>CAMZMU010000006.1:0-560511 GCA_947311845.1 Poa pratensis
TCCTCAATGCAATTTCTCAGAAGGTGATCGATCCTACAACTCTACAAAATTTACAGAAGGATGTGGTGCAATGTCTAGTCAGCTTCGAGTTGGTGTTCCCACCATCCTTCTTCAATATTATGACACACCTATTAGTTCACCTCGTCGAAGAGATTGCCGTTCTTGGTCCTGTATTTCTACACAACATGTTCCCATTTGAGAGATTCATGGGAGTCTTAAAGAAATACGTTCATAACTGTGCTAGGCCTGAAGGAAGCATCTCCAAGGGCTACGGAACAGAGGAGGTCATTGAGTTTTGTGTTGACTTTATTCCTGACCTTAAGTCGACCGGTGTTCCTGAATCGCGATATGAGGGGAGACTTCGTGGAAAAGGCACGCTGGGAAGGAAAGAAACAATATGTATGGACGGATATTCTTTCACTAAAGCAAACTACACAGTTCTACATAATTCCTGCTTGGTGGCTCCGTATATAGTGGAACACAAGAATGTTTTACGCTCCAAATACCCGGAGCAACGTCAAGATTGGATTGATGAAGAACACATGAAGACTTTCGGCGGTTGGTTGCAAACACGTCTCATTGATGGCGCTATTGAACAACAGCTATACTTGTTGGCCAAGCAACCATCGTTTAGTATAATTACTTATCAAGGGTACGAGATAAATGGGAATACATTTTACACGATCGCCCAAGATAAAAAGAGCACCAACCAAAACAGTGGTGTCCGCTTCGATGTGGCAGACGGCAATGGGAATAAGGTCACATATTATGGGTACATCGAGGAGATATGGGAACTTGACTATGCACCTACTTTCAAGGTCCCTTTGTTCCGGTGCAAATGGTTCAACCTGAAAGACGGGGTACAGGTAGACCCCCAGTACGGAATGACTACAGTGGATATGAAGAATCTAGGGTACGACAGCGAACCATTCGTCCTAGCCAGTGAAGTGGCTCAGGTTTTCTATGTGAAGGACATGTCTACCAAACCGAGAAAAAGAAAAGAAAGGAAAGAGGACACATCATACGATGAGCCAAAGCGCCACATAGTTCTTTCAGGAAAAAGAAACATCGTGGGAGTGGAGGACATGACAGACATGTCAGAAGATTATAATAAGTTTGATGATATTCCACCCTTCAAAGTGAAAATTGACCCAAGCATCGTGTTAAATAATGAAGATTGTCCATGGTTGCGTCGCAATCAGAAGAAAGGAAAACACACGAAGAAAACTCAGAAAACTAGCTAGATATAGGGATGTTGTTGGTGATGTGTAATAATTAATTATGTAACTTTGTTCTTTAAGTGCTTCTTTTTCTTGCCTCTTTTGCACTCTGTTGCCCAAATTTTTATTTAATAAAATTGGAAACATCCTTCGTGGAACTTTGTTTTTCCAATTCCATTATTTTAGGTGGGTGCTAGGACATACATAGTGACACCACGCGAAGGCCTTGCATCTTTTTGAATTTTTATGAATTTTTTAGAATTTTTTAAGCCGTTTTCGGGAAAAAGCCAAGACGGCGGGCACGACAGTGCATAGCTAGGGGTTGAATATTGATGAACTCAATGCATATCTCTGATGAAATAGGTAGTTATGTACCTAAAAATGATTTTTGCCAAAAATCATGAGCAATATACGATGTAGCTGCAGTTCAAATTTTACCCGTTTCCACCTGAATCGGCAGGATTTTGTCATTTTCAAAAGAGGTCCATGAAAACCTTTTCATGGCCAAAAACTTTTTATTTGTGAATATAACATGGTCTAGCTTGCCCAAATAATACAGCCCCCATGTTTTGCAACATTTGTGGAAGCTGCTTCACAAAAAAAACGCTCTTTTTGCACCGTAAAAATGGAAAAAAATATTTGTATTCAATAAAATTGGAAACATCCTTCGTGAACATTTTCCGTGCTTCCAAGGTGCATGTTGTGGTGCAATATGGGGTCATTTGGGCAAACTATGCCATGGATGTGGCCAAAACTGTCGTCACTTGGTCCGAAACCCTAGAATGTCTGTAGGAGATAGCTCGTTTTTGCGAACTCCACTTTAGTGGAACTTTGTTTTTCCAATTCCATTATTTTAGGTGGGTGCTAGGACATACATAGTGACACCACGCGAAGGCCTTGCATCATTTTGAATTTTTATGAATTTTTTAGAATTTTTTAAGCCGTTTTCGGGAAAAAGCCAAGACGGCGGGCACGACAGTGCATAGCTAGGGGTTGAATATTGATGAACTCAATGCATATCTCTGATGAAATAGGTAGTTGTGTACGTAAAATGATTTTTGCCAAAAATCATGAGCAAGATACGATGCAGCTGCAGTTCAAATTTTACCCGTTTCCAACTGAATCGGCAGGATTTTGTCATTTTCAAAAGAGGTCCATGAAAACCTTTTCATGGCCAAAAACTTTGTTATTTGTGAATATAACATGGTCTAGCTTGCCCAAATAATACAGCCCCCATGTTTTGCAACATATTTGTGGAGCTGCTTCACAAAAAAACGCTCTTTTTGCACCGTAAAAATGGAAAAAAATATTTTTATTCAATAAAATTGGAAACATCCTTCGTGAACATTGTCTGTGCTTCCAAGGTGCATGTTGTGGTTCAATATGGGGTCATTTGGGCAAACTATGCAATGGATGTGGCCAAAACTGTCGTCACTCGGTCCGAAACCCTAGAATGTATAGGAGATAACTCGTTTTTGCGAACTCCACTTTAGTGGAACTTTGTTTTCCAATTCCATTATTTTAGGTGGATGCTAGGACATACATAGTGACACCACGCGAAGGCCTTGCATCATTTTGAATTTTTATGAATTTTTTAGAATTTTTTAAGCCGTTTTCGGGAAAAAGCCAAGACGGCGGGCACGATAGTGCATAGCTAGGGGTTGAATATTGATGAACTCAATGCATATCTCTGATGAAGTAGGTAGTTGTGTACCTAAAAATGATTTTTGCCAAAAATCATGAGCAAGATACGATGCAGCTGCAGTTCAAATTTTACCCGTTTCCAACTGAATCGGCAGGATTTTGTCATTTTCAAAAGAGGTCCATGAAAACCTTTTCATGGCCAAAAACTTTGTTATTTGAATATAAAATGGTCTAGCTTGCCCAAATAATACAGCCCCCATTTTTGCAACACATTTGTGGGAGCTGCTTCACAAAAAAACGCTCTTTTTACACCGTAAAAATGGAAAAAAATATTTTTATTCAATAAAATTGGAAACATCCTTCGTGAACATTGTCCGTGCTTCCAAGGTGCATGTTGTGGTGCAATATGGGGTCATTTGGGTAAACTATGCCATGGATGTGGCCAAAACTGTCGTCACTCGGTCCGAAACCCTAGAATGTCTGTAGGAGATAGCTCGTTTTTGCGAACTCCACTTTAGTGGAACTTTTTTTTTCCAATTCCATTATTTTAGGTGGGTGCTAGGATATACATAGTGACACCACGAAGGCCTTGCATGATTTTGAATTTTTATGAATTTTTTAGAATTTTTAAGCCGTTTTCGGGAAAAGCCAAGACGGCGGGCACGACAGTGCATAGCTAGGGGTTGAATATTGATGAACTCAATGCATATCTCTGTTGAAATAGTATGTACCTAAAAATGATTTTTTCCAAAAATGAGCAAGATACGATGCAGCTGCAGTTCAAATTTTACCCGTTTCCAACTGAATCGGCAGGATTTTGTCATTTTCAAAAGAGGTCCATGAAAACCTTTTCATGGCCAAAAACTTTGTTATTTGAGAATATAACATGGTCTAGCTTGCCCAAATAATACAGCCCCCATGTTTTGCAACACATTTGTGGAGCTGCTTCACAAAAAAACGCTCTTTTTGCACCGTAAAAATGGAAAAAAAATATTTTTATTCAATAAAATTGGAAACATCCTTCGTGAACATTGTCCGTGCTTCCAAGGTGCATGTTGTGGTGCAATATGGGGTCATTTGGGCAAACTATGCCATGGATGTGGCCAAAACTCGTCACTCGGTCCGAAACCCTAGAATGTCTGTAGGAGATAGCTCGTTTTTGCGAACTCCACTTTAGTGGAACTTTGTTTTTCCAATTCCATTATTTTAGGTGGGTGCTAGGACATACATAGTGACACCACGCGAAGGCCTTGCATCATTTTGAATTTTTATGAATTTTTTAGAATTTTTTAAGCCGTTTTCGGGAAAAAGCCAAGACGGCGGGCACGACAGTGCATAGTTAGGGGTTGAATATTGATGAACTCAATGCATATCTCTGATGAAAAAGGTAGTTGTGTACCTAAAAATGATTTTTGCCAAAAATCATGAGCAAGATACGATGCAGCTACAGTTCAAATTTTCCCGTTTCCAACTGAATCGGCAGGATTTTGTCATTTTCAAAAGAGGTCCATGAAAACCTTTTCATGGCCAAAAACTTTGTTATTTGTGAACATAACATGGTCTAGCTTGCCCAAATAATACAGCCCCCATGTTTTGCAACACATTTGTGGGAGCTGCTTCACAAAAAAACGCTCTTTTTGCACCGTAAAAATGGAAAAAAATATTTTTATTCAATAAAACTGGAAACATCCTTCGTGAACATTGTCCGTGCTTCCAAGGTGCATGTTGTGGTGCAATATGGGGTCATTTGGGCAAACTATGCCATGGATGTGGCCAAAACTATCGTCACTCGGTCTGAAACCCTAGAATGTCTGTAGGAGATAGCTCGTTTTTGCGAACTCCACTTTAGTGGAACTTTGTTTTTCCAATTCCATTATTTTAGGTGGGTGCTAGGACATACATAGTGACACCACGTGAAGGCCTTGCATCATTTTGAATTTTTATGAATTTTTTAGAATTTTTTAAGCCGTTTTCGGGAAAAAGCCAAGACGGCGGGCACGACAGTGCATAGCTAGGGTTGAATATTGATGAACTCAATTCATATCTCTGATGAAATAGGTAGTTGTGTACCTAAAAATGATTTTTGCCAAAAATCATGAGCAAGATACGATGCAGCTACAGTTCAAATTTTCCCGTTTCCAACTGAATCGGCAGGATTTTGTCATTTTCAAAAGAGGTCCATGAAAACCTTTTCATGGCCAAAAACTTTGTTATTTGTGAACATAACATGGTCTAGCTTGCCCAAATAATACAGCCCCCATGTTTTGCAACACATTTGTGGGAGCTGCTTCACAAAAAAACGCTCTTTTTGCACCGTAAAAATGGAAAAAAATATTTTTATTCAATAAAATTGGAAACATCCTTCGTGAACATTGTCCGTGCTTCCAAGGTGCATGTTGTGGTGCAATATGGGGTCATTTGGGCAAACTATGCCATGGATGTGGCCAAAACTGTCGTCACTCGGTCTGAAACCCTAGAATGTCTGTAGGAGATAGCTCGTTTTTGCGAACTCCACTTTAGTGGAACTTTGTTTTTCCAATTCCATTATTTTAGGTGGGTGCTAGGACATACATAGTGACACCACGCGAAGGCCTTGCATCATTTTGAATTTTTTATGAATTTTTTTAGAATTTTTTAAGCCGTTTTCGGGAAAACGACGGCGGCACGACAGTGCATAGCTAGGAGTTGAATATTGATGAACTCAATTCATATCTCTGATGAAATAGGTAGTTGTGTACCTAAAAATGATTTTTTCCAAAAAGCATGAGCAAGATACGATGCAGCAGCAGTTCAAATTTTACCCGTTTCCAACTGAATCGGCAGGATTTTGTCATTTTCAAAAGAGGTCCATGAAAACCTTTTCATGGCCAAAAACTTTGTTATTTGTGAATATAACATGGTCTAGCTTGCCCAAATAATACAGCCCCCATGTTTTGCAACACATTTGTGGGAGCTGCTTCACAAAAAAACGCTCTTTTTGCACCGTAAAAATGGAAAAAAATATTTTTATTCAATAAAATTGGAAACATCCTTCGTGAACATTGTCCGTGCTTCCAAGGTGCATGTTGTGGTGCAATATGGGGTCATTTGGGAAAACTATGCCATGGATGTGGCCAAAACTGTCGTCACTCACTCGGTCCGAAACCCTAGAATGTCTGTAGGAGATAGCTCGTTTTTGCGAACTCCACTTTAGTGGAACTTTGTTTTTCCAATTCCATTATTTTAGGTGGGTGCTAGGACATACATAGTGACACCACGCGAAGGCCTTGCATCATTTTGAATTTTTATGAATTTTTTAGAATTTTTTAAGCCGTTTTCGGGAAAACTACGAAAAAACATAAATAACAAGTTTGTGCACGTATCAAAATTTGAATTTTTTTGTACTAAAGTGTTCTACATATTGTGCTGAACATTTTGAGAACAAAAACATCAAATTTGACCTTGTAGAACTAAATGTATGGAATAATAGAAACGGTAAAAAAATAAAGGAAAAAGCATTTAAATAAAATTATATAAGAGTAAAATAATAATAAGAATGAAATAATTGTACAGAATAATAATACTTTGTTATTAGTGCATAGCTCTTAATTTTATAAAATTTTAGAAATTTATTTTATATCATTTGGACATTTCTTTTAAAAGTTATAGTTTTTTTATTAAAAAAGGAAAAGAAAAGAAAAATACCTATTAACACCGGTTGGTAACACCAACCGGTGTTGATAGGTCCCCTGGTTCGCGCGCAACTGCTGTGGCCCCGGGGAACCTATCAACACGGTTGGTGTTACCAACCGGTGCAGATGATGGCTATCAACACCGGTTCGTGGTTACAACCGGTGTTGATAGGTTGTTTAAGGGGCGGGACTTAGGCGTTTCGGGGGCAAAGTTCGCCATTTGCAGACGAACCGCCCCCGGGCTCCCTCGAGACGATCGCGACGCCGCCGGCCGCCGTCCTGCTGCTCCGCCGCGCGCTGCTCCTCCCGCCGCCGCTGCCGCGCTGCTCCTCCCCCGCCGCTGCCCGCGCTGCTCCTCCTCCTCCGGCAGGTCCACATCGGCCGGCCGCACCCGCGCGCCTCCACCACCGGCCGCACGTCGCCGTCGCCGCCTTTTCCGCCGCCTCCGGCCGCCGTTCTGCGCGCCTCCGCCGGCCGCGCCCGCCCGCCCCGTCTCGGCTCCCGCCCTCTCTGACGTCGGCCGCCACTGCGCCTACCGCCGGCCACGGTGAGCTCCTCCACCGGCCGGCCATGCATGTGCCATTTTTTTTCAGTTTTTTTTTTAAATTCGTGTATTAGTATTAGTATTAGTGTATTTTTAGCAATGTTGGGGATATCGCTTATCGGGAACTTATCGGTCGACCCAAGATAAGGGCTAAATCGGCAGGCTTACCGGCATATCGGACGATTTATCGGCATATCGAATGATTTATCAGCCGATTTATCTTATCGGTTGACACAAGATAAGGGATAAATCGGCCGATTTATCGGAATATCGGAAGATATTTGGAACAGTGATTTTTTAGGTCTTTTTTATATGTGTATTTTTAGTTTTAGTATTAGTATTAGTATTAGTGTATTAATTAGGTCTTTTTTAGTATGTGTATTAGTATTAGTATTAGTGTGTATTAGGTCTTTTTTGTATGTGTATTTTTATTGTACATATTTTAGGTCTTTTTAGGTCTTTTTTATATGTGTATTAGTATTAGTATACATTTTGTTGTCGTTAATAGATTAGTTAATAAATGTTTGCATTTTATAAATGTTTTCATTTTATAATGTTTGCATTTTATAAATGTTTTCATTTTATAATGTTTGCATTTTATAATAGGATTTATTTATTTATTTAGAAAAACCAGAAAATAGAATAAAATTAGAAAATTTATATCTTTTATTTTTTTAGTCAGAAAATTATATATAATATACCAAAATGTTCAGAAAAATGAAAACTAAATGATTATGACATTTCCAAATAATTTTGAGCAATTTGAATTTTGACAATTATTCGAAATATGATTAAATACATTTAAATTTGATAAATTCAAAAATAGTTCAAATAAAATCAGAAAAAATGCCTATGACATATCAAAATGTTCAGAAAAATGAAAACTAAATGATTATGACATTTCTAAATGATTTTGACATTTCCAAATAATTCAATTAAATTTGATAAATTCAAAAATAGTTCATTGTTGGTTTTAAATTGCTAGTTTTAATTATGTTAGTGTTAATTGCTAGTTTTAATTGTTGGTTTTCAATTTTTAGTTACTAGTCAATTGTGTATGTGTTTATTGCTTATTACTTATTAGTTGTTATTTAAAATTCTATGTAAAATTTGTTATTTAAAAGTTGCTAAGTAAAACTTGCTAAATTTTTTTAGTGACATTAATTGGAGCTATGGATCCGGAGGACGCCCCCTTCGTCCTACGAGATGAGGACCAAGAAGATATCATTCAGCAGATGATATATACGAATGCCCGTGGACGACTAGATGATGACGGTGACGATGATGGTGAGGACATCACCTCACAATTTCTGAACGAATCCGGTGAGGGAGTTGAGTCCGAAAAAAGAAGGGAGGACTCTGAAAATGCGGTGAGGGACTTAGGCAGTGTTCATTAGTAGATGGATTCATTTATTTGTGTTGCACTATTTAACCAATCATTTTTCTTTTAGCCTTCTGGATCAACGAAGAAAAAATCTGCTAAGAAGCAAGGTCCTCGAGGCCCGACGAAACCTCTATCGACCGAGGTTAAGTTAAATCTCACCGGATTCAGGGATAATGGCGAACCTCTTGCACCTGCAGCTAACGCCCGCAAATTTATAAATCAAGCTGGAGTTATTGTTCGGGATAATATACCGATCAGCTGTATCGATTGGCAGAAGCCGAAGAACGTCCGGAGGATGCAGCTACTTATGTCAGTAATGCAATAAAAGATTTTTGTTGGGACTAGCTACTGTCATACTTTAACCTTCCTGAAAACTTCTCGGAAGGACAGACGGAGAAGGTCAAGGAATTTACTTTGAAGAAGATGGCCATACAATTCCAGAATTGGAAGAAAAGTTTATGGGAGAAATATGAAAAGGAAGATCTCGTATTCGATGGAAGATTAGAGAAGCTAAGAGACCACTGGCCCGCATTTAAGGCGTATAAGCAGTCGTCTATCTCTGTGTCCCGAATAGCGACCAATAAGTTAAATGCTCAAAAGAAGAAATATTTCCATACTACGGGGTCAGGTGGCTACAAGGTTGCCATTCCTAAGTGGGAAGCATATGAAGCTAAACTGAGGCTTGCAGGGGTCACTCCACAGACATATGGCTGGCCCGAACGGTCCAAGTTCTGGTTGTACGCGCATGGGGCAGTGTTGGACCCAAACACAGGGATGATCATTGCAAAGGGCAAATGGAAGAAGAAAATAAATGATATCGTTCCGAAGCTTACAAGCGCAATAGACAGGGTTAGAAAGGGAGATTACGTCCCCGACAAAGAGAATGACGAGCTGACACTCGCTCTGGGTAATCCTGAGCACTTTGGACGAATACGAGTCTACCCAGGTGCCAACTTGAGGGAAGCATTTCCAGATTGCGCTGGAAGTTATAGAAGCCGTTCGAGAAAGAAGAAGGAGGAGTCGGACCGATTAACAACTTTGGAACGTGAGGTTAAGGAGCTGAAGGAAGAGGTAGGTCGAGAAGTCGGCAGAGGGCACGAGCTGATGATGATGTGTTGTTTATTGATCAAGAGCCTCAAGGCGATGCCGCCCCATCATCCCAGCCAAGAAGCAGCGTGGGTTCCACGCAGGTTGAAGACTGTGGAGCAACCTACCCCGTGGATAATGTCACGGAGAAGACAGATTGCGAGCTACATGTGCCGATGAGGAACATAACCATTAAGGTGGCGGTTGGCTATGCGTACCCAAAAGTAGAGGGAGCAATGCACCATCATCAGCCCATTCCAGCCGGCTATGCCGTTGTCGGGGTGGATGACATCGAGCCGACCTATGAAACAATGGAACTTGATTATCCTGGAGGTGACGATGAGAAGACACTGGGCGATGTCAAGCGCGGTATGGCCCTATGGAACAAGAAGTACATCTTCTTCTCACACCCCTTGCCAACAAGGCCACCAACTCCTCGTGGCAGTCCACGTGATCATCATCAAGCGCCACCGACTCCTCCTACAGGTAGCAGTCCGCACGATCAGCAGCAAGGGCCATCGACTGCTCCCGATAGCAGCCCACATGAGCAGCAAAGTCCACAGCTACCTGAGAGGGATCCCAGCGCGAGTCCACCATCTCCACATCCTCCGCGTCAGCAAGTGCCTGTTAAGCGAACGGTACGCCACCTAGGAAGAGACCTAGATTGGAGAAACCACTGCCGCCTCTTCCGAAGCTACCTTGGAAAGAACCGACGAGGAAAACGCCGCCATCTCGAAGCGAGGTCAAGGACATTTTGCTAAGAAGGTCCCGGAGATACCTTTCGTGAAGACACTTGATCCGGTGAAGGTTGTGCGTACAATTGAGAATCTTTATAACCCTGGACCAGCGCCGCCTTCAGACTATGAGCGTTCTATCAATTCGGCCTATGACGAGATGGTCAAGGAGAAGATGACGAAGAAACCGGTAAAAAGTAAACAGGTTCCCCAGCTTGGAGAACAAGCCGTTCAATCGGTCCCCCCTCTCAAGGTGTTAGACGAGAAGGCCGTTCAAAGTCGTCAACAGGATATCGACTACCCAATGGCTGAAGTAGCATATCAATATGTGCATGGCAATAATCTGGTCGAGAATGTCTGCGCCCTACCAACACGTATGCGCAATTTCCATAAATGGTACTTGAGGACCGCAAAAGAGGGGAAAAGTCAACTCATGCTAGACGTTAAGGAGGAGCACTACTTCGCAGAATACGTCGTTTCCGTTGAATACAAAGATCTTTTTGCGTTATACAATCTCCGGGCCCTCGAAAAATCACAGCTGAGTTGCTATTGTCTGTAAGTGATCAATTTGAGAAGTCTTTAGCTCAGCCCGTTCATTTGTCTTCAATTATCCTCGATTTAATCTTGTGTGCGCTACATTATGCAGATTGAAGATGCTCGAATGCAAAAGGGAAGAAATCACGGACATCGGGTTCATTGACGCGCAAGCATTGAATTATGGGACCATAGATGATCCCGTGTATAACAGGGATACACCGGAGACTTTGCTAAGGTTTTTCATGCGGCAACGGCACACAAAAGTAGTACTTTGGCCTTACACCATCGGGTGAGTGTTATTGTCTTCTAACACATTCTATGTTGCTCACCATATGTTAAAATTTTAACTTATGAGTTATATGTATGACACTGCAGCTTCCACTTTCTTCTTTTCGGCATTAGAATGGCCGATGGATTTGTTGATGTCTATGACTCACTAGACATTCAACCTATAGAGTACAAGTCATGTTTTGATCTGGTCACAAGGTAATTTTAATTCTTATCGGCTTTTTCGTTAATTTCCTAATATCAACAAATTAATAACTCTTTTATGCGTTTTATTTGTCGGGCAGCGTATGGCAAACGGTCCTCAAGGAAGATCCCACCGGTGGATGGCCATCGAAGCTGACATGGCGTGCCAAAGTAAGTATAATACTACCTAGGTCCACACACCTTTATCATACTTCATTAATGTTTGATGGAATTATGTTCTTGTACATGCATGCTCGAAGCAACCAAAGGGGACTAATCTATGTGGATACTACGTGGCCGAGAACATTCACAAGATTGTCAACGAGAGAACGAATAATACAAGAAATAAAGAGGTACGTAAACAATATTCACAGATTTATTTTGTTACCATCAGTTCTGCTGAGTTTGAGTCATAATTGTTTTACACACATAACTGTATTCATTTGTACCTCATTCTTTCACAGTTGCAAAAAAAGCGGGTGCTGCTGCCCCTCGACAAGCGCTTCATAGCAATCTCCGAGGTGTTGGCGGGATTTTTCCTCACGGAAGTAATAAAAGAAGAGGGAGAGTACTATCATCGTGATTAATTTCATAGTATGCCCAAATGTAACAGTGAGATAGATGCTAGCCCCCCGAGGAAAAAATTTAACTTATGAGTTATATGTATGACTATGCAGCAATCTCCGAGGAGTTGGCGGGATTGTATGTTAAGCGAGTATGGACGACCTGAATGTAAATAGTGACCTACTTGATTAATGCTAGTTGGTGTGTACACGGCCTGTTAAGCGCGAGAGACACACGGGAGAGAGAGAACGTGGGATCGATGAAGGAGCATAGTCGATAAAGACACGCGGGAGAGAGAGAATGTCTGGAACGGGGGAGAGAGAGAACGGGAGAGAGAGAACGTCCGGAACGGGAGAGAGAGAACAGGAGAGAGAGAACGGGGAGAGAGAACGTCCGAAACAGCCCCTAAATACCCTAAATCCTGTATTCTGTGCCGCTGGCTGCCCAGAGGCCCACGTGGAGCCCCTTTACCACCGGTTCCAGAGAAACCGGTCCTAAAGGTTTGGGACCTTTAGTACCGAAACTTTAGCACCGGTTGTTAAACCGGTGCTAAAGCCCCTTTGGAACCGGTTTTAATAGCCGGTTTTCCACTAGTGATGATTAACGGCGAACCTAATTTATAAGATATTTAAAGTGGTAACTGCAGCACTATACACGCATGCATGCATGGTAACAACCCTGCACATCAACTAAACAGATTTGACAGTGAATCCGTCAAGGTAAGCAGAAATACAGTGCTGGAGTGTAGTGTATTTTGACAAAAGAGCATACATGCTGCATGTAACCAGCAAGAATAGAACACAATACAATAGTTTACACAAGCCACTATATAACTGCAAAGACTAGGTCGAGCTAGTGCACGAAACGTCGTACTTCCTCCAGCTTCACGGCAGGTTTCTTTGGATGGTCCGCGAGCTGACTCTCAAGCTCTGTCTTCATCGTTTCATCACTAGTACCTTTAAGAAAGACTTGCTTCAGCTCACATAGATCATAGAGGCCAGAAAGACGATACAACGAACTGGAGCAGTCAATCTGGAGCAACTCAAGGTTCTTCATCGATTTTGATCCAAAGGTTACATGTAACTCATCGGAGCTGCAAGCAATCTCAAGGATCTTCACCTTTTCATAAGACGGCACCTCAAGTCCCAGCAGCTGGATATAAAAAATTAGCCTGTGCTGCTTGACAGCCAGGCGTAGAACACATAGTTCTGGTAGCTTCGCAAGGAGGTCTATGTCAATTGGCATTAATTTCTCCATCGCCAGATCCAACTTTGTGAGCTTGGAAAGATTATTGATAGAGTTAGGCAACCTGTCCCCAAGACCATACAGTTTAAGACTCAGTAGGTTCACTGCCCAAGCAATGGAGATATTATCCAGGCAGCCTTCATTCCCCTTGTCAAGCTGCACGGACAAGGATACCAAATGTCTACGACCTGAGATTGGAGCGAATAACTTCATGCAGTTACGCCTGTTGATGCCAGATACTCCGAGCTTGCATAGTTGGGAGAGCTTATTTAGCTCTTTAAGGAAGGGTTCTGTGCCTGAAGCTGTGACATTCACAACACCGAGCGTGTGCAACGCCGTTAGCTTCCCGATCCATGCTCCACAGACCTGAACACCAGCTTGTTTGCGGCGTCTACATAACTTGGTTAACCAGCTGGATGAAATTGGCGATGTTGGTAAAGACCGGGTGATACTACCAGCACGAATGTACTGAAGCTTCTGACAATTGGTTATGCTATTTGGCAGGGTGATTATGGAGGTGCCCCTGACATCCAGCGTCTCAAGCTGTCTCAGATCACCTAATGAACTTGGCATATGATAGATCTCACTACAGCCCCGTAGAGACAGGAACTTCAGTCGCACCAGCAGCTTCAGCATAATCTGGAGATCTCCATCCGTTACACCCAATGCATCCTCAAGATCAAGCACACGGAGAATCTTCATAGTTTTGGAGATGAAGAACGATTCCCACTTCCCAAACACTGTAAGTGACCGTAGCCGCGAGAAGTCAATGGTCTCAAACACAGTTTGGTCTCTGTCCCAGGTTTTCAATATGACAAGATGACGCCCTCTGCTTTGGGTAGTCACAACACTACTGGCCCCAAGTTCAAACACAAGGTTCTCCTCCATTTGCCTTGAGATGATGTACTCACGGATAAAACCATTGACCTGGTACACAGCCGTTCTTGTATCATTCAATGCACTGGTATCAGCTAACTGTACCTGCTGGAATATGCTCAGCTCAAGGAGCTCAGAGAAGAACATCTCCCCAGCCTCCTCTGCTTGCATTTCCACACTTTCCCTGGAATACCCCTCTGCGATCCACCGCCTTACTAGTCGTCTCTGCCTAATGATTTGGCCCTGAGGAAATATTGATAGGTAGAAGATACATGGCTTGAGGAAAGCTGGGGGATTAAGCACCATCGAATGCATCCAACTAAATAGATCTTGTAGACCATCAGACTCCAGGCCAGTCTCCAAATGATGCATAAATCTGCGATTCAAAGAACTTATTTGGCCCTCTTTGGTGGCCAGTATCCCAGCTGTAGCAATTATTACTTTGGGTATACCTCCACACTTTAAAATAAGATCTTGTACCTCCGATTCTTCAAACATGAAACGGGATCGTCGATTCTTCCTGTTTACCTACGCACATAGTTCAAACGATTTAGAATAAATTAGCGCCATTTAACCTTGGTTTATAATACACATGAATTAAATGTAAACATCAATTGTACTGAATTTTGATCTTTCGGTTGCAGAATAGAGAAGTGAGTGGCCTAGAAAAACTTAGACTACATCCATGCATCCGTTCGAGAGAATCTTGTAAAAGTACAGTAATCATTCATGCATGCATGCCCAACAAAATTTCAGATAATAAATAGATCGAGGAGGAAAAATATCATCAGCTCAGTTAGCGCAACGATCCTAGTCATGAAAACTTTTAATAAAATGGTTATTGACGATTTTAGATATTCTGCATGATTCCTGTAACACAATTACTTCTAACCTTGTACGAACATATTCTGCAAACGTAATAAAGTGAACTTGTGCACTTATTTGGTCAGCATCATTATCTTCTCCCTGTGTACTATTTCTTTCGGCTTGAATTTGGATGTGGTGATCAAACATAAGTTGCTTCTCCCAGGTGAGCTAGACTCACTCCCTGTACTAGCACCATCGATGTTTACTACAGTACTAGGGTGCACTAAACATTTTGGGATAATTTGCAAACAGCATTCATACTTGAAGCATCTACCATTTCATGCACAAGATTTGGTGCGGAACACAGGGAAAGAGAGGCCAAATCTAACAAAGGTCTTTTTTTTTATGAACTCAAATTGGAAAATTTATAGCATGATAGATGTTTATGTTATGTCTATCAGTCCATGTCATGATCTTGGGGATAAAATTATGTTTGTCGATCTCAGATGATACGGTTAATGATTACCGTGCTTTCCAATCATTTTTAGGTGCAGACGTTAGGGGGTGCATATATATCAACTATATTTTTTTTTATTGTATTGCGCTCTAAAAATCAAAACATTTTAACATGATCTTTAGCAAATGTACTCGTTACTTCCAGTGAAATATCACATTTTTTCACATATTTCGGAAATTCATAGTACTAGGCTGCCATCCTTGATAATTAATTTGCAATATGAACGGAAACCAAATTAATAAGATGACTCATGAATGTGGTGTTAATTAAGTTTGCAAGAAAACGCTTGACATGAAATTAATTTAATGCTACTCAGAAGACGCACCTGGTTCTTCAATAGATAAAGGGATTCGTCAAGCCTTAGAGCTTTAACATTGAATATGAGATCTTTGTTATTTGTGCAATAGGTAGCGATGCTTGCATCACTTGTAATGACGATGATAACACTTTTAGAGTGTTTCACTGCCAAGGCAACTTGCATCAAGTCCCACTGTTCTGTGGATCGGAGATCATCGATAACAATGAGGCACCTATAGTTTCTCAGAAGAAGGTGACACTGTTCAATTGGGTCTCTCTCCGAATGAGAATCTGAAAGTAAAGTTAGATACAAGTCCCTCATATCGAATGGATGAGATACATCGAACCAATAATATTTTTCATATTGGTTCCTGTAGCGAAGATCTCTTTCATAGAAAATTTTTGTGACAAGAGCTGATTTACCAACGCCAGCTATACCCAACACAGACATGATTGGAGGAGAGTTGGCACGTGTCTTTAGTAGATATTTAGCAAGTTCATCTTTTTGTGACTCGCGGCCAACAAGGTCTGTGATTTGCACATAACCTCCATAGTCATGATAACCCTGTATATAAGCGGAGACAAGATATTAACAAACAAGAACAGTGGAGAGAGCCAGGAAAGGCACATAGAGAGTTTGAAGTAATTTCTTAGCTAGCGTACCATTGGATTCTTGTAATTATGCGCATCACCTTGAGAGGCCTGTGTGTTGAGATAGAGATTAGCACGCAAAGACTAATAGAGATAGTAAAAGCATTTCTATAAAGACACATGAATGCAGTTCCCGCTTCGAAAAGCTGCGTGCGTCCATCGATGCAGAAGCTGGGTTTTCCTCATTTCGAGCACTTGCAGTGTATGCCCTAATACTGAACCGTTGTACGTGCCCTAACACTTAGTACGTAGGATACATATGGCATCAGGTTGGCAGAGAAGACACGTAGAGGATATTATCAACATCATAACTCGGTATTTTTGCAAAATATGTGTTTGAACTATTGTTTTATAAATTTACATAATAATAAGTTATTGTTTCAATGATGTAATTTTCATCCTCTATTCTTAATAATTATTTAAATACAAGTGGTGCGGTTTAGCTTGCAGTTCTTATTTTCATTATTTCTTGCTGTTAGCTACCTACCTGATGTCTCCCAGAGGCTCGCTGGTTTTTTATTTGGGCAGTGATTGGTCGGTTTTTGCATCCCAGGTTTGTAACACTTTTTCACTATCCTTAGTAGTCCTGGGATGTAGCTGTTAACACTTCAGAGCTGATACATAAAGCTGGGCCGTTAGGCTTTTTCTCTGAAAATATCAGTACTGATAGTAGGGAAGTCTGATCACAAGCTTAGTATAAAAGCTGGTCCAGCGCCTTTCTGAACCATGGCTAGAAGTAATATGCGGAATACATAAGTAGGTTAATTTTCCACCTGAAAAATTAAACGTTTGTATTTTACTAACAAAAACTAGCGTATTTACAATCATATACTCCCTCCGTCCTAAAATAAGTGTCTCACATTTGCCAAAAAGTAGATGCATTTAGACTTGTTCATGTCTAGATACATCCACTTTTTGACAAATGTAAGACACTTATTTTGGGACGGAGGGAGTACATCGTAAACAAAGGTGTGCCTTACAGACTTTGTTACTAGGCACCAAATGGTTCTCCCTCCTTTCTAAAATATAGGACTTATAAACTTTTTCTAAAGTCAAAGTTTTGTAAGCTTGTCCAAGTACTACAAACGAAGGGAGTACTTGAAAAGTAAAATAGTTATAGATTCCCAAGATGATGTTTCCGGCTTAGTTACCTTGAAGAGGGCACAAACAGAGTGCTCGTCGGAGATCTTTTTGAGCTCCACTATCTTGTACAGTCGCCCGACGCACAAGGTTGCAATTTCGTCTTGCTGGGTGGACACGATGATGCAGCTTCCATTACATGCAGCTGGAAGGAACGTTCTTATAGCATCCCACTCAACCATGTTTGAGAGGCCTTCCAAGACAACGAAGTACCTCTCGTTTGTGACTATGTCCATGAACTCCTTGAAGAGATCTTCCTGGGTGGCCTTCATCTTGGCTCGGACATTCATCCCTACTATGGTTGCATTTTGTTCTTTCCCAGAGTTTGCACAGAACTGCACCATTAAGTTCCGGATAAGGTCATCGGGATTTAACGGATGCATGAGCTTCACCCAGGAGCGGTTGGTGAAGTTTTTGCAGATCTCTGGGTGATTGAAGGTCCTCCTAATGATGGATGTATTCCCATGATCGCCGCCTGTCCCCCAAACCGAGATCAGTTGAAGGTCATGATTGTCTCCCATTGATTTGTCGACGATCAACTGGGTGAGATCACCTAAGACGCCATGCTGCCTCTTTGTGGCCTCCCTTGCCTGGGCGAGCATATGGGAGCCGCCTGACGGCAGCCGCAATGGCTGTTGCTGCATGACGGCCGCCGCCAGCTTGGACACAGCAGCTGCACTAGTGTCGTTGATGTTGCTGTAGCGTCTGTAGCAGTTGTTGACGTCCTCCACTCTGCCCTTGAGCTTCCCCAACTCCTCCACCGCCAGGTCAAGTGGCAGCTCCGGTGCCACGAAAGAAGGGAGCAACCGCCGCCAAAAGATTGGCTTGTCGTCAAGATGGACAACATTTTCGACGCAGTCTTCGACGTCGTAGGCCAGTTGCCGTACGTGCTTCACCCACGTCTTCACCAGATTGTTCTTCATCTCATCGTTGGCATCGTCCAGGAAGGCCTGCATCATCTCCAGCTCCAAAGAGATGAACACAAGGTCCCCCTGCGCCTTCTGCCGGAGCTTACTTTCCTTGTCGATTGCCGACTGGACCTTGGTGATGGCCCCGACCAACACCGATTTTGACAACCCAACCGCCAGCTCCGCCATGGCTACCAAGCTGGCTAACTATTTCTCTCTTCTTTGGTTGGGTGTTAGTTTCTTGATGTGCCCAGCAGGATATGCGTAGCTAGCAAGTAGTAGAGTGCTACGCCAGGACAAAGCCAGCATTAATACAAGGCCGGGACCAAGCTAGTGCTAGTTCTAAACCTTTTTTAGTATAGCAAGACGCGTAGTGGCCAGCTCACACAGACGACGCGGGATCCTGAGTTTATCATTTCTGATATAGACCTCACAGACTTCGTTTCCCCCACTCATGGAAAACTAAATGAAGTAAACAATGGAGAACTAGCCAGACCTAATTAACATCTATGGCGAAAACAGTGTTTACCTCGACCTATCTATGATAGGTAAATAGTCCTCGATCGTCAGCCAATCCAATCGATGTGCAACGTGTACTTTAAAGCCATGTCCAACACCCAATGCCATCTCTAAGTTGATTATCTCTTTCACATGAATTTTACTTACGTTAAAGGTCCTTTTCAGCAGGCTGACAAGGACAAACGAAAGAAAAACAAAACCTACCAGTTAAACAAACTACAAAACACTGCTTTTAACGGTAATAGTTGCATTTGTCTTGTAATATTATATTTGGACATCTCAACTACAGATCGACTTGGACTATTTCTCCCTCCTTGATTATCAAAATGCATATCGATCCAACCAATTGACCAATTAGCTATTACTGTGGAAACAAAAAAATATAAACATTTAAATAAGATGAAAGTACTGTCCCGATCCGTGAGACGCGCGGAGCCAGCAAAGTCTTTGGCCAGGCGTTGCGAATTATATAATCATGCTTGCGCCTAACTGTGGATGCGTCGTTTGAAGGGATCTTGTATTTTTCCACGACTGACCTTGAAGTCCTCAAGTCATTGTTTCGTCCTCAAGTCATTGTTTCGCTTATCTGTAGGCATAGCATTCAGGTTGGTCAACAATGGGGGTAACTAAGGTAGTAACATCACACAAATCAAGACATATTTGCTTATGTGGCACTTAATTAATGAATAGAGAAGTGTTTGTGGTAACATAGCTAGTTAGACTAGTCACAATGGGGAGTAACATAGGAGTAACATCAGTGCCACATAGGCAAAAAATCTGATGTGGCGGGTAATTAATGAGGAGAGAGATGGTTGTGGTAACTAGCTATGTTACCATAACATCACACATTTCAAGGCAATATGAGTGTATAACCTTTTAAATATGACACTACACACATGTTACTCCCCACTATGGAGGTAGTAACTTAGAGTAGTAACATATGCATGTTACTAGTCTAAGTTACTCCCCATTGTGACTAGTCTTACTACCCATGGTGGTAACATCACACACTCCAACACAAAATGAGTATAACCTAATAAATTCAGTCTTGCATGACACCATATATAAGTTACTCCACATTGTGGAGGTAGTAACATATATAAGTTGCTCCCCATTGCATAACACATGCATGTTACTAGTCTAAGTTACTCTCCATTTTAACCAGCCTTAGTCTAGTGGAATAATACTTTAATCACTATTTCTCTTATGACATTTTTCATTTTTTTAAGTTTTTAAGTGTTTACTCTTTACTTGGCCTTAGAAAATATGAACACAAGCAAGTTAAGTACTGTAGAAGTCCATCATCTCCAGCTAGGCTCTGCTCTTTGGCGTAGCCTGGCTTCCTCCTCGATCATTGCTTGGACCTTGGTGATCTCCCCATCAAGGCATCAACCACCGATTTCGATAACCCAACCGCTAGCTCCACCATGGCTACGAAAGATGTCTCTTTTTTCCAAAGTTTTAAATAGCCCGCTATAGCCCGGCTATAGCCCGGCTATAGCCTCTCGAGTGGCTCGGGGCTACGGCTAGAGCCATCAAAGGGTACAATGATAATAGCCGCTATAGCCCGGCTAAATAGATTTAGCCCCGATTTAGCCTCTTAGCGGCTATTCTCCCGTCAAGGGACGCAAAAAAATTAGTCCAAAATTTGTTCGATCAGCCCAATTTTGGGTCCAATCGACCGCTATTCTAACCCTAATCCCCAAATATTTATTTTGTTGGTTGTATATTAATTATTTGGACTAAACTATGTCATGAATTTCTGCTATTTAAACTCCTGGTTATTCGTATTCTTATGTGACTCTGTTATTATGATGTGCATCTGCGAATAATGAGATACATACGAATATTTGCTTCCAGAATTTTGAATTTTCTCCGTTATTTAGCAAAACGGCTATATGGCTGTAGCCCGGCTATAGCCCGGCTATAGCCTTTCATAGCTTCTGAAATCATCGGGGCTATAGCCAATAGCCCGCTATTTAAAATTTTGCTTTTTTCACTCTCCTTCGGGCTGGGTGCACAGAGCTTTCTTATGTGGTACCAAGAGATGGTGTTCTTAACGGGCAGATCCATTGACGCTGAAGCACCATCGCGGAAACAGCTAATGGTATTCCAACATTTCGAAACAAGTCATACCAGCAGGCTTGGCCGGCCAGATCCATAATACACGCGAGAAAAGTCTTCCCCGGCATCTACGTTGGAAACCTCGCACATAACAGCCAATGCCTCGTTAGAATAGAACTAATAATTCTTCACGGCTAACCTTGCAAGTCCTTATCTCTTATAGCGTCTTTAATCTTATCTAGTGCAAAAATACTACTCTAATGACTCCTTCTCTTATGACTTCCTCAACCTGCTTCCAGGTTTATTAATCGCAGTACCAGCCGGCCGGCCGGCCTGATAATAGACCACACGAAGCTTCCTTTTGATAAAGACATGATACATCTTATTCTATGTTTAATAGTAATTGTGTGAGCAATTTTCTTTTGTGTCCGTTTAGTTATAAAATCATGGTCTGTTGTTTTATACTCCCTCCATCCAATATTATTTGTCGCTAGAATGGATGTATCTAGACATGTATTAGTGCTAGATAAATCTATTATAGTGACGAGTAATATGGGACGGAAATAATATGTACCAAGGCATCGAGCTTACCAAGATCACATATTTTGATCTGGAGATGGAGACCATAAGAGAGAAATGCAGGTATTGATCTCACCTCAAATGTTTGTTGTGTTCTTATCTGCTAGGCTCCTTGATACGCTGCACCGTTGTTCTTTGCTTCATAATATGCCACAACTTTGGAATATACTGCATGTCTTAGGACTTAGGAACTGATCAGACCCAACAAAATTCATCATCTGTCTAATATATAATGAGAAAGGAGTTAATTGCAAAAAACCACCACAATTGGGGCAAGTTTCGCAGAAAACCACCGGTTTTGAAAATGTTGGCAAATCACCACCGGAAACGAGGCACGGCATGGCAAGAAGCACTGATCTGTTCGTTTGGCCGTGCTAATGGTATATCTGACGTACCGTGCCCACTGTCAGGTCCACGTGGCGCGAAAAGGGTAACATGGAGCCGGTGGCATATTCTCGAACACCTCTCGTGCGCGTGGTGGGCACCGCGAGCTCCGGCAATGGCAGGCGCGGTGAGCTCCGGCCAGGAGAGGCTGCCGCTGTTGAAGCTTCGCCACTCCGTTGAGGAGCATGAATACGACGGCTTCATCGCGCCATGCGAGACTCCGAAGCCCGGAACGACGAAGGGAGGGCGCAACCGCATGCGCACGCACCGGTGCACGCACACGCAGCAACCAGCTTGCACGCACTCCTCCCAGGCACGACGAGCACGCAGACAGGCGTTGTCGCCGAGCGCGGCGACGAGACGCGTGGCCGCAGCGAGCAGGCGGGCGTGACGGGGGCGCTGGGTCATGGCGAGAAGGCGACGCGGCAGGCGTGACCAACAAGCACGGCGACCCGGCGTAGAGGAGACGTAGCGGCCTGTACGGATGAGGCCGGCGAGCGTGTGCGGGGCACGGCAAGCTGCTGCTGCTGCCAGAGCGGGCTGGCGGGCGGGTGTGATGCTGGGGCACGGCGAACTGCGGCCGCTGAAGCGCCTGTGCGCCGCCCACTTCCGCCGCCCTTGAGCGTTTCCCCGTCGAGGGCCAGTGGCATGCAGAAGGCCAGCGGCATGGCTGCTCGTCTGTCGTGGTGCTGCCGCTTGCCGCCGAGCCTGGTGTCCCGGGCTACGTCTTCGTCCCTAGCAACCTCCCGTCCATGGCCCTCCTCCAGTCGGCACGCCGCGGACACGTGCCGGGCGAAGAAGTGCTCCTCCGCGCCCCGGCAGGCCCGCTCGGCCTCCTCCCTGTTGTGGCCTCCGCCATGTGATCGAGCGGTTCACCAAGTGGTCGACGAAATGCTTGCAAGAGAAAGACTAGGTGAAAGTGATGATAGGCGGGCCCCACTGTCAGTTATGTGTTTAAGTTGGTTAACAGACCAGCTCAGAGCAGAGTGGTGTGTATTTGCCCCACCGTACCTCAAAACAGGTGGTGATTTGCCAAAATTTTCAAAACCGGTGGTTTTCTACGGAACTTGCCCTAATTGTGGTGGTTTATTGCAATTAACTCAATGAGAAAGTAAGCACATATCACAAGCCCATGGCTCCTATTCATGAGACAAATCATGCATGGTTAATTCAAAAACTAACCATCACCACAACTTGGATACAGACACATCAAGATTGGACTTCAGCCTCTTCCTCTATGCTATGAAGATTTGGGCCGCACCTGCACCACTTCAGCCCTCCGGTGGCTCATTCTCCATTTGCTGGTTTATCATGAGTAAGTAAATGCACAGTGCACAACAGGCAAATCAGCCGAAAAGAAATTGACGCGGTAATCATTCACCAATTACTCACATGCTCCTCCACTCTCCAGCTTGTTGGACCTCTTCTGTACATCCCGTTTCAGGTCCTAGTTTGGGTTTTTTGGAGTGAAAGGGTTCTTCAGACAAATATGGTATGTTTGCCTTGTCAAAGATGTATCTAGAAATGTTACCACAAGCGATAAATATGGTATGTTTGTCTTGTCAAAGATGTATCTAGAAATGTTACTACAAGCTGTGTTGGCTCAGCGGCATCAGCAGCAATCAGAACTTCAAAGTTGCTAAGAAATGGTGGAGCCAACTTACCTCTCCGAAGTCGCTCATTATGGGAAGGTTGTTTCTGAACTTCAGCGGTTTCTTGCTGCATCAGAAAGATTACGCCACCATTAAAAAGGAATCAAGTATTCTATCCACTAATCCAGCAAACTAACATCTTCACAAGCACATTCATCATTTGTCCTGATATGTGCCCTTATAGAATTTAAATGCTTTTAGTACCTGGTGGAAACCCAGCAACATTCATCATCTGTCCAATGTGACAAACCATGAGAAGCTAGCAATCAGCAGAACTCAAAATTCTTGATACAGATTGAAAAAGGTTATCATTGGACTGTCCCAACGTTACTCCACATCTGAGCGCACCGTGCATTACAAACAAATACAGGTTTGACTTCAGCTGCAACGACCATCACTTCAGTCTTGAACTGCTGTATCGCTTCCGTCCTCCAGCCCCTCTTTCTACTTTCTGCTGCTCCACTAATCACGGATAGAGTGGTTCATCATGAATAAGTAAATGCACCAATGCAAAGTGTGGAATAGATGTATATGGAGGTAAGTATTACCTCAGGCTGCGATGGCTCAGCAGAATAAGCAACCATTGGATCTTCAAACTTGGGAAGAAATAACTAAGCCGCCTTACCGCCTCGTCACTCATCCAGAGGAAGGCAGTTTCTGAACATCAGTGGTCTCTCGCTGCATCAGAAAGACTGCATTACCATTAGAAGGTATCAAGTAGGCTACAAGTCATCATTTATTCCAGCAAACAATTTCACATAGCAATCTTCTTTTCAAGCAAATTACCATTGTAGTGTGGAAGAAAGGTCAGCATATACCAGTCAATAATCAAGACATGCAGAACTAAGAAGATGAAATTTCTTGACAAACTAACATGAAATATGATTTACCATATACATGACATTTAACATAGCAAGGGCGGCTTTTAGCAGTATGACAATGATGATGAAATTTAACAACTGGAACCAATTCAGATTTTAAGTCAGGTCCGTGCACATGTAAATTTCACTGAAATAACACAAAGGTGCTCTGAATCTGCAGTCATTCTGGCTAGGCCACGAGCAAAGAGCACCAGGTTATGACTACGAAGTCCTGCTCCTGTAGGAGTCGTAGTGCATTCACACATGTACACACTGGGCTTTTTTCCTGGAATTATTGGATGTTTGAAACACAATTCTTTCTTTATATATTGCTCCATTAGCTTGAATTGCCAAAG
This sequence comes from Poa pratensis, assembly GCA_947311845.1. Lineage (NCBI taxonomy): Eukaryota > Viridiplantae > Streptophyta > Magnoliopsida > Poales > Poaceae > Poa > Poa pratensis. The sequence goes on from CAMZMU010000006.1 coordinate 24,711, forward strand.
TCTACACGCCTATGCAATGGTTTAGAGTTGAATTTTCTCCTATAATAATTAAGAAATAGATTTAAGTGTGATGGGATGAGGCAAAATGAAAGACTGTCATTTTCCTGTAAGCTAATGACAAGATCAGTTCTGGTATCATGGTGTGTATACAGATGATAAGCTGTGCACATCGTCACGCTCTCTTTTGTTTAGCATATACGAGAAATAAAGAAAGAAAGTACGTCCTTCTTATATGCTAAACAAAAGAGAGCGTGACGATGTGCACAGCTTATCATCTGTATACACACCATGATACCAGAACTGATCTTGTCATTAGCTTACAGGAAAATGACAGTCTTTCATTTTGCCTCATCCCATCACACTTAAATCTATTTCTTAATTATTATAGGAGAAAATTCAACTCTAAACCATTGCATAGGCGTGTAGACTTTGGCAATTCAAGCTAATGGAGCAATATATAAAGAAAGAATTGTGTTTCAAACATCCAATAATTCCAGGAAAAAAGCCCAGTGTGTACATGTGTGAATGCACTACGACTCCTACAGGAGCAGGACTTCGTAGTCATAACCTGGTGCTCTTTGCTCGTGGCCTAGCCAGAATGACTGCAGATTCAGAGCACCTTTGTGTTATTTCAGTGAAATTTACATGTGCACGGACCTGACTTAAAATCTGAATTGGTTCCAGTTGTTAAATTTCATCATCATTGTCATACTGCTAAAAGCCGCCCTTGCTATGTTAAATGTCATGTATATGGTAAATCATATTTCATGTTAGTTTGTCAAGAAATTTCATCTTCTTAGTTCTGCATGTCTTGATTATTGACTGGTATATGCTGACCTTTCTTCCACACTACAATGGTAATTTGCTTGAAAAGAAGATTGCTATGTGAAATTGTTTGCTGGAATAAATGATGACTTGTAGCCTACTTGATACCTTCTAATGGTAATGCAGTCTTTCTGATGCAGCGAGAGACCACTGATGTTCAGAAACTGCCTTCCTCTGGATGAGTGACGAGGCGGTAAGGCGGCTTAGTTATTTCTTCCCAAGTTTGAAGATCCAATGGTTGCTTATTCTGCTGAGCCATCGCAGCCTGAGGTAATACTTACCTCCATATACATCTATTCCACACTTTGCATTGGTGCATTTACTTATTCATGATGAACCACTCTATCCGTGATTAGTGGAGCAGCAGAAAGTAGAAAGAGGGGCTGGAGGACGGAAGCGATACAGCAGTTCAAGACTGAAGTGATGGTCGTTGCAGCTGAAGTCAAACCTGTATTTGTTTGTAATGCACGGTGCGCTCAGATGTGGAGTAACGTTGGGACAGTCCAATGATAACCTTTTTCAATCTGTATCAAGAATTTTGAGTTCTGCTGATTGCTAGCTTCTCATGGTTTGTCACATTGGACAGATGATGAATGTTGCTGGGTTTCCACCAGGTACTAAAAGCATTTAAATTCTATAAGGGCACATATCAGGACAAATGATGAATGTGCTTGTGAAGATGTTAGTTTGCTGGATTAGTGGATAGAATACTTGATTCCTTTTTAATGGTGGCGTAATCTTTCTGATGCAGCAAGAAACCGCTGAAGTTCAGAAACAACCTTCCCATAATGAGCGACTTCGGAGAGGTAAGTTGGCTCCACCATTTCTTAGCAACTTTGAAGTTCTGATTGCTGCTGATGCCGCTGAGCCAACACAGCTTGTAGTAACATTTCTAGATACATCTTTGACAAGACAAACATACCATATTTATCGCTTGTGGTAACATTTCTAGATACATCTTTGACAAGGCAAACATACCATATTTGTCTGAAGAACCCTTTCACTCCAAAAAACCCAAACTAGGACCTGAAACGGGATGTACAGAAGAGGTCCAACAAGCTGGAGAGTGGAGGAGCATGTGAGTAATTGGTGAATGATTACCGCGTCAATTTCTTTTCGGCTGATTTGCCTGTTGTGCACTGTGCATTTACTTACTCATGATAAACCAGCAAATGGAGAATGAGCCACCGGAGGGCTGAAGTGGTGCAGGTGCGGCCCAAATCTTCATAGCATAGAGGAAGAGGCTGAAGTCCAATCTTGATGTGTCTGTATCCAAGTTGTGGTGATGGTTAGTTTTTGAATTAACCATGCATGATTTGTCTCATGAATAGGAGCCATGGGCTTGTGATATGTGCTTACTTTCTCATTGAGTTAATTGCAATAAACCACCACAATTAGGGCAAGTTCCGTAGAAAACCACCGGTTTTGAAAATTTTGGCAAATCACCACCTGTTTTGAGGTACGGTGGGGCAAATACACACCACTCTGCTCTGAGCTGGTCTGTTAACCAACTTAAACACATAACTGACAGTGGGGCCCGCCTATCATCACTTTCACCTAGTCTTTCTCTTGCAAGCATTTCGTCGACCACTTGGTGAACCGCTCGATCACATGGCGGAGGCCACAACAGGGAGGAGGCCGAGCGGGCCTGCCGGGGCGCGGAGGAGCACTTCTTCGCCCGGCACGTGTCCGCGGCGTGCCGACTGGAGGAGGGCCATGGACGGGAGGTTGCTAGGGACGAAGACGTAGCCCGGGACACCAGGCTCGGCGGCAAGCGGCAGCACCACGACAGACGAGCAGCCATGCCGCTGGCCTTCTGCATGCCACTGGCCCTCGACGGGGAAACGCTCAAGGGCGGCGGAAGTGGGCGGCGCACAGGCGCTTCAGCGGCCGCAGTTCGCCGTGCCCCAGCATCACACCCGCCCGCCAGCCCGCTCTGGCAGCAGCAGCAGCTTGCCGTGCCCCGCACACGCTCGCCGGCCTCATCCGTACAGGCCGCTACGTCTCCTCTACGCCGGGTCGCCGTGCTTGTTGGTCACGCCTGCCGCGTCGCCTTCTCGCCATGACCCAGCGCCCCCGTCACGCCCGCCTGCTCGCTGCGGCCACGCGTCTCGTCGCCGCGCTCGGCGACAACGCCTGTCTGCGTGCTCGTCGTGCCTGGGAGGAGTGCGTGCAAGCTGGTTGCTGCGTGTGCGTGCACCGGTGCGTGCGCATGCGGTTGCGCCCTCCCTTCGTCGTTCCGGGCTTCGGAGTCTCGCATGGCGCGATGAAGCCGTCGTATTCATGCTCCTCAACGGAGTGGCGAAGCTTCAACAGCGGCAGCCTCTCCTGGCCGGAGCTCACCGCGCCTGCCATTGCCGGAGCTCGCGGTGCCCACCACGCGCACGAGAGGTGTTCGAGAATATGCCACCGGCTCCATGTTACCCTTTTCGCGCCACGTGGACCTGACAGTGGGCACGGTACGTCAGATATACCATTAGCACGGCCAAACGAACAGATCAGTGCTTCTTGCCATGCCGTGCCTCGTTTCCGGTGGTGATTTGCCAACATTTTCAAAACCGGTGGTTTTCTGCGAAACTTGCCCCAATTGTGGTGGTTTTTTGCAATTAACTCCTTTCTCATTATATATTAGACAGATGATGAATTTTGTTGGGTCTGATCAGTTCCTAAGTCCTAAGACATGCAGTATATTCCAAAGTTGTGGCATATTATGAAGCAAAGAACAACGGTGCAGCGTATCAAGGAGCCTAGCAGATAAGAACACAACAAACATTTGAGGTGAGATCAATACCTGCATTTCTCTCTTATGGTCTCCATCTCCAGATCAAAATATGTGATCTTGGTAAGCTCGATGCCTTGGTACATATTATTTCCGTCCCATATTACTCGTCACTATAATAGATTTATCTAGCACTAATACATGTCTAGATACATCCATTCTAGCGACAAATAATATTGGATGGAGGGAGTATAAAACAACAGACCATGATTTTATAACTAAACGGACACAAAAGAAAATTGCTCACACAATTACTATTAAACATAGAATAAGATGTATCATGTCTTTATCAAAAGGAAGCTTCGTGTGGTCTATTATCAGGCCGGCCGGCCGGCTGGTACTGCGATTAATAAACCTGGAAGCAGGTTGAGGAAGTCATAAGAGAAGGAGTCATTAGAGTAGTATTTTTGCACTAGATAAGATTAAAGACGCTATAAGAGATAAGGACTTGCAAGGTTAGCCGTGAAGAATTATTAGTTCTATTCTAACGAGGCATTGGCTGTTATGTGCGAGGTTTCCAACGTAGATGCCGGGGAAGACTTTTCTCGCGTGTATTATGGATCTGGCCGGCCAAGCCTGCTGGTATGACTTGTTTCGAAATGTTGGAATACCATTAGCTGTTTCCGCGATGGTGCTTCAGCGTCAATGGATCTGCCCGTTAAGAACACCATCTCTTGGTACCACATAAGAAAGCTCTGTGCACCCAGCCCGAAGGAGAGTGAAAAAAGCAAAATTTTAAATAGCGGGCTATTGGCTATAGCCCCGATGATTTCAGAAGCTATGAAAGGCTATAGCCGGGCTATAGCCGGGCTACAGCCATATAGCCGTTTTGCTAAATAACGGAGAAAATTCAAAATTCTGGAAGCAAATATTCGTATGTATCTCATTATTCGCAGATGCACATCATAATAACAGAGTCACATAAGAATACGAATAACCAGGAGTTTAAATAGCAGAAATTCATGACATAGTTTAGTCCAAATAATTAATATACAACCAACAAAATAAATATTTGGGGATTAGGGTTAGAATAGCGGTCGATTGGACCCAAAATTGGGCTGATCGAACAAATTTTGGACTAATTTTTTTGCGTCCCTTGACGGGAGAATAGCCGCTAAGAGGCTAAATCGGGGCTAAATCTATTTAGCCGGGCTATAGCGGCTATTATCATTGTACCCTTTGATGGCTCTAGCCGTAGCCCCGAGCCACTCGAGAGGCTATAGCCGGGCTATAGCCGGGCTATAGCGGGCTATTTAAAACTTTGGAAAAAAGAGACATCTTTCGTAGCCATGGTGGAGCTAGCGGTTGGGTTATCGAAATCGGTGGTTGATGCCTTGATGGGGAGATCACCAAGGTCCAAGCAATGATCGAGGAGGAAGCCAGGCTACGCCAAAGAGCAGAGCCTAGCTGGAGATGATGGACTTCTACAGTACTTAACTTGCTTGTGTTCATATTTTCTAAGGCCAAGTAAAGAGTAAACACTTAAAAACTTAAAAAAATGAAAAATGTCATAAGAGAAATAGTGATTAAAGTATTATTCCACTAGACTAAGGCTGGTTAAAATGGAGAGTAACTTAGACTAGTAACATGCATGTGTTATGCAATGGGGAGCAACTTATATATGTTACTACCTCCACAATGTGGAGTAACTTATATATGGTGTCATGCAAGACTGAATTTATTAGGTTATACAGTCATTTTGTGTTGGAGTGTGTGATGTTACCACCATGGGTAGTAAGACTAGTCACAATGGGGAGTAACTTAGACTAGTAACATGCATATGTTACTACTCTAAGTTACTACCTCCATAGTGGGGAGTAACATGTGTGTAGTGTCATATTTAAAAGGTTATACACTCATATTGCCTTGAAATGTGTGATGTTATGGTAACATAGCTAGTTACCACAACCATCTCTCTCCTCATTAATTACCCGCCACATCAGATTTTTTGCCTATGTGGCACTGATGTTACTCCTATGTTACTCCCCATTGTGACTAGTCTAACTAGCTATGTTACCACAAACACTTCTCTATTCATTAATTAAGTGCCACATAAGCAAATATGTCTTGATTTGTGTGATGTTACTACCTTAGTTACCCCCATTGTTGACCAACCTGAATGCTATGCCTACAGATAAGCGAAACAATGACTTGAGGACGAAACAATGACTTGAGGACTTCAAGGTCAGTCGTGGAAAAATACAAGATCCCTTCAAACGACGCATCCACAGTTAGGCGCAAGCATGATTATATAATTCGCAACGCCTGGCCAAAGACTTTGCTGGCTCCGCGCGTCTCACGGATCGGGACAGTACTTTCATCTTATTTAAATGTTTATATTTTTTTGTTTCCACAGTAATAGCTAATTGGTCAATTGGTTGGATCGATATGCATTTTGATAATCAAGGAGGGAGAAATAGTCCAAGTCGATCTGTAGTTGAGATGTCCAAATATAATATTACAAGACAAATGCAACTATTACCGTTAAAAGCAGTGTTTTGTAGTTTGTTTAACTGGTAGGTTTTGTTTTTCTTTCGTTTGTCCTTGTCAGCCTGCTGAAAAGGACCTTTAACGTAAGTAAAATTCATGTGAAAGAGATAATCAACTTAGAGATGGCATTGGGTGTTGGACATGGCTTTAAAGTACACGTTGCACATCGATTGGATTGGCTGACGATCGAGGACTATTTACCTATCATAGATAGGTCGAGGTAAACACTGTTTTCGCCATAGATGTTAATTAGGTCTGGCTAGTTCTCCATTGTTTACTTCATTTAGTTTTCCATGAGTGGGGGAAACGAAGTCTGTGAGGTCTATATCAGAAATGATAAACTCAGGATCCCGCGTCGTCTGTGTGAGCTGGCCACTACGCGTCTTGCTATACTAAAAAAGGTTTAGAACTAGCACTAGCTTGGTCCCGGCCTTGTATTAATGCTGGCTTTGTCCTGGCGTAGCACTCTACTACTTGCTAGCTACGCATATCCTGCTGGGCACATCAAGAAACTAACACCCAACCAAAGAAGAGAGAAATAGTTAGCCAGCTTGGTAGCCATGGCGGAGCTGGCGGTTGGGTTGTCAAAATCGGTGTTGGTCGGGGCCATCACCAAGGTCCAGTCGGCAATCGACAAGGAAAGTAAGCTCCGGCAGAAGGCGCAGGGGGACCTTGTGTTCATCTCTTTGGAGCTGGAGATGATGCAGGCCTTCCTGGACGATGCCAACGATGAGATGAAGAACAATCTGGTGAAGACGTGGGTGAAGCACGTACGGCAACTGGCCTACGACGTCGAAGACTGCGTCGAAAATGTTGTCCATCTTGACGACAAGCCAATCTTTTGGCGGCGGTTGCTCCCTTCTTTCGTGGCACCGGAGCTGCCACTTGACCTGGCGGTGGAGGAGTTGGGGAAGCTCAAGGGCAGAGTGGAGGACGTCAACAACTGCTACAGACGCTACAGCAACATCAACGACACTAGTGCAGCTGCTGTGTCCAAGCTGGCGGCGGCCGTCATGCAGCAACAGCCATTGCGGCTGCCGTCAGGCGGCTCCCATATGCTCGCCCAGGCAAGGGAGGCCACAAAGAGGCAGCATGGCGTCTTAGGTGATCTCACCCAGTTGATCGTCGACAAATCAATGGGAGACAATCATGACCTTCAACTGATCTCGGTTTGGGGGACAGGCGGCGATCATGGGAATACATCCATCATTAGGAGGACCTTCAATCACCCAGAGATCTGCAAAAACTTCACCAACCGCTCCTGGGTGAAGCTCATGCATCCGTTAAATCCCGATGACCTTATCCGGAACTTAATGGTGCAGTTCTGTGCAAACTCTGGGAAAGAACAAAATGCAACCATAGTAGGGATGAATGTCCGAGCCAAGATGAAGGCCACCCAGGAAGATCTCTTCAAGGAGTTCATGGACATAGTCACAAACGAGAGGTACTTCGTTGTCTTGGAAGGCCTCTCAAACATGGTTGAGTGGGATGCTATAAGAACGTTCCTTCCAGCTGCATGTAATGGAAGCTGCATCATCGTGTCCACCCAGCAAGACGAAATTGCAACCTTGTGCGTCGGGCGACTGTACAAGATAGTGGAGCTCAAAAAGATCTCCGACGAGCACTCTGTTTGTGCCCTCTTCAAGGTAACTAAGCCGGAAACATCATCTTGGGAATCTATAACTATTTTACTTTTCAAGTACTCCCTTCGTTTGTAGTACTTGGACAAGCTTACAAAACTTTGACTTTAGAAAAAGTTTATAAGTCCTATATTTTAGAAAGGAGGGAGAACCATTTGGTGCCTAGTAACAAAGTCTGTAAGGCACACCTTTGTTTACGATGTACTCCCTCCGTCCCAAAATAAGTGTCTTACATTTGTCAAAAAGTGGATGTATCTAGACATGAACAAGTCTAAATGCATCTACTTTTTGGCAAATGTGAGACACTTATTTTAGGACGGAGGGAGTATATGATTGTAAATACGCTAGTTTTTGTTAGTAAAATACAAACGTTTAATTTTTCAGGTGGAAAATTAACCTACTTATGTATTCCGCATATTACTTCTAGCCATGGTTCAGAAAGGCGCTGGACCAGCTTTTATACTAAGCTTGTGATCAGACTTCCCTACTATCAGTACTGATATTTTCAGAGAAAAAGCCTAACGGCCCAGCTTTATGTATCAGCTCTGAAGTGTTAACAGCTACATCCCAGGACTACTAAGGATAGTGAAAAAGTGTTACAAACCTGGGATGCAAAAACCGACCAATCACTGCCCAAATAAAAAACCAGCGAGCCTCTGGGAGACATCAGGTAGGTAGCTAACAGCAAGAAATAATGAAAATAAGAACTGCAAGCTAAACCGCACCACTTGTATTTAAATAATTATTAAGAATAGAGGATGAAAATTACATCATTGAAACAATAACTTATTATTATGTAAATTTATAAAACAATAGTTCAAACACATATTTTGCAAAAATACCGAGTTATGATGTTGATAATATCCTCTACGTGTCTTCTCTGCCAACCTGATGCCATATGTATCCTACGTACTAAGTGTTAGGGCACGTACAACGGTTCAGTATTAGGGCATACACTGCAAGTGCTCGAAATGAGGAAAACCCAGCTTCTGCATCGATGGACGCACGCAGCTTTTCGAAGCGGGAACTGCATTCATGTGTCTTTATAGAAATGCTTTTACTATCTCTATTAGTCTTTGCGTGCTAATCTCTATCTCAACACACAGGCCTCTCAAGGTGATGCGCATAATTACAAGAATCCAATGGTACGCTAGCTAAGAAATTACTTCAAACTCTCTATGTGCCTTTCCTGGCTCTCTCCACTGTTCTTGTTTGTTAATATCTTGTCTCCGCTTATATACAGGGTTATCATGACTATGGAGGTTATGTGCAAATCACAGACCTTGTTGGCCGCGAGTCACAAAAAGATGAACTTGCTAAATATCTACTAAAGACACGTGCCAACTCTCCTCCAATCATGTCTGTGTTGGGTATAGCTGGCGTTGGTAAATCAGCTCTTGTCACAAAAATTTTCTATGAAAGAGATCTTCGCTACAGGAACCAATATGAAAAATATTATTGGTTCGATGTATCTCATCCATTCGATATGAGGGACTTGTATCTAACTTTACTTTCAGATTCTCATTCGGAGAGAGACCCAATTGAACAGTGTCACCTTCTTCTGAGAAACTATAGGTGCCTCATTGTTATCGATGATCTCCGATCCACAGAACAGTGGGACTTGATGCAAGTTGCCTTGGCAGTGAAACACTCTAAAAGTGTTATCATCGTCATTACAAGTGATGCAAGCATCGCTACCTATTGCACAAATAACAAAGATCTCATATTCAATGTTAAAGCTCTAAGGCTTGACGAATCCCTTTATCTATTGAAGAACCAGGTGCGTCTTCTGAGTAGCATTAAATTAATTTCATGTCAAGCGTTTTCTTGCAAACTTAATTAACACCACATTCATGAGTCATCTTATTAATTTGGTTTCCGTTCATATTGCAAATTAATTATCAAGGATGGCAGCCTAGTACTATGAATTTCCGAAATATGTGAAAAAATGTGATATTTCACTGGAAGTAACGAGTACATTTGCTAAAGATCATGTTAAAATGTTTTGATTTTTAGAGCGCAATACAATAAAAAAAAATATAGTTGATATATATGCACCCCCTAACGTCTGCACCTAAAAATGATTGGAAAGCACGGTAATCATTAACCGTATCATCTGAGATCGACAAACATAATTTTATCCCCAAGATCATGACATGGACTGATAGACATAACATAAACATCTATCATGCTATAAATTTTCCAATTTGAGTTCATAAAAAAAAAGACCTTTGTTAGATTTGGCCTCTCTTTCCCTGTGTTCCGCACCAAATCTTGTGCATGAAATGGTAGATGCTTCAAGTATGAATGCTGTTTGCAAATTATCCCAAAATGTTTAGTGCACCCTAGTACTGTAGTAAACATCGATGGTGCTAGTACAGGGAGTGAGTCTAGCTCACCTGGGAGAAGCAACTTATGTTTGATCACCACATCCAAATTCAAGCCGAAAGAAATAGTACACAGGGAGAAGATAATGATGCTGACCAAATAAGTGCACAAGTTCACTTTATTACGTTTGCAGAATATGTTCGTACAAGGTTAGAAGTAATTGTGTTACAGGAATCATGCAGAATATCTAAAATCGTCAATAACCATTTTATTAAAAGTTTTCATGACTAGGATCGTTGCGCTAACTGAGCTGATGATATTTTTCCTCCTCGATCTATTTATTATCTGAAATTTTGTTGGGCATGCATGCATGAATGATTACTGTACTTTTACAAGATTCTCTCGAACGGATGCATGGATGTAGTCTAAGTTTTTCTAGGCCACTCACTTCTCTATTCTGCAACCGAAAGATCAAAATTCAGTACAATTGATGTTTACATTTAATTCATGTGTATTATAAACCAAGGTTAAATGGCGCTAATTTATTCTAAATCGTTTGAACTATGTGCGTAGGTAAACAGGAAGAATCGACGATCCCGTTTCATGTTTGAAGAATCGGAGGTACAAGATCTTATTTTAAAGTGTGGAGGTATACCCAAAGTAATAATTGCTACAGCTGGGATACTGGCCACCAAAGAGGGCCAAATAAGTTCTTTGAATCGCAGATTTATGCATCATTTGGAGACTGGCCTGGAGTCTGATGGTCTACAAGATCTATTTAGTTGGATGCATTCGATGGTGCTTAATCCCCCAGCTTTCCTCAAGCCATGTATCTTCTACCTATCAATATTTCCTCAGGGCCAAATCATTAGGCAGAGACGACTAGTAAGGCGGTGGATCGCAGAGGGGTATTCCAGGGAAAGTGTGGAAATGCAAGCAGAGGAGGCTGGGGAGATGTTCTTCTCTGAGCTCCTTGAGCTGAGCATATTCCAGCAGGTACAGTTAGCTGATACCAGTGCATTGAATGATACAAGAACGGCTGTGTACCAGGTCAATGGTTTTATCCGTGAGTACATCATCTCAAGGCAAATGGAGGAGAACCTTGTGTTTGAACTTGGGGCCAGTAGTGTTGTGACTACCCAAAGCAGAGGGCGTCATCTTGTCATATTGAAAACCTGGGACAGAGACCAAACTGTGTTTGAGACCATTGACTTCTCGCGGCTACGGTCACTTACAGTGTTTGGGAAGTGGGAATCGTTCTTCATCTCCAAAACTATGAAGATTCTCCGTGTGCTTGATCTTGAGGATGCATTGGGTGTAACGGATGGAGATCTCCAGATTATGCTGAAGCTGCTGGTGCGACTGAAGTTCCTGTCTCTACGGGGCTGTAGTGAGATCTATCATATGCCAAGTTCATTAGGTGATCTGAGACAGCTTGAGACGCTGGATGTCAGGGGCACCTCCATAATCACCCTGCCAAATAGCATAACCAATTGTCAGAAGCTTCAGTACATTCGTGCTGGTAGTATCACCCGGTCTTTACCAACATCGCCAATTTCATCCAGCTGGTTAACCAAGTTATGTAGACGCCGCAAACAAGCTGGTGTTCAGGTCTGTGGAGCATGGATCGGGAAGCTAACGGCGTTGCACACGCTCGGTGTTGTGAATGTCACAGCTTCAGGCACAGAACCCTTCCTTAAAGAGCTAAATAAGCTCTCCCAACTATGCAAGCTCGGAGTATCTGGCATCAACAGGCGTAACTGCATGAAGTTATTCGCTCCAATCTCAGGTCGTAGACATTTGGTATCCTTGTCCGTGCAGCTTGACAAGGGGAATGAAGGCTGCCTGGATAATATCTCCATTGCTTGGGCAGTGAACCTACTGAGTCTTAAACTGTATGGTCTTGGGGACAGGTTGCCTAACTCTATCAATAATCTTTCCAAGCTCACAAAGTTGGATCTGGCGATGGAGAAATTAATGCCAATTGACATAGACCTCCTTGCGAAGCTACCAGAACTATGTGTTCTACGCCTGGCTGTCAAGCAGCACAGGCTAATTTTTTATATCCAGCTGCTGGGACTTGAGGTGCCGTCTTATGAAAAGGTGAAGATCCTTGAGATTGCTTGCAGCTCCGATGAGTTACATGTAACCTTTGGATCAAAATCGATGAAGAACCTTGAGTTGCTCCAGATTGACTGCTCCAGTTCGTTGTATCGTCTTTCTGGCCTCTATGATCTATGTGAGCTGAAGCAAGTCTTTCTTAAAGGTACTAGTGATGAAACGATGAAGACAGAGCTTGAGAGTCAGCTCGCGGACCATCCAAAGAAACCTGCCGTGAAGCTGGAGGAAGTACGACGTTTCGTGCACTAGCTCGACCTAGTCTTTGCAGTTATATAGTGGCTTGTGTAAACTATTGTATTGTGTTCTATTCTTGCTGGTTACATGCAGCATGTATGCTCTTTTGTCAAAATACACTACACTCCAGCACTGTATTTCTGCTTACCTTGACGGATTCACTGTCAAATCTGTTTAGTTGATGTGCAGGGTTGTTACCATGCATGCATGCGTGTATAGTGCTGCAGTTACCACTTTAAATATCTTATAAATTAGGTTCGCCGTTAATCATCACTAGTGGAAAACCGGCTATTAAAACCGGTTCCAAAGGGGCTTTAGCACCGGTTTAACAACCGGTGCTAAAGTTTCGGTACTAAAGGTCCCAAACCTTTAGGACCGGTTTCTCTGGAACCGGTGGTAAAGGGGCTCCACGTGGGCCTCTGGGCAGCCAGCGGCACAGAATACAGGATTTAGGGTATTTAGGGGCTGTTTCGGACGTTCTCTCTCCCCGTTCTCTCTCTCCTGTTCTCTCTCTCCCGTTCCGGACGTTCTCTCTCTCCCGTTCTCTCTCTCTCCCCCGTTCCAGACATTCTCTCTCTCCCGCGTGTCTTTATCGACTATGCTCCTTCATCGATCCCACGTTCTCTCTCTCCCGTGTGTCTCTCGCGCTTAACAGGCCGTGTACACACCAACTAGCATTAATCAAGTAGGTCACTATTTACATTCAGGTCGTCCATACTCGCTTAACATACAATCCCGCCAACTCCTCGGAGATTGCTGCATAGTCATACATATAACTCATAAGTTAAATTTTTTCCTCGGGGGGCTAGCATCTATCTCACTGTTACATTTGGGCATACTATGAAATTAATCACGATGATAGTACTCTCCCTCTTCTTTTATTACTTCCGTGAGGAAAAATCCCGCCAACACCTCGGAGATTGCTATGAAGCGCTTGTCGAGGGGCAGCAGCACCCGCTTTTTTTGCAACTGTGAAAGAATGAGGTACAAATGAATACAGTTATGTGTGTAAAACAATTATGACTCAAACTCAGCAGAACTGATGGTAACAAAATAAATCTGTGAATATTGTTTACGTACCTCTTTATTTCTTGTATTATTCGTTCTCTCGTTGACAATCTTGTGAATGTTCTCGGCCACGTAGTATCCACATAGATTAGTCCCCTTTGGTTGCTTCGAGCATGCATGTACAAGAACATAATTCCATCAAACATTAATGAAGTATGATAAAGGTGTGTGGACCTAGGTAGTATTATACTTACTTTGGCACGCCATGTCAGCTTCGATGGCCATCCACCGGTGGGATCTTCCTTGAGGACCGTTTGCCATACGCTGCCCGACAAATAAAACGCATAAAAGAGTTATTAATTTGTTGATATTAGGAAATTAACGAAAAAGCCGATAAGAATTAAAATTACCTTGTGACCAGATCAAAACATGACTTGTACTCTATAGGTTGAATGTCTAGTGAGTCATAGACATCAACAAATCCATCGGCCATTCTAATGCCGAAAAGAAGAAAGTGGAAGCTGCAGTGTCATACATATAACTCATAAGTTAAAATTTTAACATATGGTGAGCAACATAGAATGTGTTAGAAGACAATAACACTCACCCGATGGTGTAAGGCCAAAGTACTACTTTTGTGTGCCGTTGCCGCATGAAAAACCTTAGCAAAGTCTCCGGTGTATCCCTGTTATACACGGGATCATCTATGGTCCCATAATTCAATGCTTGCGCGTCAATGAACCCGATGTCCGTGATTTCTTCCCTTTTGCATTCGAGCATCTTCAATCTGCATAATGTAGCGCACACAAGATTAAATCGAGGATAATTGAAGACAAATGAACGGGCTGAGCTAAAGACTTCTCAAATTGATCACTTACAGACAATAGCAACTCAGCTGTGATTTTTCGAGGGCCCGGAGATTGTATAACGCAAAAAGATCTTTGTATTCAACGGAAACGACGTATTCTGCGAAGTAGTGCTCCTCCTTAACGTCTAGCATGAGTTGACTTTTCCCCTCTTTTGCGGTCCTCAAGTACCATTTATGGAAATTGCGCATACGTGTTGGTAGGGCGCAGACATTCTCGACCAGATTATTGCCATGCACATATTGATATGCTACTTCAGCCATTGGGTAGTCGATATCCTGTTGACGACTTTGAACGGCCTTCTCGTCTAACACCTTGAGAGGGGGGACCGATTGAACGGCTTGTTCTCCAAGCTGGGGAACCTGTTTACTTTTTACCGGTTTCTTCGTCATCTTCTCCTTGACCATCTCGTCATAGGCCGAATTGATAGAACGCTCATAGTCTGAAGGCGGCGCTGGTCCAGGGTTATAAAGATTCTCAATTGTACGCACAACCTTCACCGGATCAAGTGTCTTCACGAAAGGTATCTCCGGGACCTTCTTAGCAAAATGTGCCTTGACCTCGGCTTCGGAGATGGCGGCGTTTTCCTCGTCGGTTCTTTCCCAAGGTAGCTTCGGAAGAGGCGGCAGTGGTTTCTCCAATCTAGGTCTCTTCCTAGGTGGCGTACCGTTCCGCTTAACAGGCACTTGCTGACGCGGAGGATGTGGAGATGGTGGACTCGCGCTGGGATCCCTCTCAGGTAGCTGTGGACTTTGCTGCTCATGTGGGCTGCTATCGGGAGCAGTCGATGGCCCTTGCTGCTGATCGTGCGGACTGCTACCTGTAGGAGGAGTCGGTGGCGCTTGATGATGATCACGTGGACTGCCACGAGGAGTTGGTGGCCTTGTTGGCAAGGGGTGTGAGAAGAAGATGTACTTCTTGTTCCATAGGGCCATACCGCGCTTGACATCGCCCAGTGTCTTCTCATCGTCACCTCCAGGATAATCAAGTTCCATTGTTTCATAGGTCGGCTCGATGTCATCCACCCCGACAACGGCATAGCCGGCTGGAATGGGCTGATGATGGTGCATTGCTCCCTCTACTTTTGGGTACGCATAGCCAACCGCCACCTTAATGGTTATGTTCCTCATCGGCACATGTAGCTCGCAATCTGTCTTCTCCGTGACATTATCCACGGGGTAGGTTGCTCCACAGTCTTCAACCTGCGTGGAACCCACGCTGCTTCTTGGCTGGGATGATGGGGCGGCATCGCCTTGAGGCTCTTGATCAATAAACAACACATCATCATCAGCTCGTGCCCTCTGCCGACTTCTCGACCTACCTCTTCCTTCAGCTCCTTAACCTCACGTTCCAAAGTTGTTAATCGGTCCGACTCCTCCTTCTTCTTTCTCGAACGGCTTCTATAACTTCCAGCGCAATCTGGAAATGCTTCCCTCAAGTTGGCACCTGGGTAGACTCGTATTCGTCCAAAGTGCTCAGGATTACCCAGAGCGAGTGTCAGCTCGTCATTCTCTTTGTCGGGGACGTAATCTCCCTTTCTAACCCTGTCTATTGCGCTTGTAAGCTTCGGAACGATATCATTTATTTTCTTCTTCCATTTGCCCTTTGCAATGATCATCCCTGTGTTTGGGTCCAACACTGCCCCATGCGCGTACAACCAGAACTTGGACCGTTCGGGCCAGCCATATGTCTGTGGAGTGACCCCTGCAAGCCTCAGTTTAGCTTCATATGCTTCCCACTTAGGAATGGCAACCTTGTAGCCACCTGACCCCGTAGTATGGAAATATTTCTTCTTTTGAGCATTTAACTTATTGGTCGCTATTCGGGACACAGAGATAGACGACTGCTTATACGCCTTAAATGCGGGCCAGTGGTCTCTTAGCTTCTCTAATCTTCCATCGAATACGAGATCTTCCTTTTCATATTTCTCCCATAAACTTTTCTTCCAATTCTGGAATTGTATGGCCATCTTCTTCAAAGTAAATTCCTTGACCTTCTCCGTCTGTCCTTCCGAGAAGTTTTCAGGAAGGTTAAAGTATGACAGTAGCTAGTCCCAACAAAAATCTTTTATTGCATTACTGACATAAGTAGCTGCATCCTCCGGGACGTTCTTCGGCTTCTGCCAATCGATACAGCTGATCGGTATATTATCCCGAACAATAACTCCAGCTTGATTTATAAATTTGCGGGCGTTAGCTGCAGGTGCAAGAGGTTCGCCATTATCCCTGAATCCGGTGAGATTTAACTTAACCTCGGTCGATAGAGGTTTCGTCGGGCCTCGAGGACCTTGCTTCTTAGCAGATTTTTTCTTCGTTGATCCAGAAGGCTAAAAGAAAAATGATTGGTTAAATAGTGCAACACAAATAAATGAATCCATCTACTAATGAACACTGCCTAAGTCCCTCACCGCATTTTCAGAGTCCTCCCTTCTTTTTTCGGACTCAACTCCCTCACCGGATTCGTTCAGAAATTGTGAGGTGATGTCCTCACCATCATCGTCACCGTCATCATCTAGTCGTCCACGGGCATTCGTATATATCATCTGCTGAATGATATCTTCTTGGTCCTCATCTCGTAGGACGAAGGGGGCGTCCTCCGGATCCATAGCTCCAATTAATGTCACTAAAAAAATTTAGCAAGTTTTACTTAGCAACTTTTAAATAACAAATTTTACATAGAATTTTAAATAACAACTAATAAGTAATAAGCAATAAACACATACACAATTGACCTAGTAACTAAAAATTGAAAACCAACAATTAAAACTAGCAATTAACACTAACATAATTAAAACTAGCAATTTAAAACCAACAATGAACTATTTTTGAATTTATCAAATTTAATTGAATTATTTGGAAATGTCAAAATCATTTAGAAATGTCATAATCATTTAGTTTTCATTTTTCTGAACATTTTGATATGTCATAGGCATTTTTTCTGATTTTATTTGAACTATTTTTGAATTTATCAAATTTAAATGTATTTAATCATATTTCGAATAATTGTCAAAATTCAAATTGCTCAAAATTATTTGGAAATGTCATAATCATTTAGTTTTCATTTTTCTGAACATTTTGGTATATTATATATAATTTTCTGACTAAAAAAATAAAAGATATAAATTTTCTAATTTTATTCTATTTTCTGGTTTTTCTAAATAAATAAATAAATCCTATTATAAAATGCAAACATTATAAAATGAAAACATTTATAAAATGCAAACATTATAAAATGAAAACATTTATAAAATGCAAACATTTATTAACTAATCTATTAACGACAACAAAATGTATACTAATACTAATACACATATAAAAAAGACCTAAAAAAGACCTAAAAATATGTACAATAAAAATACACATACAAAAAAGACCTAATACACACTAATACTAATACTAATACACATACTAAAAAAGACCTAATTAATACACTAATACTAATACTAATACTAAAACTAAAAATACACATATAAAAAAGACCTAAAAATCACTGTTCCAAATATCTTCCGATATTCCGATAAATCGGCCGATTTATCCCTTATCTTGTGTCAACCGATAAGATAAATCGGCTGATAAATCATTCGATATGCCGATAAATCGTCCGATATGCCGGTAAGCCTGCCGATTTAGCCCTTATCTTGGGTCGACCGATAAGTTCCCGATAAGCGATATCCCCAACATTGCTAAAAATACACTAATACTAATACTAATACACGAATTTAAAAAAAAAACTGAAAAAAAAATGGCACATGCATGGCCGGCCGGTGGAGGAGCTCACCGTGGCCGGCGGTAGGCGCAGTGGCGGCCGACGTCAGAGAGGGCGGGAGCCGAGACGGGGCGGGCGGGCGCGGCCGGCGGAGGCGCGCAGAACGGCGGCCGGAGGCGGCGGAAAAGGCGGCGACGGCGACGTGCGGCCGGTGGTGGAGGCGCGCGCGGGTGCGGCCGGCCGATGTGGACCTGCCGGAGGAGGAGGAGCAGCGCGCGGCAGCGGCGGCGGGAGGAGCAGCGCGCGCGGAGCAGCAGGACGGCGGCCGGCGGCGTCGCGATCGTCTCGAGGGAGCCCGGGGGCGGTTCGTCTGCAAATGGCGAACTTTGCCCCCGAAACGCCTAAGTCCCGCCCCTTAAACAACCTATCAACACCGGTTGTAACCACGAACCGGTGTTGATAGCCATCATCTGCACCGGTTGGTAACACCAACCGGTGTTGATAGGTTCCCCGGGGCCACAGCAGTTGCGCGCGAACCAGGGGACCTATCAACACCGGTTGGTGTTACCAACCGGTGTTAATAGGTATTTTTCTTTTCTTTTCCTTTTTTAATAAAAAAACTATAACTTTTAAAAGAAATGTCCAAATGATATAAAATAAATTTCTAAAATTTTATAAAATTAAGAGCTATGCACTAATAACAAAGTATTATTATTCTGTACAATTATTTCATTCTTATTATTATTTTACTCTTATATAATTTTATTTAAATGCTTTTTCCTTTATTTTTTTACCGTTTCTATTATTCCATACATTTAGTTCTACAAGGTCAAATTTGATGTTTTTGTTCTCAAAATGTTCAGCACAATATGTAGAACACTTTAGTACAAAAAAATTCAAATTTTGATACGTGCACAAACTTGTTATTTATGTTTTTTCGTAGTTTTCCCGAAAACGGCTTAAAAAATTCTAAAAAATTCATAAAAATTCAAAATGATGCAAGGCCTTCGCGTGGTGTCACTATGTATGTCCTAGCACCCACCTAAAATAATGGAATTGGAAAAACAAAGTTCCACTAAAGTGGAGTTCGCAAAAACGAGCTATCTCCTACAGACATTCTAGGGTTTCGGACCGAGTGACGACAGTTTTGGCCACATCCATGGCATAGTTTTCCCAAATGACCCCATATTGCACCACAACATGCACCTTGGAAGCACGGACAATGTTCACGAAGGATGTTTCCAATTTTATTGAATAAAAATATTTTTTTCCATTTTTACGGTGCAAAAAGAGCGTTTTTTTGTGAAGCAGCTCCCACAAATGTGTTGCAAAACATGGGGGCTGTATTATTTGGGCAAGCTAGACCATGTTATATTCACAAATAACAAAGTTTTTGGCCATGAAAAGGTTTTCATGGACCTCTTTTGAAAATGACAAAATCCTGCCGATTCAGTTGGAAACGGGTAAAATTTGAACTGCTGCTGCATCGTATCTTGCTCATGCTTTTTGGAAAAAATCATTTTTAGGTACACAACTACCTATTTCATCAGAGATATGAATTGAGTTCATCAATATTCAACTCCTAGCTATGCACTGTCGTGCCCGCCGTCTTGGCTTTTTCCCGAAAACGGCTTAAAAAATTCTAAAAAATTCATAAAAATTCAAAATGATGCAAGGCCTTCGCGTGGTGTCACTATGTATGTCCTAGCACCCACCTAAAATAATGGAATTGGAAAAACAAAGTTCCACTAAAGTGGAGTTCGCAAAAACGAGCTATCTCCTACAGACATTCTAGGGTTTCAGACCGAGTGACGATAGTTTTGGCCACATCCATGGCATAGTTTGCCCAAATGACCCCATATTGCACCACAACATGCACCTTGGAAGCACGGACAATGTTCACGAAGGATGTTTCCAGTTTTATTGAATAAAAATATTTTTTTCCATTTTTACGGTGCAAAAAGAGCGTTTTTTTGTGAAGCAGCTCCCACAAATGTGTTGCAAAACATGGGGGCTGTATTATTTGGGCAAGCTAGACCATGTTATGTTCACAAATAACAAAGTTTTTGGCCATGAAAAGGTTTTCATGGACCTCTTTTGAAAATGACAAAATCCTGCCGATTCAGTTGGAAACGGGAAAAATTTGAACTGTAGCTGCATCGTATCTTGCTCATGATTTTTGGCAAAAATCATTTTTAGGTACACAACTACCTTTTTCATCAGAGATATGCATTGAGTTCATCAATATTCAACCCCTAACTATGCACTGTCGTGCCCGCCGTCTTGGCTTTTTCCCGAAAACGGCTTAAAAAATTCTAAAAAATTCATAAAAATTCAAAATGATGCAAGGCCTTCGCGTGGTGTCACTATGTATGTACTAGCACCCACCTAAAATAATGGAATTGGAAAAACAAAGTTCCACTAAAGTGGAGTTCGCAAAAACGAGCTATCTCCTACAGACATTCTAGGGTTTCGGACCGAGTGACGACAGTTTTGGCCACATCCATGGCATAGTTTGCCCAAATGACCCCATATTGCACCACAACATGCACCTTGGAAGCACGGACAATGTTCACGAAGGATGTTTCCAATTTTATTGAATAAAAATATTTTTTTTCCATTTTTACGGTGCAAAAAGAGCGTTTTTTTGTGAAGCAGCTCCCACAAATGTGTTGCAAAACATGGGGGCTGTATTATTTGGGCAAGCTAGACCATGTTATATTCACAAATAACAAAGTTTTTGGCCATGAAAAGGTTTTCATGGACCTCTTTTGAAAATGACAAAATCCTGCCGATTCAGTTGGAAACGGGTAAAATTTGAACTGCAGCTGCATCGTATCTTGCTCATGATTTTTGGAAAAAATCATTTTTAGGTACATAACTACCTATTTCAACAGAGATATGCATTGAGTTCATCAATATTCAACCCCTAGCTATGCACTGTCGTGCCCGCCGTCTTGGCTTTTCCCGAAAACGGCTTAAAAAATTCTAAAAAATTCATAAAAATTCAAAATCATGCAAGGCCTTCGTGTGGTGTCACTATGTATATCCTAGCACCCACCTAAAATAATGGAATTGGAAAAAAAAGTTCCACTAAAGTGGAGTTCGCAAAAACGAGCTATCTCCTACAGACATTCTAGGGTTTCGGACCGAGTGACGACAGTTTTGGCCACATCCATGGCATAGTTTACCCAAATGACCCCATATTGCACCACAACATGCACCTTGGAAGCACGGACAATGTTCACGAAGGATGTTTCCAATTTTATTGAATAAAAATATTTTTTTCCATTTTTACGGTGTAAAAAGAGCGTTTTTTTGTGAAGCAGCTCCCACAAATGTGTTGCAAAACATGGGGGCTGTATTATTTGGGCAAGCTAGACCATTTTATATTCACAAATAACAAAGTTTTTGGCCATGAAAAGGTTTTCATGGACCTCTTTTGAAAATGACAAAATCCTGCCGATTCAGTTGGAAACGGGTAAAATTTGAACTGCAGCTGCATCGTATCTTGCTCATGATTTTTGGCAAAAATCATTTTTAGGTACACAACTACCTACTTCATCAGAGATATGCATTGAGTTCATCAATATTCAACCCCTAGCTATGCACTATCGTGCCCGCCGTCTTGGCTTTTTCCCGAAAACGGCTTAAAAAATTCTAAAAAATTCATAAAAATTCAAAATGATGCAAGGCCTTCGCGTGGTGTCACTATGTATGTCCTAGCATCCACCTAAAATAATGGAATTGGAAAAACAAAGTTCCACTAAAGTGGAGTTCGCAAAAACGAGTTATCTCCTATAGACATTCTAGGGTTTCGGACCGAGTGACGACAGTTTTGGCCACATCCATTGCATAGTTTGCCCAAATGACCCCATATTGAACCACAACATGCACCTTGGAAGCACAGACAATGTTCACGAAGGATGTTTCCAATTTTATTGAATAAAAATATTTTTTTCCATTTTTACGGTGCAAAAAGAGCGTTTTTTTGTGAAGCAGCTCCCACAAATATGTTGCAAAACATGGGGGCTGTATTATTTGGGCAAGCTAGACCATGTTATATTCACAAATAACAAAGTTTTTGGCCATGAAAAGGTTTTCATGGACCTCTTTTGAAAATGACAAAATCCTGCCGATTCAGTTGGAAACGGGTAAAATTTGAACTGCAGCTGCATCGTATCTTGCTCATGATTTTTGGCAAAAATCATTTTTACGTACACAACTACCTATTTCATCAGAGATATGCATTGAGTTCATCAATATTCAACCCCTAGCTATGCACTGTCGTGCCCGCCGTCTTGGCTTTTTCCCGAAAACGGCTTAAAAAATTCTAAAAAATTCATAAAAATTCAAAATGATGCAAGGCCTTCGCGTGGTGTCACTATGTATGTCCTAGCACCCACCTAAAATAATGGAATTGGAAAAACAAAGTTCCACTAAAGTGGAGTTCGCAAAAACGAGCTATCTCCTACAGACATTCTAGGGTTTCGGACCAAGTGACGACAGTTTTGGCCACATCCATGGCATAGTTTGCCCAAATGACCCCATATTGCACCACAACATGCACCTTGGAAGCACGGAAAATGTTCACGAAGGATGTTTCCAATTTTATTGAATACAAATATTTTTTTCCATTTTTACGGTGCAAAAAGAGCGTTTTTTTTGTGAAGCAGCTTCCACAAATGTGTTGCAAAACATGGGGGCTGTATTATTTGGGCAAGCTAGACCATGTTATATTCACAAATAAAAAAGTTTTTGGCCATGAAAAGGTTTTCATGGACCTCTTTTGAAAATGACAAAATCCTGCCGATTCAGGTGGAAACGGGTAAAATTTGAACTGCAGCTACATCGTATATTGCTCATGATTTTTGGCAAAAATCATTTTTAGGTACATAACTACCTATTTCATCAGAGATATGCATTGAGTTCATCAATATTCAACCCCTAGCTATGCACTGTCGTGCCCGCCGTCTTGGCTTTTTCCCGAAAACGGCTTAAAAAATTCTAAAAAATTCATAAAAATTCAAAAAGATGCAAGGCCTTCGCGTGGTGTCACTATGTATGTCCTAGCACCCACCTAAAATAATGGAATTGGAAAAACAAAGTTCCACGAAGGATGTTTCCAATTTTATTAAATAAAAAATTGGGCAACAGAGTGCAAAAGAGGCAAGAAAAAGAAGCACTTAAAGAACAAAGTTACATAATTAATTATTACACATCACCAACAACATCCCTATATCTAGCTAGTTTTCTGAGTTTTCTTCGTGTGTTTTCCTTTCTTCTGATTGCGACGCAACCATGGACAATCTTCATTATTTAACACGATGCTTGGGTCAATTTTCACTTTGAAGGGTGGAATATCATCAAACTTATTATAATCTTCTGACATGTCTGTCATGTCCTCCACTCCCACGATGTTTCTTTTTCCTGAAAGAACTATGTGGCGCTTTGGCTCATCGTATGATGTGTCCTCTTTCCTTTCTTTTCTTTTTCTCGGTTTGGTAGACATGTCCTTCACATAGAAAACCTGAGCCACTTCACTGGCTAGGACGAATGGTTCGCTGTCGTACCCTAGATTCTTCATATCCACTGTAGTCATTCCGTACTGGGGGTCTACCTGTACCCCGTCTTTCAGGTTGAACCATTTGCACCGGAACAAAGGGACCTTGAAAGTAGGTGCATAGTCAAGTTCCCATATCTCCTCGATGTACCCATAATATGTGACCTTATTCCCATTGCCGTCTGCCACATCGAAGCGGACACCACTGTTTTGGTTGGTGCTCTTTTTATCTTGGGCGATCGTGTAAAATGTATTCCCATTTATCTCGTACCCTTGATAAGTAATTATACTAAACGATGGTTGCTTGGCCAACAAGTATAGCTGTTGTTCAATAGCGCCATCAATGAGACGTGTTTGCAACCAACCGCCGAAAGTCTTCATGTGTTCTTCATCAATCCAATCTTGACGTTGCTCCGGGTATTTGGAGCGTAAAACATTCTTGTGTTCCACTATATACGGAGCCACCAAGCAGGAATTATGTAGAACTGTGTAGTTTGCTTTAGTGAAAGAATATCCGTCCATACATATTGTTTCTTTCCTTCCCAGCGTGCCTTTTCCACGAAGTCTCCCCTCATATCGCGATTCAGGAACACCGGTCGACTTAAGGTCAGGAATAAAGTCAACACAAAACTCAATGACCTCCTCTGTTCCGTAGCCCTTGGAGATGCTTCCTTCAGGCCTAGCACAGTTATGAACGTATTTCTTTAAGACTCCCATGAATCTCTCAAATGGGAACATGTTGTGTAGAAATACAGGACCAAGAACGGCAATCTCTTCGACGAGGTGAACTAATAGGTGTGTCATAATATTGAAGAAGGATGGTGGGAACACCAACTCGAAGCTGACTAGACATTGCACCACATCCTTCTGTAAATTTTGTAGAGTTGTAGGATCGATCACCTTCTGAGAAATTGCATTGAGGAAAGCACATAGCTTCACAATGGGTACTCGAACATTTTCCGGCAGAAGCCCCCTCAATGCAATCGGAAGTAATTGTGTCATAATCACGTGGCAGTCATGAGACTTTAGGTTTTGAAACTTTTTCTCTGCCATGTTTAGTATTCCCTTTATATTCGACGAGAAGCCAGACGGGACCTTGATGCTGCTCAGTACTTCAAAAAAGATCTCCTTCTCTTCCTTGGTAAGAGCATAGCTGGGAGTACCTTGATACTTCTCTGGATTTAGGTTGTCTCCTTCGTGCATATGTTGCTGGTCCTGCCGTGATTCCGGTGTATCTTTTGTCTTCCCATACACGCCCAAGAAGTTTAGCAGGTTCACGCAAAGATTTTTCGTCACGTGCATCACGTCGATTGCAGAGTGAACCTCTAGGATTTTCCAATAGGGTAGCTCCCAAAATATAGACATCTTCTTCCACATGGGCGCGTGTCCGTCAGCATCATTCGGAACAGGTTGTGCGCCAGGACCCTTTCCAAAGATCACTTTTAAATCCTTGACCATATCATATATAACATCCCCAGTAGGGCGGGTAGGCTTCGTTCGGTTATCTGCCTCACCTCTGAAATGCTTGCCTCTCTTTCTTACGTGATGCTGTTTTGGAAGAAATCGACGATGACCGAGGTACACATTCTTGTTTCCCAAATAGATACTGTCAGTCTCACCTAAACAGTGTGTGCATGCATTGTATCCCTTGTTTGACTGTCCTGAAATGTTACTAAGAGTAGGCCAATCATTGATGGTTACAAACAACAACCCTCGTAGGGGATACTCCTTTTGTTCATGCTCATCCCACACAGGCACACCTTCATCACGCCACAGCTGTAAAAGTTCTTCAACCAATGGTCTCAGGTACACATCAATGTTGTTGCCGGGTTGCTTCGGTCCTTGGATGAGCACTGGCATCATAATGAACTTCCGCTTCATGCATAACCAAGGAGGAAGGTTATAGATACATAGAGTCACTGGCCACGTGCTATGACTGGAGCTCTGCTCCCCGAAAGGATTGAAGCCATCTGTACTTAGACCAAATCTTATGTTCCTTGCGTCATCTGCAAATGTCTTGAACTCTCTGTCGATTTTTCTCCACTGTGACCCGTCAGCGGGGTGTCTTAGCATCACGTCTTTCTTACGGTCCTCTTTGTGCCATCGCAACAGCTTGGCATGCTCTTTGTTTTGGAACAAACGTTTCAACCATGGTATTATAGGAGCATACCACATCACCTTGGCAGGAACCCGCTTCCTGGGGCGCGACTCGCCCTCAACATCACCGGGTCATCTCGTCTGATCTTATACCGCAATGCACTGCATACCGGGCATGCATTCAAATTCTCGTACTCCTCACCACGGTAGAGGATGCAGTCATTGATGCATGCATGTATCTTCCGCACCTCTAATCCTAGAGGGCATACAACCTTCTTTGCTTCGTACGTACTAGACGGCAATACGTTCTCCCCTGGAAGCATCTTCTTTATTATTTTCAGCAACTTTTCAAATCCCTTGTCAGAAGTACCATTCTCTGCCTTCCATTGCAGCAATTCCAGTGTGGTACCCAGCTTTTTCTGTCCATCTTCGCAATTTGGATACAACAATTTGTTGTGATCCTCTAACATTTTCTCCAATTTCAACCTCTCGTTTTCAGTTTCGCAGTTTATCTTCGCATCAAGAATTGCCCGACCTAAATCATCATCGGGCTCATCAAAAATGAGCTCTTCTCCAGATTCGTCTCCCCCCATTGTACTACCATCGTGTTCAGTGAACATAGGATAGTTGTCATTATCCTCTTCTTCTTCGTTGTCTTCCATTATAACCCCTATTTCTCCGTGCTTGGTCCAACAATTATAGCCGGGCATGAAACCATTCTTAAGCAGATGGACGTGAAGTGTTTTTGTGGTTGAGTAATCAATAGTATTCTTACAGGCACTGCATGGACAAGAAATGAAACCATTCGACCGCTTGTTTGCCTCAGCCACAGAGAGAAAATTATGCATGCCAACAATGAACTCGGGTTCGCGTCGGTCAATATTGTACGTCCATTGACGGTTCATCTGCATTATATAAGTATATATAAAAAATCATTAGTTACACTATATCATGAATAGATGACAAGCATGTAAGAAAATAAAAAACAAGAGCTAGGCTCACCGAGACTCTCCGGAAGGAAGATTAGGGGACGGTGCTGGAGATCGACGGCGGTGAGGACGGTGATGATACTAAAACCAAGAAAGCATACTTTAATTTGAGATCAAATTGCATATAAAACAAAAGAAATCTCTAACTTGGGCATTTCATCGAACACCTTGCTAGCACTAGAAAAATGAAATTGGTTAAACTCTAAGAAATGAGCTAAATTAGGAACGCCGGAAGAATGGATGATGTTGCTAACCCTAGGATGGATGGGTGCCGCCAATCTTTGTCGAAATGGTGGAGAAAAATCGATACTTGTTGGAGTGTGGGAGGAGAGGAAAATTTTGCAAAATGTTATGAGAGGAGGAGTGAAGAAAAAAAAACAGAGCTGGCTCGGGTGTTTTAATAGGCAGGAGAACCTTTAAAACCGGTTCCTGTTACAAACCGGTTCTAAAGGTTAACCCCTGCCACCCCCATATTAAATTTTGGCGCGAAACCCTTTAGCACCGGTTCCTGTCACGAACCGGTGCTAAAGGTCTCACACCAATCGGTGCAGATAGCCCTCCGGCTCGCTCCGTCTCGCTGGGATCTAGAACCGGTGTTAATAGGCCTTTAACACCGGTTCTTTAACGAATAGGTGTTAAAGGTCCAAAACCAATGGCATGTTTTCTATTAGTGCATATAGACTCCTGATTAAATGACTTTTTATATTGATATAGAAGGAGCAAACAAAAAAGGCCTAGGCCAAGGACGGAAAGGAAAGGAAAGAGACATGAACACGAACAAGTTATGACCCTAAACTATCTCACTAGTAGAAAACGAGCTATCCATCACTGACCTTTAACACCGGTTCTGTTACGAACCGGTGTTAAAGAGCTATGAACACCGGTTCCAGAAGCCCGCGAGCCGGAGGACATCAGCACCGGTTCGTTTGGGACCTTTTATCACCGGTTCGTGTCACGAACCGGTGCTAAAGGTCTAGGCGCCAAAATTTAATTCGGCTGGTGGCAGGGCTGCACCTTTAGCACCAGTTTGTAACTGGAACCGGTGCTAAAGGGGTGTTTTTTTTCCTTCACTCCTCTTCTCAAACACATTTCACAAATTTACTCTCCTCCCACCCTCCAACAAATATCGATTTCTCTCCACCATTTCGACAAAGATTGGCGGCACCCATCTATACTAGGGTTAGCAACATCATCTATTTCTTCCGGTGTTTCTAAATTAGCTCTTTTCTTAGAGTTTAACTAATTTCATTTTTCTAGTTCTAGCAAGGTGTTCGATGAAATGCCCAAGTTAGAGATTTCATTCGTTTTATATGCAATTTGATGTCAACTTAAAGTATGCTTCCTTGATTTTAGCATCATCACCGTCCTCGCCGCCGTCGATCGCCAGTGTCGTCCCCTAGCTAGCCTTCCACCCGGAGAGTCTCGGTGAGCCTAGCTGTTGACGGTCAAATTTGGCTCATTGACGGAGTTTCGGTCCTGGGATGCAAATGCATCGAAGCGAAAGAATGGATTGAAACGGTGCCACGACAACTCAGCAGCATCGGGTGCACAAGCAAGCCACGACAGAGAAATCGGTGGAGTGGTTGTCGCGGTAGAGGCGAGCACATGGCAGAGAACCTCGTTCATTCAAGTTCGTGGCAGAGAAATCGGTGAAAATGCTGCCACGACAGGAGCAAGCAGTGGAACAGACATCGCCGGGACAGCAGCTCGCCATGGCAGCGAAAACGGCAGAAGTTCTGTCGTGGCAGGGAGTCACAGCAAATCGGCAGCTCAGCCGGTTTCATCTATGCTACAACAAACCTCGGCTAACGATCACGAAGCCAGCAGCAGCCGGACTAAACCTCAGTTTCTGTCGTGGCAGGGAACCTCGTTCCTTCAAGTTCGTGGCGGAGAAATCGGTGAAAACGCTGCCGCGGTTGACGACCGATTTTGGCTTACAAAGAGGTACCACCAAGATTGTCTCGGATGACAATATAATGTGAACGAAAGTTGTGCGTATCATCGAGACAAACAACTTTGGTTTTTGGATCATCTCAATCCGAGGTCATATGCAACTTGTGGAGCCAAAATACTATGGGCGCCTTACCCTAGACACCCTCTGTCCTCGGGCGCGCGTGCTGGGCGCAGGCAAGGGGCAGGCAGTCGCCTGACCCCAGACACCCTCTGCCCTCGGGCGAGTACAATCCGGGAAAACTGAAAACGCATCGAATTTGCTTCCGACTGAATTTGAAGGGTCCGATGAAGTCAAATGGAAAAACGCATAAAATGAAAGTTCTTCGTTTTTTCGAGACGAACAACTTTGTCTTTTACGGGATTTCGATCTGAGGTCCATAACCGCCTCAAAAACGACCCGCAAGGTACAGTCAGGTTTTAGACCGAACAGTTTTGGAAAGTTCGGACCAAACCATCCGAATTGGACCCAAATTAGGGTTTTGGACGTGAATCCAAGCTTTTTCCTTGCACGGGAAGTCCAGCCGCCTCTTATATACACGAGGGGTGACGGCCGATTGATCCAACACCAATCGAACAAACACATCTACTACTTTTTCGTGTTCATCTACTTTTTATCCCTCTCCCTTGTATCTTTCTTCTCGTTCTTCGTCGTTCTTCAAGATTGGAGGCTGCGAATCCACGAGGCTCTAGGGGCAGTCAGGTCGACCTAGGGCAGCCCATAGCCGCCGCGAGCCCTGACGGGGTCCCTCCCGGGCGAGCGGGGTTTCGGGTCTACAAAAGCGCTCGCCGGACTGTCTTGCGTATCGCGCTTCCGGCGAGCCTCCCGCGGAGTGAGTTGCGGAGCATCTCCCTCGGCGCCGCGGGTACACGGTGACGTGTTCGTGTGTCAACACACTTTTTGGCGACTCCGCTGGGGAAGAAGCGAACGGTCTCCAGCCCGTTCTTGCTACGAGGAGCACATCAAGAGATTGCAATCTACATCGGTAACATGAATTCACGATCACCTTATGTAGATGCAAATTACTCTTATGTTGATGTTGCTAGATCCTTTGATATGAGCACTGTATCGGCTAGCCCTAGTTCTTACTATGTGCAAAAGCCGATGCAAAATAATTTATATGCTTCAACTCCTTATAATTTTAGCAACCTGCAACATGTATACTCGAATTCTCATGCATCGGCTGCCCCATATCATAGGCCGATGAGTAACATGGGTTACTCGACAGATCAATACGGGACACCTCACGGGCAAGAGGATGTCTCACGGTTTTATCCATCGGCTGCCGACTCGCAGTATGCGGGGTCGTCCCTAGACAGGCCGATGGATGGGGGAATCGGCTATACTGGTACCAGTGACTTGGCCGGTTACTCCCAACCGACATATACTGCGCCTTATATGATTACTCAATCGGCACCTTTTGTTACTAACGTTTCAGCTTCATGTGAAACTAATGAGACACATAATTCGGCTTCGCACTTTCACGGTGTTCATGGCCGAATAAGTGAAAATTTAACAGGAGCACATGTGCCTTCATCTTCTACCGACGCATATGGATTAGATGGTTGGAAGGGAAAATTTGCAGCGGAACTCAAAAGGGCCGGTAATGTTTACCTGGCATTGAAAGAAAATCCGCATGATCCCGCTGCAATACAAGCTTATGAGGCATATCAGAAGGGGCGTGAAGAGGAGCGTGAACAAATCAAGACCAAGTTTTATTCTTCACAGTCACAAAGTTTCGGCAACGCACCGCCAAAAGAAACAAAAAGTATCGGGGGGCAATCCCGTCTTGCAGAGGATAGCATCGATGAATTTTCTACGCTGACTCTTGAGGATTTACCGACCGAGTATCGACAAGCTTATGAAACACTCAAGAAAAAGCGTGCTGTTGAATTTGAGGCGCTTGAGAAGAAACTCAAAGAGGAGCATGAAGAATACAAGAAAAATCTCGAAGAAGAAGGTCTGCGCATGTTCCATGAAAAGCTCAAGAAGAACCCTCAAGAAAATATTACTCAAGTTACTCAAGAAGGAGAAATCAAATCTTCTCCTCTGTACTGCAATCAAACTGAACCTCTGTTAAACTGAGGCAAGAAGAAGAAGCTTTGCAAATTGATGGAATCCATGAGAAAACGAAGAATGATTCGGAAAGTATGGTTACTTCGGTTGTCGAAGCCGAATTAAATAGTACATGTGCCGAATCTACTGAATCAAAAGAAGTAAGCTTCATTGATCAAGAACATGTCACGGCTAGCAAAACAGCCGTGATTGACTTTTCTGGGTGTAAAGGAGTTTATATGCTACCCTATGAATTTCGTGCCAAAGGAATTGATGAACATCAAGTAGAGAATATATCCGAACAAAGTTCGGATGACATTGAACATCAAAGTAGTGGGGTGCGAGATCCAGAAAAGGAAGAAGACAAGGCGTTGGAGAATCATCTAGAGGCCGGACAAGATATTGTTCAGGACATGCAACCATCAAGCTCCACCAGCGTCTTTAATAAGAAAGTTTGCGTACTCCCCAACGAATTCCGTGCCATAGACAATGAGCATCATGAGCAAGAAGACACGACCGAACAAAGTTCGCTTAATGGTGAACATCAAGAACCAGAGAAAGAAGCCGAACGATGTTCGGTTAATGAGGAGCATCCAGGTGACGCGGCACGGGATCCAGAAGAGGAGGACGAGGCGTTGAAGAGTTATCCAGAGACAGAGCAAAGCAATATTGTTCCTGATGTGCCAACATCGCAGTCTCTCAACGTCTTCGATAACGTACGCCCAGCCAACAATTTACTTATCTTTCGATTCGGTCAAAATAATAATGTTGATTCATCCAATGATAAAATTCTTGTTAGCTTTAAAAGACCAGTCGAGTTGAGTAATTTGTTTGTTAGGAGTAGTCTTGTCACGAATTATGCCGGTCAACATATCGTATCATTTGTAGAGGCTAATAGTGACAATTTGTCGCAACCAATGTTGTTCCTATTATGCCGGTTAAGCTTTATATTCATATGGGCAACATCGCTTGTTTCATGCCTGGCTAATATCTGGTCTCAAGTGAGACATATATTCTGTAGCTATTTTTGTTGCAGAAACACAAAGCCGGGTTCAAAGTCCTTCAAGATAGCCGATTCAGAAAATTCGGAAAACGAAGGCGAAAGACAATACATAGCCGAGTTGGACCACGATAAGCCGGCACCACTCGGTTGCCTAATTTCAAAGCCGGTATTCCAATATCGGCTAAAGAATGAACA
This sequence comes from Poa pratensis, assembly GCA_947311845.1. Taxonomy (NCBI): domain Eukaryota; kingdom Viridiplantae; phylum Streptophyta; class Magnoliopsida; order Poales; family Poaceae; genus Poa; species Poa pratensis. The sequence continues at coordinate 56,560 of CAMZMU010000006.1, forward strand.
ATGTACCTCCAGTCCGGGCATGGGTGATCGCAGTATCGGTGCATCGCCGACTAATCCAATTATCATAGAAGATGATCATGTCGAGCGGTCAAGACAAGAGCGAATGCTTAATTCGTTCACGCAGAACATCAAAGACTGCGATGTGTTTCATGATGCACAATCGGCCTTCGAAGGACGATTGGAATTTGTTGAAAGACAAGCTGATAGCCAGCCGGCTAATATTAATCTTGACGGTGATCACGTGTTGACTCGGCTGCCTCAAGTCGGTTTATCCCAAGACGGATGGGTATATGCTGAAGATGATGGGATCGATTCGTCAAGCAAAGAAATTTTCCAAGACGGCAATCCTGAAGATGAACGTTCCATCAAAGCTCCAGCAAGGACGCCTAACACTGGGGGGCAACAAGCATATTCAAAGACCGATGCCTGCAATGGTAGAAGGGACAAAGGCAGCGATAAGCACCGAAAGAGGAAAACTAAAGTTACCTTCGCTCAATTACTGGAAAAGTATCAGAAGGAGAGCGAAGCAAAAAGTGTTTATCGGCCAACTGAAGTAAAGGCATCGAAGTCACCCCCAAGGCGTAAATCTGAAAACCAGGACTGGCAAAAGAAGAAGCCCAACGTGCCGATTCCACAAACTTCTTTTGGGCTGCCAATTCCGAAGTCATCCATGCCTTCCCATACTGGCTTCCATTCATATCATTCATGGGGCAGGTATGATTCGCGGACACATCATCAGTCTTATGCTAAATCACCTCGCCAAGTTTATGCAGCTCCAAGAGAATCAACCCGGCAACCACATGTCAAAGATCGGCTTAATCAAGAGCCGGCCAGGAGCTCGCGGAGGAAGAAGGAGGTGGTGAAGCAAGTATACATAGTGAAAAGAGATGGCCGCAAGGATGCAGTTCCGGACCCGACTCCAAGTAACCAAAAGCCAGCTGAAATGATGTTGGCTTCAAAGGGCAAGGAAGTGAAGCGAGTAACTTTCAAGGACCCAGTTATCCAGTCTGGACAGGTCAAGCCGGAAATGCCCGAAGCCAAGAAAGAATTGCTAGTGCATAAGGTAAAATCACAGCCGGGATACCCACTCGGCTTATCACATTGGCAAGAGTGGCAACTGAAACGGCTCAGAGCCGAAGAGTTGGAGAAGTTAAACATGGCGTGGGTTCCTAAAAGAAGCCCTCAAATCAAGAACGGTGCACCAGCTTTTGTTGCAAAGCCGGCAGGAGTGAAGGAGGACAAGAAACAAGCCGGCATGCGAAGCCGACGATTTTCATCTCACTATAGGAGACCTCAGGTGGCGCGCCGTCCGTGTTCTTCAGCTATTTCGTCAAAGCTAGCACCTCACAATTTATCCCGAGCTGAAACTTCTGATTTATTTCGGCTATTCATGCTTTGGTGGACGGATTCTCCAGGTCCTTTAAGATGAGGACGCACGGCCGATATTTGCATATCGCCCTAAGAGTGTATTGTGTTAGCGAAACCGACATCTGGCTAATGGTGATCTTCATGGTTTATTTCATCCCTGAAAGCCGATGCTCAGTTTCGCCAATACTCGTAAGGACGACTTGACTACGGAGTCGGCCTCTAACAAAGGATCTAGTGCTTGCCGGGTGGCCGGCTGGACGAAATATGTTATTCTTATCTGCAGGATCCGATTCAAAAGTTCAGGCATGCTGCACCACGGGATGCATACATAGAAGCGCTTGTAACATTGTTATCAAGACGACAAATATCTGAAGACATACTACCCAGGCGGTAACCAGCCCGAGCATACGGCCGATAAGAAATTATCGCCCTGAGAACACATGGCCGATGGAGTGTTGGCATCGTCCTTAGCAGCATAATGGTGCAAGTTATTTTTTGGCACGCAAGCTTTACCAAAAAACAGGGGGGCATGTGTTGACGGTCAAATTTGGCTCATTGACGGAGTTTCGGTCCTGGGATGCAAATGCATCGAAGCGAAAGAATGGATTGAAACGGTGCCACGACAACTCAGCAGCATCGGGTGCACAAGCAAGCCACGACAGAGAAATCGGTGGAGTGGTTGTCGCGGTAGAGGCGAGCACATGGCAGAGAACCTCGTTCATTCAAGTTCGTGGCAGAGAAATCGGTGAAAATGCTGCCACGACAGGAGCAAGCAGTGGAACAGACATCGCCGGGACAGCAGCTCGCCATGGCAGCGAAAACGGCAGAAGTTCTGTCGTGGCAGGGAGTCACAGCAAATCGGCAGCTCAGCCGGTTTCATCTATGCTACAACAAACCTCGGCTAACGATCACGAAGCCAGCAGCAGCCGGACTAAACCTCAGTTTCTGTCGTGGCAGGGAACCTCGTTCCTTCAAGTTCGTGGCGGAGAAATCGGTGAAAACGCTGCCGCGGTTGACGACCGATTTTGGCTTACAAAGAGGTACCACCAAGATTGTCTCGGATGACAATATAATGTGAACGAAAGTTGTGCGTATCATCGAGACAAACAACTTTGGTTTTTGGATCATCTCAATCCGAGGTCATATGCAACTTGTGGAGCCAAAATACTATGGGCGCCTTACCCTAGACACCCTCTGTCCTCGGGCGCGCGTGCTGGGCGCAGGCAAGGGGCAGGCAGTCGCCTGACCCCAGACACCCTCTGCCCTCGGGCGAGTACAATCCGGGAAAACTGAAAACGCATCGAATTTGCTTCCGACTGAATTTGAAGGGTCCAGATGAAGTCAAATGGAAAAACGCATAAAATGAAAGTTCTTCGTTTTTTCGAGACGAACAACTTTGTCTTTTACGGGATTTCGATCTGAGGTCCATAACCGCCTCAAAAACGACCCGCAAGGTACAGTCAGGTTTTAGACCGAACAGTTTTGGAAAGTTCGGACCAAACCATCCGAATTGGACCCAAATTAGGGTTTTGGACGTGAATCCAAGCTTTTTCCTTGCACGGGAAGTCCAGCCGCCTCTTATATACACGAGGGGTGACGGCCGATTGATCCAACACCAATCGAACAAACACATCTACTACTTTTTCGTGTTCATCTACTTTTTATCCCTCTCCCTTGTATCTTTCTTCTCGTTCTTCGTCGTTCTTCAAGATTGGAGGCTGCGAATCCACGAGGCTCTAGGGGCAGTCAGGTCGACCTAGGGCAGCCCATAGCCGCCGCGAGCCCTGACGGGGTCCCTCCCGGGCGAGCGGGGTTTCGGGTCTACAAAAGCGCTCGCCGGACTGTCTTGCGTATCGCGCTTCCGGCGAGCCTCCCGCGGAGTGAGTTGCGGAGCATCTCCCTCGGCGCCGCGGGTACACGGTGACGTGTTCGTGTGTCAACACTAGCTCTTGTTTTAATTTCTTACCTGCTTGTCTCATCTATTCATGATATAGTGTAACTAATAGTTTTTGACATATACTTACATAATGCAGATGAACCGTCAATGGATGTACAATATTGACCGACGCGAGCCTGAGTTCATTGTTGGCATGCATAATTTCCTCTCCGTGGCTGAGGCAAACAAGCGGTCGAATGGTTTCATTTGTTGTCCATGTAGTGCATGTAAGAATACGATTGATTACTCAAGCACAAGAACACTTCACGTCCATCTGCTTAAGAACGGTTTCATGCCCGGCTATAATTGTTGGACCAAGCATGGAGAAAGAGGGGTTATAATGGAAGACAACGAAGAAGAGGAGGATAATGACAACTATCCTATGTTCACTGAACACGGTGGTAGTACAATGGGGGGAGAAGAATCTGGAGAAGAGCTCATTTTTTATGAGCCCGATGACGATTTAGGTCGGTCAATTCTTGATGCGAAGATAAACTGCGGAACTGAAAATGAGAGGTTGAAATTGGAGAGAATGTTAGAGGATCACAACAAATTGTTGTATCCAAATTGCGAAGATGGCCAGAAAAAGCAGGGTACCACACTAGAATTGCTGCAACGGAAGGCAGAGAATGTACCTCTGACAAGGGATTTGAAAAGTTGCTGAAAATAATAAAGAAGATGCTTCCAGGGGAGAACGTACTGCCGTCTAGTACGTACGAAGCAAAGAAGGTTGTCTGCCCTCTGGGATTAGAGGTGCAGAAAATAAATGCATGCATCAATGACTGCATCCTCTACCGTGGTGAGGAGTACGAGAATTTGAATGCATGCCCGGTATGCAGTGCATTGCGGTATAAGATCAGACGAGATGACCCCGGTGATGTTGAGGGCGAGTCGCGCCCCAGGAAGAGGGTTCCTGCCAAGGTGATGTGGTATGCTCCTATAATACCACGGTTGAAACGTTTGTTCCAGAACAAAGAGCATGCCAAGCTCTTGCGATGGCACAAAGAGGACTGTAAGAAAGACGTGATGCTAAGACACCCCGCTGACGGGTCACAGTGGAGAAAAATCGACAGAGAGTTCAAGACATTTGCAGATGACGCAAGGAACATAAGATTTGGTCTAAGTACAGATGGCTTCAATCCTTTCGGGGGGCAGAGCTCCAGTCATAGCACGTGGCCAGTGACTCTATGTATCTATAACCTTCCTCCTTGGTTGTGCATGAAGCGGAAGTTCATTATGATGCCAGTGCTCATCCAAGGACCGAAGCAACCCGGCAACAACATTGATGTGTACCTGGTTGAAGAACTTTTACAGCTGCGGCGTGATGAAGGTGTGCCTGTGTGGGATGAGCATGAACAAAAGGAATTTCCCCTACGAGGGTTGTTGTTTGTAACCATCAATGATTGGCCTGCTCTTAGTAATATTTCAGGACAGTCAAACAAGGGATACAATGCATGCACACACTGTTTAGGTGAGACTGACAGTATCTATTTGGGAAACAAGAATGTGTACCTGGGGCATCGTCGATTTCTTCCAAAACAGCATCACGTAAGAAAGAGAGGCAAGCATTTCAGAGGTGAGGCAGATAACCGAACGAAGCCTACCCGCCCTACTGGGGATGTTATATATGATATGGTCAAGCATTTAAAAGTGATCTTTGGAAACGGTCCTGGCGCACAACCTGTTCCGAATGATTCTGACGGACACGCGCCCATGTGGAAGAAGATGTCTATATTTTGGGAGCTACCCTATTGGAAAATCCTAGAGGTTCACTCTGCAATCGACGTGATGCACGTGACGAAAAATCTTTGCGTGAACCTGCTAAACTTCTTGGGCGTGTATGGGAAGACAAAAGATACACCGGAATCACGGCAGGACCAGCAACATATGCACGAAGGAGACAACCTGAATCCAGAGAAGTATCAAGGTACTGCCAGCTATGCTCTTACCAAAGAAGAGAAGGAGATCTTTTTTGAAGTACTGAGCAGCATAAAGGTCCCGTCTGGCTTCTCGTCGAATATAAAGGGAATAATAAACATGGCAGAGAAAAAGTTTCAAAACCTAAAGTCTCATGACTGCCACGTGATTATGACACAATTACTTCCGATTGCATTGAGGGGGCTTCTGTCGGAAAATGTTCGAGTACCCATTGTGAAGCTATGTGCTTTCCTCAATGCAATTTCTCAGAAGATGATCGATCCTACAACTCTACAAAATTTAAAGAAGGATGTGGTGCAATGTCTAGTTAGCTTCGAGTTGGTGTTCCCACCATCCTTCTTCAATATTATGACGAACCTATTAGTTCACCTCGTCGAAGAGATTGCCGTTCTTGGTCTTATATTTCTACACAACATGTTCCCATTTGAGAGATTCATGGGAGTTCTAAAGAAATACGTTCATAACCGTGGGCCTGAAGGAAGCATCTCCAAGTGCTATGGAACAGAGGAGGTCATTGAGTTTTGTGTTGACTTTATTCCCGACCTTAAGTCGATCGGTGTTCCTGAATCGCGATATGAGGGGAGACTTCGTGGAAAAGGCACACTGGGAAAGAAAGAAACAATATGTATGGACGGACATTCTTTCACTAAAGCACACTACACAGTTCTACATAATTCCTGCTTGGTGGCTCCGTATATAGTGGAACACAAGAATGTTTTACGCTCCAAATACCCGGAGCAACGTCAAGATTGGATTGATGAAGAACACATGAAGACTTTCGGTGGTTGGTTGCAAACATGTCTCATTGATGGCGCTATTGAACACAGCTATACTTGTTGGCCAATCAACCATCGTTTAGTATAATAACTTATCAAGGGTACGAGATAAATGGGAATACATTTTATACGACCGCCAACCAAAACAGTTGTGTCCGCTTCGATGCGGCAGACGGCAATGGGATGAAGGTCACATATTATGGGTACATCGAGGAGATATGGGAACTTGACTATGCACCTACTTTCAAGGTCCCTTTGTTCCGGTGCAAATGGTTCAACCTGAAAGACGGGGTACAGGTAGACCCCCAGTACGGAATGACTACAGTGGATCTGAAGAATCTAGGGTACGACAGCGAACCATTCGTCCTAGCCAGTGAAGTGGCTCAGGTTTTCTATGTGAAGGACATGTCTACCAAACCGAGAAAAGAAATGAAAGGCAAGAGGACACATCATACGATGAGCCAAAGCGCCACATAGTTCTTTCAGGAAAAAGAAACATCGTGGGAGTGGAGGACATGACAGACATGTAAGAAGATTATAATAAGTTTGATGATATTCCACCCTTCAAAGTGAAAATTGACCCATGCATCGTGTTAAATAATGAAGATTGTCCATGGTTGCGTCGCAATCAGAAGAAAGGAAAACACACGAAGAAAACTCAGAAGACTAGCTAGATAGGGATGTTGTTGGTGATGTGTAATAATTAATTATGTAACGTTGTTCTTTTAGTGCTTCTTTTTCTTTCCTCTTTTGTAACCGTGTTATGAAAACTCAGATCCAACGGCACAAAACTTGTTATTTATGTGGCTTGTGAGTGCCTCCTTTGCACACCCCCTGTTCCAACGGCTGAGCGGAAAATATTGGGGTTGACCGTGCAGGATTTTGTCATTTTCAAAAGAGGTCCATCAAAACCTTTTCATGGCCAAAACCTTTGTTATTTGAGAATATAACATGGTCTAGCATGCTCAAATAATACAGCCCCCCATTTTTGCAACATATTTGTGGTAGCTGCTTCACAAAAAAACGCTCTTTTTGCACCGTAAAAAGGGAAAATGGTATTTTTATTCAATAAAATTGGAAACATCCTACGTGAACATTGTCCGTGCTTCCAAGGTGCATGTTTTGGTGCAATATGGACTCATTTGGGCAAACTATGCCATGAATGTGGCCAAAACAGTCGTCACTCGGTCCGAAACCCTAGAATGTTAAGAGGAGATAGCTCGTTTTTGCGAGCTCCACTTTAGTGGAACTTTGTTTTTCCATTTCCATCATTTTAGGTGGGTACTAGGACATACATAGTGACACCACGTGAAGGCCTTGCATCATATTGAATTTTTATGAATTTTTTAGTATTTTTTAAGCCGTTTTCGGGAAAAAGCCAAGACGGCGGGCACGACCGTGCATAGCTAGGGGTTGAATATTGGTGAACTCAATTCATATCTCTGATGAAATAGGTAGTTGTGTACCTATAAATGATTTTTGCCAAAAATAATGAGCAAGATACGATGCAGCTGCAGTTCAAACTTTACCCGTTTCCAACTGAATCGGCAGGATTTTGTCATTTTCAAAAGAGGTCCATGAAAACCTTTTCATGGCCAAAACCTTTGTTATTTGAGAATATAACATGGTCTAGCATGCTCAAATAATACAGCCCCCATTTTTGCAACATATTTGTGGTAGCTGCTTCACAGAAAAACGCTCTTTTTGCACCGTAAAAAAGGAAAATGGCATTTTTATTCTATAAAATTGGAAACATCCTTCGTGAACATTGTCCATGCTTCCAAGGTGCATGTTGTGGTGCAATATGGACTCATTTGGGCAAACTATGCCATGGATGTGGCCAAAACAGTCGTCACTCGGTCCGAAACCCTAGAATGTCTGTAGGAGATAGCTCGTTTTTGCGAGCTCAACTTTAGAGGAGCTTTGTTTTCCATTTCCTTATTTTAGGTGGGTACTAGGACATACATAGTGACACCACACGAAGGCCTTACATCATTTTGAATTTTTATGAATTTTTTAGAATTTTTTAAGCCGTTTTCGGGAAAAAGCCAAGACGGCGGGCACGACCGTGCATAGCTAGGGGTTGAATATTGGTGAAATCAATGCATATCTCTGATGAAATAGGTAGTTGTGTACCTATAAATGATTTTTGCCAAAAATAATGAGCAAGATACGATGCAGCTGCAGTTCAAACTTTACCCGTTTCCAACTGAATCGGCAGGATTTTGTCATTTTCAAAAGAGGTCCATGAAAACCTTTTCATGGCCAAAACTTTGTTATTTGAGAATATAACATGGTCTAGCATGCTCAAATAATACAGACCCCCATTTTTGCAACAAATTTGTGGTAGCTGCTTCACAAAAAAACGCTCTTTTTGCACCGTAAAAAGAGAAAATGGTAGTTTTATTCAATAAAATTGGAAACATCCTTCGTGAACATTGTCCGTGCTTACAAGGTGCATGTTGTGGTGCAATATGGACTCATTTGGGCAAACTATGCCATGGATGTGGCCAAAACAGTCGTCACTCGGTCCGAAACCCTAGAATGTCTGTAGGAGATAGCTCGTTTTTGCGAGCTCCACTTTAGTGGAACTTTGTTTTTCCATTTCCATTATTTTAGGTGGGTACTAGGACATACATAGTGACACTACGCGAAGGCCTTGCATCATTTTGAATTTTTATGAATTTTTTAGAAATTTTTAAGCCGTTTTCGGGAAAAAGCCAAGACGGCGGGCACGACCGTGCATAGCTGGGGGTTGAATATTGGTGAACTCAATGCATATCTCTGATGAAATAGGTAGTTTTGTACCTATAAATGATTTTTGCCAAAAATAATGAGCAAGATACGATGCAGCTGCAGTTCAAACTTTTACCCGTTTCAGCTGAATCGACATGATTTTGTCATTTTCAAAAGAGGTCCATGAAAACCTGTTCATGGCCAAAACCTTTGTTATTTGAGAATATAACATGGTCTAGCATGCTCAAATAATACAGCCCCCCATTTTTGCAACATATTTGTGGTAGCTGCTTCACAAAAAAACGCTCTTTTTGCACGTAAAAAGGGAAAATGGTATTTTTATTCAATAAAATTGGAAACATCCTTCGTGAACATTGTCCGTGCTTCCAAGGTTCATGTTGTGGTGCAATATGGACTCATTTGGGAAAACTATGCCATGGATGTGGCCAAAACAGTCGTCACTCGGTCCGAAACCATAGAATGTCTGTAGGAGATAGCTCATTTTTGCGAGCTCCACTTTAGTGGAACTTTGTTTTTTCCATTTCCATTATTTTAGGTGGGTACTAGGACATACATAGTGACACCACGCGAAGGCCTTGCATCATTTTGAATTTTTATGAATTTTTTAGAATTTTTTAAGCCGTTTTCGGGAAAAAGCCAAGACGGCGGGCACGACCGTGCATAGCTAGGGGTTGAATATTGGTGAACTCAATGCATATCTCTGATGAAAGAGGTAGGTGTGTACCTATAAATGATTTTTTCCAAAAATAATGAGCAAGATACGATGCAGCTGCAGTTCAAACTTTACCCGTTTCCAACTGAATCGGCAGGATTTTGTCATTTTCAAAAGAGGTCCATGAAAACCTTTTCATGGCCAAAACCTTTGTTATTTGAGAATATGACATGGTCTAGCATGCTCAAATAATACAGCCCCCCATTTTTGCAACATATTTGTGGTAGCTGCTTCACAAAAAAATGCTCTTTTTGCACCGTAAAAAGGGAAAATAGTATTTTTATTCAATAAAATTGGAAACATCCTTCGTGAACATTGTCCGTGCTTCCAAGGTGCATGTTGTGGTGCAATATGGACTCATTTGGGAAAACTATGCCATGGATGTGGCCAAAACAGTCGTCACTCGGTCCAAAACCCTAGAATGTCTGTAGGAGATAGCTCGTTTTTGCGAGCTCCACTTTAGTGGAACTTTGTTTTTCCATTTCCATTATTTTAGGTGGGTACTAGGACATACATAGTGACACCACGCGAAGGCCTTGCATCATTTTGAATTTTTATGAATTTTTTAGAATTTTTAAAGCCGTTTTCGGGAAAAAGCCAAGACTGCGGGCACGACAGTGCATAGCTAGAATTTCTTTATACTCATGTTTTCTTCTTATTGTGCTGAACATTTTGACTACAAAAACATCTAATTTGACTTTATAGAACTAAAGTTATGGAATAATCAAATAAACTAGAAAAAAATAAAGGAAAAAGCATTTAAATCAAATTATATAAGAGCAAAATAATAATAATAAAGAAATAATAATAGAGAATAGTAATACTTTGTTTTTAGTTCATAGCTCTTAATTTTACAAAATTTTAAAAATTTATTTCATGTTATTTGGACTTTTCTTTCAAAAGTTATTATTTTTTAAACAAAAAAGGAAAAGAAAATGGAAAAAAGTCATCAATACCGGTTGGTACCACCAACTGGTGTTGAAGGTACTCATCAGCACCGGTTAGTGCCACCAACCGGTGCTGAAGGTCCCCTGGGACGTGGCCCCGGGGAACCTATCAACACCGGTTGGTAGCTACAACCGGTGTTGATACATGCTGTCAACACCGGTTGTAGCCACCAACCGGTGTTGATATGCTATCAACACCGGTTGGTGGCTACAACCGGTGTTGATAGCCTGTTATAGGGCGGGGACTTAGGCGTTTTCACGGCAAAAAATCGATTCATCCCCGAACCGCCGGCTCCCGCGCGCGACGACGACGACGACGACTGCAGAGAAGACGATCGCCGCCACGCCGCCACGCCGTCACGCCGTCGACCGTCGCCACTGCCGCCACGCCGCCACGCCTAGCCCCCTCGCCGCCGCGCGCCTCGCCGCCACGCGCCTAGCCGCAGCGCCGCCTCGCCGCCACGCGCCTCGACGCCGCGCCGCCTCGCCGCCTAGCCGCCTCGCCGCGCTCCGCCCACCACTCTGCCGCGCCGCCCACCCCGAGCCGCGCGCCTCCACTCCACCGGCGGCCACTACCGTAGGGGGTGAGGCGCCTCTCCATTTTTTTTAATTCTCGTTTTTTAGTTTAATTAATTAGTTAGGCAATTTTATTAGTTAGAATAGAAATTAATTAGTTAGACTTTTTAGTGTTAGTGTTAATGTAATTAGTTAGGCAATTTTACTACTTAGAAATTAACTAGTTAGCCAATTTTACTTGTTAGACAATTTTAATAGAGTATTTTATATATCTTTTTATTATATGTGTATTTTATATGTTAGGCAAATTACAACTTAGAAATTAAGTAGTTAGCCAACTTAGAAATTATATGTTAGTAGCATATTTTATTAGTGTATTTTATTATTATTATTACTTTTTTTGTGTATGCTAATTAGGCCTTTTTTTGTATTATTACTTTTTTGTGTACTATATTTTTCCGTATTATTACTTTTTTTGTATATGCTAATTAGGCCTTTTTTTGTGTCATTACTTTTTTGTGTACTATATTTTTTCAGAAAAATGAAACTAAAAAGACAAAATTACTTCCCAATAATTTTGAACAATTTGAATTTGGACAATTATTTGAAACTAATTTAAATTCACTTAAATTTGATAAATTCATAAATAAATCAAATAAAATCAGAAAGATAATGGCAATTATTCATCTATATTGTTGGTTTTAATTGCTAGTTTTATTAGAGTAAGTACATTTATTTAAAATTGCAAAGTAAATTTAAATTGGTAACTAAATTACTATTTTCTATTTTCTATTTGCTATTTAAAATTTCATATTAAAATGTTGCTATTTAAAATTTGCTAAGTGATTTGTTATTAGTTATTAATTGTTATTAGTTGATACATCAATGTTTATTACTTATTAATTATTAGTTATTTGAAAGTTGCTAAGTAAAATACTTATGATTTTTAGTGACATTGGAGCTATGGATCCAGAGGACGCCCCCTTCGTCCGACGAGATGAGCATCAAGAAGATTTAGTTCGACAACTAATTTATTCGAATGCCCGTGCTGGACTAGATGACGACGGTCTCGATGATGGTGAGGACGTAACCTCACTCTTTCTGAACGAGTCCGGTGAGGGACTTGAGTCCGAAGAAAGAAAAGAGGACTCCGGCAATGCGGTGAGGGACTTAAGTGTGGGTTCGTTAATAGATGGATGTGTTGCACAAATTAACGAATCATTTTCTTTTAGCCTTCTCGATCAACCAAGAAGCCAAAAGCTGCTACGAAGCAAGGTCCTCGAGGCCCGACGAGACCTCTATCGACCGAGGTTAAGTTAAATCTCACCGCATTCAGCGAAGAAACTGGCGAACCTATTGCACCCGCAGCTAACGCCCGCAAATTCACAAATCAAGCTGGAGTTATTGTTAGGGACAATATACTGGTCAGCTGTATCGACTGGCACAAGCCGAAGAACGTGCCAGAGGATTCAGGTACTTACGTCACCAACGCAATAAAGGATTGTTGTTGGGACAAGCTCATGTCATACTTCAACCTTCCTGAAAACTTCACGGAAGGACAGACGCAAAAGGTCAAGGATTATATTCCGAAGAAGATGGCCACACAATTCCAGACTTGGAAGAGACATGTATGGGAGAAATTTGAAAAGGATGAAGATCCAGTATTCTCTGGAAGGTACGAGAAGGTAAGAAGCCACTGGCCAGCATTTAAGGCGTATACGCAGTCGGTGACCTCTGTGTCTCGAACAGCCACCAATAAGTCAAATGCCCAGCAGAAGAAATATTTCCATACTACGGGGTCAGGTGGCTTCAAGGTTGCTATTCCTAAGTGGGAAGCACATGAAGCTGCACTGAGGCTTGCAGGGGTCACTCCACAGACCGATGGCTGGCCCGAGCGGTCCAAGTTCTGGTTGTTCGCGCATGGGGCAGTGTTGGACCCAAAGACAGGGTTGATCATTGCAAAGGGCAAATGGAAGAAGAAAATTAATGATATCGTTCCAGAGCTTGAAAAAGCAATAGACCTGGTGAGAAAGGGAGAGTACATCCCCGATAGAGAGAATGATGAGCTGACACTCGCTCTGGGTCCTGAGCACTTTGGACGAGTACGGACCCTCCCAGGTGTAAACTTGAGGCAAGCGTTTCCGGATTGCGCTTCAACTTATAGAAGTCGTTCGAGAAAGAAGAAGGAGGAGTCGGACCGGTTAACGACTTTGGAACGTGAGGCTAAGGCGCTGAAGGAAGAGAGTAGGTCGAGTAGTCGGCAGAGGCCACAAGCTGATGATGATGCTGATGTGCTGTTTATTGATCAAGAGCCTCAAGGCGATGCCGCCCCATCATCCCAGCCAAGAAGCAGCGTGGGTTCCAGGCAGCTTGAAGACTGTGGAGCAACCTACCCCGTGTATAATGTCATGGAGAAGACAGATTGCGAGCTACATGTGCCGATGAGGAACATAACCGTTAAGGTGGCGGTTGGCTATGCTTACCCGAAAGTAGAGGGAGCAATGCACCATCATCAGCCCATTCCAGCCGGCTATGCTCTTGTCGGGGTGGATGACATCGAGCCGACCTATGAAACAATGGATCTTGATTATCCTGGAGGTGACGTTGAGAAGACACTGGGCGATGTGAAGCGCGGTATGGCCCTATGGAACAAGAAATACATCTTCTTCTCACGCCCCTTGCCAACAAGGCCATCGACTCCTCGTGGCAGTCCACATGATCATCATCAAGCGCCACCGACTCCTCCTCCTGGCACTCCACAGGATCATCAGCAAGTGCCACCGACTCCTCTTCCTGGCACTCCATAGGATCATCAACAAGTGCCACCAACTCCTCCTGCAGGTAGCAGTCTGCACGATGAGCAGCAAAGTCCACAGCTATCTGATCAGAGTCCACCATCTCCACATCCCGCGTAAGGAAGTGCCCGTTAAGCGGAACGGTACACCACCTAGGAAGAGACCTAGATTGGAGAAAGTACCGCCGCCTCTTCCGAAGCTACCTTACGAAAAAACCGACGAGGAACTCGCCGCCATCTCTGAAGCCGAGGTCAAGAAACATTTTGAGAAGAAGGTCCCGGAGATACCTTTCATGAAGACACTTGATCCAGTGAAAGTTGTGCGTACAATTGAGAATCTGTAAACCCTGGACCAGCGCCGCCTTCAGACTATGAGCGTTCTATCAATTCGGCCTATGACGAGATGGTCAGCGAGGCGAAGAAAAGGAGGCCGGTAAAAAGTAAACAGGTTCCCCAGCTCGGAGAACAAGCCGTTCAATCGGTCCCCCCGCTCAAGGTGTTTGACGAGAAGGCCGTTCAAAGTCGTCAACAAGACTACGAAATGGCTAAGGTAGTCTATCAATATGTGTATGGCAGAAATCTGGTCGAGAATCTCCGCGCCCTACCAACAAATATGCGCAATTTTCAGGACTGGTACTTGGACTCCGCAAATGAGGGGAAAGATACACTCATGGTGGCAGTTAGGGAGGAGCACTACTTCTTGGACTACGCCGTGACCGTTAACTTCAAAGATCTTTTTGCCTTATACAATCTCCGGGCCCTCGAAAAATCTTTGCTGAGTTGCTATTGTCTGTAAGTGATCAATTCGAGAAGTCCTTAGCTCAGGCCGTTCATTATTGTATTCAATTATCCTCAATTTAATCTTGTGTGCGCTATATTATGCAATTGAAGATTCTCCAATGCAAAAGGAATGAAATCACGGACATCGGGTTCATTGACCCACAATCATTGCATTATAGAACCATAGATGATCCCGACAAAAACAAGAATACACCGGAGACTTTGCTAAGGTTTTCCATGCGGCAACGGAAAAAAAAAACAAATACTTTGGCCTTACACCATCGGGTGAGTGTTACTGTCTTCTAACACATTCTATGTTTCTCACCATATGTTAAAATTTTAACTTATGAGTTATATGTATGACACTGCAGCTTCCACTTTTTACTTATCGTCATTAGAATGCACGATGGATGTGTTGATGTCTATGACTCATTAAGCATAGACTCGAATCAGTACAGATCATGTCATGATATGGTCGCAAGGTAATTTTAATTCTTATCGGCCTTTTCGTTAATTTCCTGATATCAACAAATTAATAACTCTTTTATGCATTTTCTTTGTCGGGCAGCGTATGGGAAACGTTCATCAAGGAAGACTCGGCCGGTGGATGGCCAAAGAAGCTGAGATGGCGCACCAAAGTAAGTATACTACTACCTAGGTCCACACACCTTTATCATACTTCATTAATATTTGATGGAATTATGTTCTTGTACAGCAATGCTTGCAGCAACCACAGGGGACTAATCTATGTGGATACTATGTGGCCGAGAACGTTCACAAGATTGTCAACGAGAGACTGAATAGTAATAGAAATAAAGAGGTACATAAACAATATTCAGATATTTATTTTGTTACCATCAGTTTTGCTGAGTTTCAGTCATAATTGTTTTACACACATAACTGTATTCATTTGTACCTCATTCTTTTACAGTTGGCAAGAAGGCGGGACCAGCTCCCCCTCGATCGGCGCTTCATAGCAATCTCCGAGGAATTGGCGGGATTTTTCATTCGGGAAGTCATTATGTAATAGTGAGATATAAACATGTAATATATTGTATGTTTGCCTCAGCGAGTATGGCCGGCTTCAATGTAAATAGTGACCTACTTGATTAATGCTAGCTGGTGTGTACACGACCTGTTACGCGAGAGAGACACACGGGAGAGAGAGAACGCGGGATCGATGAAAGAGCATAGTCGATAAAGACACGCGGGAGAGAGAGAACGTCTGAAACGGGGGAGAGAGAGAGAACGGGGGAGAGAGAGAACGGGAGAGAGAACGTCCGGAACGGGAGAGAGAGAACAGGAGAGAGAACGGGGGATAGAGAACGTCCGAAACAGCCCCTAAATACCCTAAATCCTGTATTCTGTGCCGCAGCACAGAATTGAGCACTTCCCTGCCGCGGCAGAGAAAATGCCCAATCCTGTGCCGCGGCAGGGAATACAGGGTTTAGGGCCCAACCCTTTAACACCGGTTCGTGATACGAACCGGTGTTAAAGGTCCCCCCAGCTGGCTGCCCCGAGGCCCACGTGGAGGGGCCTTTAGCACCGGTTCGAGAGCAACCGGTACTGAAGGTTGGGTACCCTTCAGTACCGAAACTTCAGTACCGGTTGCCAAACCGGTACTGATAGCCCTCTGGAACCGGTGCTAATAGCCCGGTTTCCACTAGTGTCTGCCAACTTCTTACCTCCTGCAAGTATCCAATTTTTGCCTTTGTCTTTAGTGCGTTGAAACAGGAGGGATGTCATCAAGAATTTGTTGTTGAAGACGCTCATAATTCGTCCCTTCATATTTAATGTAATGAGGACGATCTATGTTTTTAGGCCGTTAGGTGAAGAGGAGGAAATGGTCGCCATCGCCTCCCAATAGTCACACACTGTTGGCGTACCAGAAACAAGGATTCCATGCCATCTCACTTTTCTAAATCCTCTATGGATTCATCATCCGAGGATGAGGAGGATAAAGAGGGTGAAGATAATAAAAGTGAAACTTCTCCTAAGATGAAGAAACAAGGAAAAGGTAATTACCACGCCGTTCCTCCTCCGTGGTACTCACCCAATCCACCTATCACTCATCCTCCTATTAACCTAAGAGGAGATCCACTAAAGTTAGATGCATCTTTTTCACTAACTCGCAATTTTCGATGAGATCTCATATTAATAGTGCCTCCATCGAGCTATGGAGAATTATTGATGTCGGCTTTCATTCCGTGGATACAAGCAACTTGACTAGGAGTGAGGTGGTTGACAGCCAACTTAATGCCACCGCTCTCCACATGATCCGCCAAGCCGTTGGTGACAAGGACTTGACGCATATCAACCACTTCACCACCGCCAAGGAAGCTTGAGATGCTCTCTCCGGAGTATTTGTTGGAAATGAGAGCATGAAGAAAAACAGATATGATGCTTTGAGCAATAAATTTGAACGATTCTTTATGGAAGAATGAGAGAATCATGATGATATGTATCGGAGGTTCAAGACCCTTGCATCAACATTCAGAGATCTCCGTGCTACTTATGTTGATGATTCTTGGGTAAAGAGTAAGTATGTGAGTGTTCTCATGACTTTTGAGCCCACCGATTTGAAGAGTCTCCAACGAAGGCACAACTACCATCTGATGACCTCCAATGAAGTTATGCAAGAGATGCAAACATTCAAGGTAGCTGCCAAGAATGCGGAAGATGCTTCTGTGCGTGCTATTTGAATGCACAAGGGTGCTTCTCTTGCTTTGAAGGCCAAGGTGGTGATGAAGGAATTTGAGATCCCCTTAGATGAAGATTCTACCTTATTTGCTCCCAAAGAATATGAGAAAGTTCACCGAGACTACATTTCTCTTGCGGGAAAGAATTCTTATTGGAAGAATCCAAGTCTAGAAAAAGCTTATGTTGAGCAAAGCCAAAAGTCAAGTGGCAACAAAGATGGTACCTTAAAATTGAGGTCTTGCTTCAACTATCAAGATAGATATCACTTTATTGCCGATTGTCCTTATGAGCCAAGAGAACGTCATTCGAGGAAGACTCATCCCCAAGGGAAAATCAAAGACTCCCCACATGAAGACTTTCTCCAAGAAGAACACCTCAAACAAAAAGCCATCATCAAGGATTGTGTTGGTAGCCCCAAAAGAGTATGTGTTCGATGATGAAGAAAGTGAAGTAGAAACAACAAATGAAGTGGCTGCCATAGCGATTGCATCATCATCGGCTCCATCACTCTTTGAATCCCCAATGACCATTTCCTATCCAATCTGAAATATGTCTCATGGCTAAGGCCTCAGAGGTATCATCTTCTCCCTCTACTCTGACTGAAACTGAAATGTTTGATCTTGCTAGTCTTAAAGTAACGGAAGAACTTGTTGCTTTCGATAAAATCATGGCTAACTTTTGAGGTGAAAGCAAATTGCAGTTTGGGGTTCTTTTGAGTCAATATGGTGGAGCACCACACCTCTTTGAGATGAAAGGTGATAGGGAAAGGGAAGATGACGATGAGATAACATCTCTTTCGGTTACTCTTGAGGCAGAGCATGAGCTCCGAGCATCTTGTGAAGAGAAAGTTTAATCTATTGAGGAGTCACATAATGTTAGCATTGCTAAACTCATTAAAGAACGTGACCGTGCCATTGCTAAATATAAAGTGCTTAAAAAGTAAAAGACTAAATTCGGGCTTGATCACGCTAGACTAACCAAGGAGTTAGAAAAGCTCACCAAGGCTCACAAAGCTTTGGACGGTGAACACTCTACTCTCAAAAAGTGTCATGAGTAACTCCAAACTCGACTAGCTCAATTTGATGTGCCTAGTACCTGTAGTTCTTCTTGTGATCATACAAACTATTGGTATAAGCCAAGTTGGGAAGCTTGTCAATATGTCTAGGCTAGTTTGTAAATAAAGGGGGGACTTCTTGATTATATGTATTGTAGCTAATTTCTCGTGATTTCACCTCAGTTTACTGCAATTCCGTGGCCGGAGGAGATGGGCGAAGCTCGTGGTGGAGTTGCCGAATCCAGCTTGCTTCAACAACTGCGGTGGCCACAACACGGTACTCAGCTTCAGCACTAGAGCGACATACCATGTGTTTCCTCTTGGAAGATCAAGAGACGAGGTTGCCACCGAGGTAGACACAGAAGCCCGCCGTAGAGCGGCGAGTATCAGGGCATCCAGCCCATTCAGTGTCGATGTAGGTGACCATGGAGTCCGGCGTCGATGGGTGAAGCTGAAGTCGATGAGAGAGCGTTCCCTTGACATAGAGCAAGATTCTCTTGACGGAAGCTAGGTGTTGCTCGCAAGGATCGTGCATGTAAAGGCACACCTGCTGGACGGTGTACGCGATATCAGGGCGTGTGAAGGTGAATTTACCAGCGAGGCTCATGTACTCTATAGGATCTTCCACGGGAGCACCATCGGTGGCGGCTAGCTTGGGTGACGTGTCAACTGGCATCGTCGCGCACATGCACGTGGTCATGCTGGCCTTGTCCAAAATCTACGTGGCGTACTTGGCATGCGAGAGGAAGTAGTGAAGACAGGCGGTGATCTGGTCGAGGAGATGCGTTAAGGAGGCGGTGAGCACGATGTCGTCGACGTACATCGGGAGATATGCCATAGCCTCTGCACACTGAAGGACATATAGTGAACTTTCAGAGCGCGGGCACGTGAATCCGGTCCATGTGATGATGGTATTAAAGCGCTGGTACCGTGCGAACGGTTCAGGCGACAAACGTGGTTGGGGCGAGTAGAGTCATTGAAGTCGGTGGGTTGGCTAAAGCTGACGACGTCGGCGAGCTTACCGTGCAGGATGGCGTTCTTGACGTCGAGCTGGCATGTCTCCCAGTTGAGTAAGAGGGCGATGGAGCGTATGACATGGACCTTGGCTGGTTTGACAGCTGGGCTGAAAGTCTCATCGAAGTCGACGCCTTGCTCCTGAGAGAGCCACCGGGCTTGAGCTTGTGGCGGAAGACCCACTTGCCAAAGACGATGTTGGCGTACCGAAGTGGAGGCACGAGAGTCCAAGTGTCGTTGCCGATAAGAGCACGATACTCAGCAGTCATAGCGTCGAGCCAGTTAGGATCCTTAAGAGCAACGCGTGTGGATATCGGAACCGGAAAGTACGTGTGGTCAAGAGCATGCAAGTTAAGCCCCTCACGGGGTGGGACGCAGATGCCGGAGGTACTGCGTGTGTGATGCACGGGAGGAGGCGGGGGAGGTTGGGGAGGCGGCAACGGTGCTTGTGGCGGCGAGGGTGGAGCGGAGGGGCGTGTGGAGCGGCGCGCAGCCGGAGTGACAACAAGAGGAGGGATGTCATCGTCTAGGAACTCATAAGGGGTAGCGGACAAAGGCTGCAGATAGGCAAAGGGAAAGGTAGACTCGTCGAAAATAACATGTTGGAAGATGGTGATGCGGTGGGTAGTAAGGTCCATGCAGCGATAACCAATGTGGATAGGAGAGTAGCCAAGAAACATGCATGCAATTGACCGTGGTGCGAGTTTATGAGGCATGATAGAGTTGTTTTAGGGTACCGTAGACAACCAAAAACGCGAAGGGGTGAATAACCTGGGTGGTTATTATGGACGGCAAAATTCGGAGAAGGAGCGGTAATGCTTTTGGTGGGGAGGCGATTGAGGACAGAGTGGCATGGTGGAGAGCTTCTACGCAAAAGCGAGGTGGTAAGCTAGCCTAGAATAAGAGGTATCTGATGCATGTAAAATGCATACATGAACTTTGCATGTTATTACTTGTTTTTCCATCATATTTTGCATCATATAGGGGTTAAATCAATATTTTATGATATTTTTGGGAATAATTCACAAAGTTCCCTATTTTTCTGTAATTAACCCTACACTGTCAGAAAAAACCCTTTTCTATATTTTTGATGTTTCAGGGACTAAACTACGTCCAAATGACCTCAGAATCCACGGGGGTCAGTTTTTGGAAGGAAGAAGACTTACGGGCGAAGGAAACTTGCAAACCAAGCTACAGAGGCCAAAAGGGGGAGCCCACGCGGCCAGATTCCTTGGCCGCGTGGGGTTACCCATTTTACCCCTTGGGGCTCCGACGTCGTCGATCTTTTCTCCTACGGGACCCTCGTGACCTAAAAACTTCTATATAAAGGGTCCCCTGCCTTTTCGAGAGGATAGCGCCGCCAAAACATAGAGACCACGAAACAGAGACCTGGGGCTGCAGATTGTAGGGGGAAAACTCCGGCGGGGCGCTGGCGGTGTGCTCTCCATATCCCCCAACAACGTCTCCAACATCATCATGATGACGAGGGAGTAGTCCACCCAAGGACTATGGGTTTGTGGAAGTAACTTATGTATCTCTTCTCTCTATGAGCTTCAATAATTAGCGTCGTATGAGCTGCCTAACATGATTACGGTCATCTATGTAATACTTATGTGGTGGATCTATCTTTGAGTTGTTATGTTCAGATTGCAATTGTTTTGTCTATAAGTTATTGAGAGTAGATGCATATCATGTACCCCGTTCTTATTTACTTGTTCCTATCAAACTTGTTTGTGAGAACGTGTGTGGGGAACAGATGCATCAGTTGGAGTAATGGGTGGTGGAAAGTGTTTTGAACGTGAGAGAAAGTTCAGTGATCCACTTTGGTTTTGTTAGACCTTTCTTTGTTGCCTCACTAGGGATAAACAGAAATACCTTGCTACCGGAGAGTGGGTTTGACCATTGCCATTTTCTCCATGACTAGATCTAGCAAGTTCTAATTTCAACTTCATCTCATGATGCTTAATTCTATACTCGGATTTATCTTAATTACCTAGGTGCTAAGATTTATCTTAATTAACCCCCGCCCTCTCTGCCGAACAAATCAAGGGAGAGAAAGGGTATTCTCCCGGTGTCGTCCCAGCGAGCATGCGACATCTGGCGCGCCAGGTAGGGGGTGCGCGTGCTTGGGAGCAGAGGCTGGAGAAGAAGACCTTCGGCCCAGGCGGGACTGTCTTTCTCAGCGCGGCCAGCCCCCTCCCATGCATCCTCTTCTTCAACTTCGGTTCCTCCTCGGCAGAGACCCCGGTTGTCCGAGAGGGCGCTGGAGCCGGCGCACCCCGAGGGAGGCCCTGCACTTGCCAGGGCCGAAGATGGGAGCGTCATCACCAAGTTGCAAACCTTGATCCGGAGCCCACTAGCCACGTTGGGGGAAGACCCTCACACTCGGGCGTGGTTGGAGATCTTGGGGTCCTTGTCGTAGTATGCCATACTCCAATGCACAGAAGGAGCTGCGGACACCAGTCGGCTGCCAGCCGCCGCTCACACCGTAGGCGGTGGCAGGCCTGTCCGTTCGCCCTTGCTAGGGATCCCGGTGGATGGTCTCTGGCGGCGGGGCGAATCATCGGCTGATCCTGGGGAGAACCCTCGGTGCCTGTGCCGGTTTTGCGCTGATCGTTGAAGTCAGCCTGACCTCGCGACCAGCGATCTCTCCCGGGTGAAGCGGAGGGACGGCGAGTCGCTGCTCGACTTCAAGCTGCACTATCGCCTTAAGGCAATCCGAGTGCCGCGTCTCCCGGACGCAGCGCTTGTTATGGCCTTCGAGAACAACATCAACCATCAGCTGATCAGAGAAGCCTTCAGCATGGACTTCCCGTGCACAGCTGACCAGCTGTGGCAGGCAGTCCTCCGTGTCTCCATGGAAGAATCCGATGCAGGTCCCTTGGGACCAGGGCGGGAGGTCGTTTAACAAAATGATCTCACCCCTGGTGCCCAAGTGTCCTTCGCTAAAGAAAAGAGTAGGCCGCCGCACGAGAGCGCGGGTGTCGCTGTCACACCCCAATTTTCAACCCTTGTATTACTTAAGCATCATGATGAAACCTTTGTTTAATTAAGTGGGAACCTTGTTGTTGTGTGACACTACTCATATCTATGCCAACAAGTTGAGTTTTGAATTAAACATTTTCTCAAAGTGTTTCTGTGTTTTATGATGTTTTCCTGATAAATATAATTACCTGATGAATTGTTTCTTGAATGATTAGTTTTGTACATACTGGTATCCAACATATTTTCACTCTAGCAACATTGTGTTGGATGGATTCAACTCAAAGAAACAAGTTCTACAAAGCTTTTAAATCAAGTTTTCAAAAATCAGGAAGTTTCCTTAGAAAATTTTCTAAGGAAATTTTTCCAGGAAACAGTTTCATACAGCTGTTTTCCACACATGTTTTCTTAGGTCAAACATAATCAAATTAATGTTTTCTTGACACCTAGATCATCTATGTTAGATGCACTATCAACCCATAACAAGATCTCAAAATAAGAAGTAGGGGAAACAAATAAATTATGATTGTTTTCTTGCTAGGTTGATAAGGCAGAAAACAGAAAAGCCAGGAAACAGACAGAACCCCTACTTTGCACCATGATTTCATGCACCTTAAATATTAAACTTGGAAAACAAATTGTATATTCTGAAACTAGGTATGATGCTCTTTCAAATGCAATTGGAATCAATCAAAATGATCATGGTTTGCTTGCCAAACCAAGCAGCTACTTTTGCTAGAAAATGTTAGTTTCCAACACTTAGCAAATTTTCGAAGTTTCTAAAACAGAAACTTTGGGCATTTCTTTTGCTTGTGCATTGGCACCTTGGAGCATGTTCAAACCACAAATCCTGGTCAGCACTGACCACCAACCTGCCCACGACCAGTTTCAAGCATTGGATGCCCAAGGGCTGACTTTGGGAGAGAGAGGAGAGAAGACCAAGATGACATGGTGGAATAGTGGAGCATGGAGTGCATAGTGCCATTTTGCCCATCCCTTGCCCCTTCCTGTAGCCCCACTCGTGCAGCAGACCTGCAAGGGCCGTGTGTTGACCTAGCCTTGCCCCTTTGCTACCCATGGCTCGGCCCCAAAGGGCAACACCATGTCAACATCGGCATGGCATGCCATACCGAGGGCATGCCCACCATCCCCACCTCTCCACTGCACCACGGCCAAATATCCTTCGCCAGCACCCTCTCCTCACTCACCTCAACCACCCAGAACCGATTGCCCACGCTCAAGCCGCCCCAGCTCACCACACGAGCGAGAAACCGACCGGAGCACCGCCAGATCCCCTCGTCGATTACCCCTAAACCCGAGCCAACCATGCCGTCCCTTTACCTCACCTAGCTCACCCACACCCCTGCGAATCCCCCAGACACGACCCCGTGGTGTCTGGCTTGCAGGAGGAACGAGTGGCATCGCCGTCGCCGCCTCGGACCGCCGCATCCACCCGGGAAACCACCGAGCTTTCTGCACCGACCCCGCGCGCCAGGGCACCACCGACACACCCTGCATCAACCCCGAGCAGAATCACGTCCAGTCGCAAGCCCTAGGTGAGCCGCTCGTGCTTGTTGCCATGTGTTCGTCCGCGGGCAGGAGAGAGAGAGAGAGAGAGAGTGAGCACGGAGGGAAGAAGATGATGCGAGGGACGTCGATCTGTGGATCGACGGCCCTGGTTGAACGCGCCTTTTCCCGCGCGCGCGCTAGCCCCGCGGGCTGGTTCCTGCTTAGCTGGGCCGCGCGCGAGTTAGCTGGCCCTGTTAAGGATTGGGTTCGTTTAGTTTTAATACTTTTTTTCCTCTGCTGCAGACACATAGCCCTCCACTTTAATTCGAAATAAAATAGCTAGGATTAGATTTTGGTTATGCCAATTTTTGTGCACATGCACATGGGTTTTCTAAACCATCTCCAACTGGAAAAACTAGATTTGAATGTATAGTGAATATTTCATAAATGATGAGCCAGAAAACATCCCAAAATAATGATCTGAACATATCATGAGCAAAAAGTCACCAAATGGAATGAAACCAACTGATTTGGAAAGCTCCGTTAATGTACTTTCACTATAATTTTACCTCATGTCAAGGTGAACTCTAGATCTAAAATGGCATGATGTTTTGTAAATATGTCAGTCCCTGTTTGAGGATTTTTCATTTTATTTTGGTGATGAATTTTTGAGTGAAACCACCTGGAGATGTTAGTATATGTTTGTGGCTACCTATATCTAGCCTGGCTGATTTTTCGGAGCTATAGAGAATTTTTCGTGAGCAAAATGGGTAGACAGAAGTTTCTGTTATTTTTCATACTTGTGTTCTTCAATTATTTTTGTTGTTTGTGGACTAGATCTGATGTTCCTATGATGTTTGGATTGTTTTGTTGTAGTTTCAATGTGTTTACCTTGATGTTCTAGGCCTGGTTAAATTTGTGTTTAAATCTATGTATAGTTAGTCCTAGTTAGTTGTGCATAGTTTTCATTTTCTTAGTTTGTAGAAATAAATTTTCTAACATTGTATAGCTAAGTAAAACCCTATGTTTTTGCTTCTGTTAGATGAAATCAGTACCAGAGTGGTACTGATATCATATTGTTTCTCATTCTGTTAGCTTACATTGAGTTTGGTAGCAAAGCATGAGTAGTTCTATGTATTTGTAGCTCTAGTATGGTAGTAGTATTTTTTTGCATTTTTCATGTAGGAAGTATTTTGAGTAAATATGTAGCCTAGTTTGTGAGTTGTTTCCACAAAGTTCAGGAGCATTTGACTGTCTATAAGTATAGCACATCACTTCTGATAAGTTGCATTGTTTCCATATACTAGTATGAGTAGGAATAAAAATTGCTATTATTATTCCTAGGATTTTCTTTAGCATATATAGGTTCTTGTTAAGTGTCTTATAGGAATTTTGTTATTTTGCCTAACATGGCCAGAGGCTTAGTAACCTCTATATATGTTGTTTTTACTGGTGAACACCCACTGGTTATTTTTTACTTTGATGAAGGATAAGTTGTTTAGCAACTATAGTCCATATTTTTCAGCACATGCATTCTTAGCTGTCATTCTAGTTTTACCCTAGGATTTTTGTGGATGATTTCAAAGAAAAAGCATGTTTTGGTCACACCTACAACTCTAGGAAAAAGGGTTTATTTTACACTATGTGTTAATGGTTTGATTGTGCTGTAGGGAAAATTGTGTGACAATTCTTGTGCTTGCTGTATGTATCACTTGTAGCATTGTTTGCCTTAGATGGTTCTGATTGTGTGTCTTTACTTTATTTTACGACGCTAGTCAACGATGAAGAGATAACTGAGGAAGAGGCCCATTTCAACAACAGTATCTTCCAAGACCAAGACCCTCCTCAGAGCCAAGGCAAGCCATCCTGATGCTTGCTGTTATATAAAACTTATTATTATCTATCATGCATGTTTTACTTCTGAAGTTTTACAAAAACTTTACTACCAAAACTATTTATGAAGTGAATATCATTACTAAATATTATAGTTATATATATCACCTTGCCAATAGTCATACTTGGTGTTACCAAGCCTATTAGCCACCATAAGGTATATAAATACCACCAAGATAAGAACTTGAAGTCCTTAAGGGACACCTTAAAAATGTGCTTTTGTAAACAAGACTCGATGGAAAAAGCCTCGGTGGAAAGGTGGAACCTTGTCTACTGGAGGAGGAAATGTTGGAACGTTTTTCGGGAAAAGTTTACAAAAGGCACATAACCTAGTCTTCGCTGGACAACCTTTATCGTATGCCACTCTACCTCAATATGGGTACGGGGTTTGGCTGGAAGCTTGATTTTATTAGTGTATGTCCTATCTCAAGGTGCTATAGAGAACCGGGTTCTCCGAACCGAAATGTCGCCGGGAGAGGGCAGGCGGGACATTCAAAGTGGGGGATTAAGTTCACCTCCGGGGGCAACAGTTGGGCTTCTTGGCTGGCGGTGTGCGACACGGTGCCGGAGAATGATAAAACCCAAACTGAAGAGATCGTCATATCCTAGTTTGAACAGAGTGGAAGTCAGGACTGGTTTATCTGATGTTCGCATACATGTTGCGGGCAGACCATGGTTGTTCATGGCAGATTTTCTGGATCTTGTGGATTGTGTACTCCTCTGCAGAGTAAAACTATTCAGAATAGCTGCGTCCTCGGATATGGACAGTTGAATGGCCATGTAGCTAGTATTGTGTCATATTTTCAAAATGAGATTTTGAAGACGGAAGTTTTGTACCTGCGAGGTACTGGAAAAAGAGGAAATGTATCTGCGAGATACGAAAGATGAAAAGCTTGGAGCTTGTTTACTGCAATAAATTTTGCAAAGAAAAGTTTTGTTTTAAAATAAAACTTTGCTAAAACCTCTTGGATATGCGATATCTACAAGAGAAGCTATATTATCTTCTGAAGTATTTTTCTCAACAAAGATATAGAGATAAAACTTGCAACCATGATGAATCTCTTATCCATCATGGGTAGTGAGCCATTAATTATAGCCTACCTATTCCACCAAATAAGCATCTATGCACTTTAAGTGATTATCATGATGTCTTGTTGAGTACATTCATTTGTACTCATTTTTTTTTCTTTGGCTTTGTCCCTGGCATTGCACCTTGCCAGACTATGAGGAGTATCCCCAGGGGGATTACTACAAGGAGGAGTATTTCACTGAAGACCCCGCGAACTAGGCTCGTCTCCCGGTCAGCAGCCTGTTGGTGAAGGCATGACTTGGGCGCTACTACGATGTTTGTTTAATTCCACTGTGCTTGTTGAACTTTTGTTGCCCTAAGTGGCACTACCTTAAAACTTGGTCATGAGACCATTTATTTGTGAGACGATATATTCGTGTAATGGATGATGTATTTCTGGATGCCAACTTGTATGTTGTTCATGACTGATCGTTTCTGGGATCGTGAATGGATGCATACGTAGGGTTCTCAAACTCCGGTTTGGGGTTCCTTACAGAGTTGGCATCAGAGCCATCCTGACCTTAGGAGACCTTAGTTAGCATGGGCGTTAGTTAGTACTCCGGTGAAGAGAAAATCTAAGTTATAAACCTGGTCGTATATATGACTGAGGTATAAAAATATATTCTTATATCTACCTCTTACGATGGTTTAGACTTTACTTACATTAAAGTTACTCCTTGCACAAACTCAAAATTTTGCACACTGTTCCTAACTGAAACTATACTTAAAAATGTGTAGATGGACATCGTCATCACCGAGGGTATCCAGCTGGGCACACCCCGAGACGGAGGTCTGTCTTTCCTTTTTGAGGAGAGGCTAGTGGCTATGACTAGGATGCTGGGTCGCCCACTTCCCGAGCTGCGGGGAGGCGTGATCGAGGGTTCTGCGCTGGACGGAGAGTGGTACGCGGAGGTCACCATACGTGCACCTCTGGCTAACCCTGCTGCGGAGGTTCACACCTTCAGGATGGTGGAGCGTTCGTGGCCAGACGCTGCAGTCAGAGTTCTGCAGGAGTCGGTTGCGCGTCTAGCGAACATCGATGACTACTTCTTCATCGGATCCCGTTTCGAGCTTATCGGGAGGCGCAACGAGGATGGCATTCCAGAGGCCGTTGCACCTGACGACCACACCACCTTGGGCCCTCATCTGGACGACATGGAGCAGCTGCTTCACCAGACCCAGGTTTGGCTGGATGCTACGAGAGCTTCCTATTATCAGGTCACCCGGGATAATGGTCTGCTGGTATCTGAGGCGCAGAGGCTTGCTGCTGAGAGGGATGTCATTTCGGAGCAGCATGTAGCCTTGGCCCAGCAGCTGATTGATGTGAGGATGGAGCGTGACGGTGCGGTAGCGAGGAGCCGCGCCTTGGAGGGGCAGTTGCGAGCCACTCGTCTGGGCCGCACCCGCCTCTGCAAGAAGGTGGCTACTCTGGAGGAGACCATCACTTTTCTTCGTGATCGCCTTAAGACCGCACGAGAGGACCTAGCCACCAGAGACTTTACTCTGGAGGAGCTGGAGGAGGAGGTTGAGGATCTACGTAGGGAGAACGACGAGCTGCTCTCTGTCGGTGACATTCCCTCTGACACTGAGGGGATGGATATGTCCGAGCAGAGTGACCAGGAGGACGACGACATGGTCGCTAGCGAGGAGGATCCCGAGGAGATCCTGTTCGATGGCGACGATGACCAGGAGTAGATGATGTTCTCCTGCGCCGTTAGGATTTTGGACCAGTAGCTTGTAGTAGCCTTGCGATGACCCTATAAATCGCTCCCCTGTGGTAGCTCCGTTGGAGCCATGATGTGTGTTTAGCTATGTTTGTGTGTCGCTGTAAGACTCTTGGTTATGATGTTATGAATGTTATGGTTCAGTTATGTTTAATTATGATCATTTTATGCTTGGGTGTTGTTCAGAATTTGCTGATTTGCGATTGCCCCGCTCTTGTTTTTGAATTACCCTGTTTTGTTTTTGCAAGCAAAAATATGTTATTTAAGAATTCAAAAACAAAGCTTGTTGCATAGTATTATGTTAGTTTCACTACAGATGGCACCCCGTCGGCCGCCAGCACCACCGCCACCACCCCCACCTTCGGTGGAGGCTCTGCTAGCGCTGATGATGGAGGACCGTGCAGCCACACGGGCCGAGAGCGCTGCCACCATTGCTGCACTCCAGGAGATGGCCACCCACCAAAATGGCCATGGCAATGGAGCTTGCTCAAAGCTCAGGGACTTTCAGCAAACCAACCATCCCATGTTTTCCAAGATTGTGGAACCACTCGACGCTGACGACTGGCTCCGCACCATATCCAACAATCTTGAGGTCGCTTCAGTCGGAGAGGCTGATAAGGTTCTGTTTGTCACGCACTTTCTTGCTGGCCCGGCAAGAACCTGGTGGGAGAAAACCAGGGACACTGTCCCTGCTGGACATGTGTTCACCTGGGAGGACTTCTCTGCGAGGTTCCGCAAGTACCATATTCCTCAGGGAGTTATGGGGCTGATGCGGGACAAATTCCAGAAGCTGACTCAAGGAGGGATGTCAGTGTCTGAATACTGGGAAAAGTTCACCACCTTGTCTCGGTATGCACCTGAGGATGTCAGCACTGATAACAAGAAGAAGGAGCGTTTTCTCAATGGGCTGGATGACGACCTGCAGTGTTCTTTGGTCGTGATTCCATTCAACGACCTGGAAACACTGGCGGATGCCGCCATTATGCTGGAGCATAAGAAGAAAGCTGCGGATGGGAACCGCAAGAGGAAGATGCCTGCTCAAGGAGGACCTAGTGCACCAAGACCTCGCCCCACTCCATATGCGAGGCCACCACCTATCAGAGCGCCTGCTTATGCACCTCGGCCCTTCCACAGTTATGCACCAAGGCCGAGCTATTTCCCCAACCGCCCAGCTTATCCTCCGAGACCCAACTATGGTGGCAACCCTGGAGGTCACTATGGGGGCAACCATGGAAAACACTATGGTAATCCTGGAGGAAATGGCAACTGTCGGCACAGTGGGAACCAGGGTACCACGGCCTGGCCTGCTCTGGCCCCCGGCCAAAGAAGCATTTTCGCTAAGTCCCCAGGGGCGGACTTAGCCTGGCGAGACTTGGCCTGCGGAGGAGACCACAGCCTCGCGAGGCATTTATTCCTCGTCAAGACCATCTCCCTTCGGGAGGTATTCAGCACCTCGCGAGGAACCCCTCGTGAGGACTCTTCTCCAGCGCCTCGCGAAGCCCATCCCGCGAGGCCTCAGGAGGAGAATAACTCTGACGACAAACTCATGGAGATCACGCATCCCGCGTGGTTATGCAGCATGCCCCAGCCTCGTTGATGATAAGGAGGGAAGGGACAGCATATTCCAGCTGCCAGAAGCATCTCAACTACCCTGCCTTGCCTCCTGCACCAAGTAAAGGGTGGTCCACTACGCTCCAAACTCCACCACCACTCGCTGACGTCGACTGGGCCCGGCAGCAGCAACAACCCAGTCGCTTTGTGGCATTCCAGCAAAGGGATCTCGTGGACCAGAGCTATGGACCAACTCCAGGAACCAGCCAACTTTGGTGAGCCGTCCACCTTTTCCAGCCATCTGTGGACACCCTCCCCGTGTCTATGAGGGGAGAGGTGCCTGGCTATAAAAGGTGACGGGCACCCCCGAGGCAAAGGGACGGACAGAGACGAACTCCACGGAGCAGAGAGAGAGCAAGGCAAGGAGAGATCTAGATCTAGCGCATAGGTCATCTTCAACCTCCAGCTTAGGCTAGGCCAGCGCTGATCACCTTCTTCTTCCCCTCCTGTACATCTCGGCAAGCTCGCTGTAAACATCTCCTCAAGCAATACCACCAAAGCAGGAGTAGGGCTCTTACACCATCACGGTGGGCCTGAACCTGGGTATCTCGCTGTGTTCATCTTCTGTCGTGTGCGCCTTGGCAAGCTCTACAGCCATGGCTAGTTGATAGGATTCGTGTTAAGCCCCTTGCCGTACCTTTCACCTCACGAGATCTCCCTCACGAGGTACCCCGGGATTCTCACACCCGACAGTTGGCGCGCCAGGTAGGGGGTTTAGGCGTTTCTTCATCAACCTCTCCGTCATGGCCGACGAGCGTGCCGCCCGTGCTGCTGCTCGTGCTCGTGCTGCCGCCAAGGGCACCACCGACCCGGCCCATCTCGCACGCGCCGCGCCGCTCCACGCCCCAGCGCGAGGCGCAACGAAGTCGAGCACAACAACAACGACGAGCCCTACGTCGAGCACCTGGAGGACAGCGCTGGCAAGGAGGAAGCCTCTTCTCTGCATCCCTCGCGAGGCGCTGCTGCTTCATCGCAGAGTCGCACCGCCCCGAGCGCGGGCGCGGCTCTGCACATGGCGGAGGAGCTCCTGCGCTTCAGGCCGCCAGAAGCTGCTCAAGATCGATGGCTAGACCGCATCGCCGAGCTCGTCCGAATCGCCAAGCCAGCCGTGTCCCAGTCTCGCTCGCTGGCTCGCCAGGCCGCTGCTGCTGCGACTCAGGCTGCCACGCAGGCTGCGAACACGGCGCCGTCTGCTGCGGCCCAGGCCATCACCAGAGCTGCTCCCGCTGCGAGGAACGATCGTGCAAATCCCATCGTCGTCTCCCACGCTTCGTCGCCCCACGAGAACGTCAGGACCATCCAGAGGGTTCCCGAGGACGCCCGCGTCCACATCGAGCATGCCAGAAGCCGCCACGATCGCGCCATCGACGAGATCGCCAGTGCTGGAGACCAAAACCGTCGCCGCCTCGCCAAGGGTGACGCCGTCTACGCCACGGGCTGTCCTGCGTTCACTCGCGAGCTCCGCCGCGTCGTCTGGCCGGCGAAATTCAAGCCAGAGACCCAGAAGTACGACGGCCGCACTGATCCCATGGAGTACCTTCGCCGCTACTCTATGGCCATCCAGGCTGCTGGCGGGGACGACAAGGTCATGGCTAATTGGCTCTCTATGTGCCTCAAGGACTCCGCGGCATCGTGGCTGCAGAACCTCCCCGAGGACACCATCAGCACTTGGAGAGACCTCGTCAGCACCTTCATTGCCAACTTCAACGGCACGTACGACCGTGGCCTCTCCTACAGCGACCTGCTGGCTGTGGTCCAGAAGCCCGGCGAGACTCTGCGCCAGTTCGTCCAGCGCTTCAGTCAAGTGCGCAACAAGATCGCCAACGTCCCAGAGGCTCAAGTGATTGCTTCCTTCAGGCAAGGCTGCAGGGACGTCAGGATGATGGAGAAGATGTCCATGCCCATTGTCACCACAGAAATCCTCTTCAAGGTAGCCGAGAGGTGCGGCAAGGCCGAGGATGGGCGAAATCTCTTCGTCAAGGTCGAAGCTGGAGCAGAAACCTCCAAGACCAAGAAGAAGATTAAATCCAAGGAAGGCAAGCGCAAGACCACTGCAGTTCTTGCTGCAGAGCCTGAGGCCAAGCAGAAATGTGTTGCTCCGCAAGCCAACCCTCCTGAAGCTCCGCGAGACCACGAGAGGCCTTACTGCATCTTCCACAAGAGGCATGGCCACACCGTTGAGAACTGCTGGGAGCTTCAGAAGATCACTGAGAAGCGTGAGCAGAAGGAAGCTGCAGGCGGCGGTCGAGGTGGCCGTGGAGGCTACCGTGGAGGCTGCGTCCGTGGGCGGCACAACAATGCTGGCGAGGTGCACCCTGTGGCTGCTGTGGAAAACAACAACCTGCCAGCAGAGAACCCAGGGGGCTACCAAGCTCCAACAGCTATGGCCTGTCTGCTTGGAGGAGCTCAGGCGCCAAGGTCCAACCGCCAATTCAAGCTGTTTGCTCGTGCTCTTGGTGCTGCTCTTCCGGCTGTGGAGGCTTCAAAACCCCTCATGTGGTCCAACAGGCGATCTCCTTCGACAAGGCTGATCACCCCAAGAACACTCAGGCTGTGGGCACTATTCCTCTGATTTGCACTCCTACAATCAACAACATCGCAGTCACTAAAACTCTGGTTGATGGTGGTGCTGGACTGAGTGTCATCTCTGTGGAGGCGTTTGAAAAGCTTCAGGTGCCTTATGAAAAACTCTCGTTGAGCAGGCCCTTCTATGGCGTCGCTGAGGGAGCAATTCATCCCATTGGCCAGATCAGGCTTCCAGTCACCTTTGGCACAGAGAATAACTACTGTACAGAGTCCATTGACTTTGACGTGGCGCACATCAGCCTGCCCTACAATGCGATCCTCGGCTACCCGACCCTCGCGAAGTTCATGGCAGTCACTCACCACGCATACAACATGTTCAAGATGCCAGGCATTGGTGGCACAATCACTGTCAGAGGCCAGATTGGTGATGGACTTCGTGTTGTGGAACATGTTTACAAAGAAGTCAATGTGGCTTTTCCGGCTGACGAGGACGTGGAGAATTCCCTCGCGAAGCAGCCAAGCAAGAAAAAGCAGCTGTTCACTCAGGAGAAGGCAGCCACCAAGAAGGTGCCCCTGGATGTCAAGGCTTCAAGCAGCAAGGCCGCTAGCGTCACCATTGGCGCTGGCTTGCCTGCTAAATAGGAAAACGCGCTCGTCGCCTTCCTCCGGGCAAACTCTGACCTGTTCGCCTGGACAGCGTCAGATATGACCGGTGTACCGAGGGAGGTGATCGAGCACCACCTAGCAGTGTGCAAGGATGCGCACCCCGTGAAGCAAAAGGCCAGGCGTCAGGCTCCCGAGAAGCAGGCTTTCATAGTTGAAGAGGTTGAAAAACTGAAACAAGCAAAGGTCATTCGAGAAGTCATTTATACTACATGGTTGTCCAATACTGTGGTGGTTCCGAAACAAACTGGTGGAGGTCGATTATGCATTGACTACACCAACCTCAACAAGGCTTGTCCCAAGGATCCCTACCCCATGCCAAGGATCGATCAGATTCTGGACTCTACAGCTGGTTGTGAACTGCTCTGTTTCCTAGATGCCTTCTCAGGCTATCATCAGATCAAGATGGCTAAAGAGGATGAAGAGAAAACAGCCTTCCTCACTCCCTGCGGTGTGTACTGCTATGTGTGCATGCCCTTCGGTCTCAAAAATGCTGGTTCAACCTTCCAGAGGCTCATGAGGAAGGCACTGGGGGCTCAGATGGGAAGAAATGCTGAGGCTTATGTGGATGACATAGTGGTGAAATCTTGCCAAGGAAACACACTGTTGGAGGACCTCGATGAGACATTCAAAAACCTCCGCAAGGTGGGGCTCAAGCTGAACCCCGCCAAGTGTGTGTTTGGGGTCCCCTCTGGCAAGCTCCTCGGTTTCATGGTCTCTCACAGAGGCATTGAAGTGAATCCTGACAAGATCAAGGCTATTGAAGAGATGCAGCCGCCAAGAACTCTCAAGCAGATGCAGCGCCTCTCGGGGTGCATGGCTAGCCTTGGCCGCTTCATCTCCAAATTTGGCGAAAGATCACTTCCATTCTTCAAGCTCCTGAAGAGTAAGGGAACGGCCAATACAAGTAAAGAAAGTGGGAAGCCCAACAAACCCAAACGCCCAAGACAAAGAAGAAGCTGTTGCACAAGACTCTCCAGAGGCACAAGTTGGGACTCTCTCCAAGGCAAGTGAGGCGCTTCCCGAGATACTCTCCGAAGTCCCTCACGAGACTTCTCTCGAGGCTTTCCCTCGCGAGGATAACTCCGAGGCCCCTCCTGAGACTTCTCTCGACAAGCCTCCCGAGACTCAAGCAACTGAGAAAGTGGAGCATCCTGTCTACTTCGTCAGTACAGTGCTAAGAGGTGCCCTTGAGCGATACAAATGCAACAAAAGCTGCTCTACGCGCTACTCATTGCATGAAGGAAGCTCAGGCATTACTTCACAGGGCACTCCATCACAGTGGTGTCCAAATACCCTCTGGAGAGAGTACTGCGCAATCCAAATGCAACAGACCGTGTAGCTGGATGGGGCATAGAAATGCAGCCTTTCGACATCAAGTTTGACACTACAAGAGTCATCAAGGCAGCAGTACTAGCAGACTTCACCGCAGAATGGACTGATGCAACTCAAGATGAGCCTGCTGAGGAGGAGTCACCTTCAGGAGATAAATTTCCTAACTTCTGGACCATGCTGTTTGATGGAGCTTTTGCTCGACAGCAAGGAGGTGCTGCAGCAATTCTGATCTCACCCAAGGGTGACAAGCTGCGCTATGCAGTTCAGCTGCGTTTCTTAGGAGGAAGCAAAATCTCCAACAACATTGCTGAATATGAAGGACTTTTCGCCGGGCTCAAAGCTGCAATTGCCATGGGCATCGATCGTCTGCTTATCAAAGGAGACTCCAAGCTCATTGTTAACTTCTCCAACAAAGACTACACACCTAAGGACAGCTACATGGTGGCATACCTTGAAGAGGTGCGCAAGCTCAAGAAGCACTTCAAAGGCATGGAGCTTATGCACATCCCCAGAGGTGAAAATCAGGAAGCAGATGACATTGCCAAGCGTGCATCAAGAAGAGAAGCTCAAGATCCTGGAGTCTTTGAAGAAAGGCTCCTCAAGGCCTCAGTCAAGCAGCTTCACGAGAAAAATCCAGAAATGCCTTCAGGAGGACTTCCTCTCCCGCCAGAAATTCCGATTCCTGAGCCTGAAGGAGCACCTCTGCTAATGTCTATTGTGCGTCAAGACGTGGATGGGATTACTGAAATCAAGGCTTACCTCCAAGATGGTTTCCTTCCTGATGATGATGAAGCCGCGGAGAGAATTGCTCGCCAAGCAAAATCATATTGCCTTCACGAGGGTGACCTGTACCGCAAGAGACCCAATGGAATTGCGCTACGGTGTGTACCAGCTGAGGAGGGCAGGCGTCTCATCAAGGACATCCACGCTAGAGAATGTGGACATCACTCTTGTGCACGCACAATTGCCGGCAAGGTCTTCAGGAGTGGTTTTTACTGGCCTACAGTGCTTCAAGATGCAATAGTCATTGTGCAAACCTGTGAGGCATGCCAATTCCACGCCAAGCAAGCTCTCCAACCAGCTCAAGGACTTCAAACAATTCCTCTCACCTGGCCCTTTGCGGTCTGGGGGCTGGATATTCTGGGACCTTTCCCACGAGCTCAGGGGGGCTACAAGTATCTCTACGTCGCCATAGACAAGTTCACAAAGTGGTCTGAAGTGGAGCCAGTGTGCGAGATCCCTGCAAGATCTGCTGTCAAGTTCATCAGGGGCCTAGTCTGCCGTTATGGAGTGCCTAACCGGATCATCACCGACAATGGCACCCAGTTCACGAGTGGAGCCTTCCAATCCTACTGTGGCAACCTAGGCACCAAGATATGCTATGCCTCCGTGGCACACCCAAAGAGCAATGGACAGGCAGAAAGAGCTAATGCAGAGGTCCTCAGGGGCCTCAAGATCAGAAGCTTCAATGTCCTCAAGAAGCATGGGAAGAACTGGATCGAGGAGCTGCCCTCGGTGCTCTGGTCCATTCGCACTACGCCCACCAAGCCCACTGGAGAAACTCCTTTCGCACTGGTCTATGGAGCTGAAGCTGTCCTGCCTCACGAGCTGTCAAGTGGATCTCCCCGAGTACTGGCCTTCAACGAAGATAACCAAGAGGAGCTCCACAACACCGCTCTGCTGCTTCTGGAGGAAAAGCGAAACGCCGCTGCTGTGAGAGCAGCAAGGTACCAGCAAGACCTCCGCCGCTACCACAACCGCCACATCCGGCCAAGAACTCTCGAGACCGGCGATCTTGTCCTCAGGAGGATCCTCTCCAGGGAAGGCCTCCACAAGCTCTCACCCATGTGGGAAGGCCCCTACAAGGTCGCGCACGTCTCAAGGCCAGGCGCGGTGCGGCTAGAAGCAGAGGACGGCAGGGTCATCAGCAACTCATGGAACATCAAGGACTTGCGAAAGTTCTACCCGTGAAGCAATTCACTCAAGGCAAATGTCTCGGCGAGGGAAGCTTCATGCTACTTCAACCTCATCCTCGACAAGCCAAACCCTCCACGAGGGATCTCGCCAACTGAGAGTCTTTTGATGCCTCAGGCACTCCGTGTGCTACCCCGCGTTCAGCTTGCTCGGCATGTTTGACATGTGCGGCCCATACCCATGCTCAGACATGGCGCTTTCATTTTAGCTCCGGCTATGTAATCAACCTATTTTACATCTCCTTCGAGGGATTTCGCACTATGTGCCAGTTAATTTATATGCAATTTCCTGTTTCATGCATGTGAGCTTGTATCTTACTTCTGTATGCCTCACGAGCGGGGGCTGGGCACGGTGTCCTTGCATCGGGAGCAATCCCTACAGGGCATCGCAAAACCTAAGGATACGAGCTCTGAACCCATGAGACTCGCGGCATGTAAGTCACCTCCTGACGGAGCTCTGCATTCATAAGCTTGACTCATGCGCGTCACCTCAAGAGCTCTGAACCCAGGGGCTTGCTCCCTTGCGCGTCACCTCTCTAAGAACCTTGGTGCTTAGTTTCCTCGTGAGACACACATAAGCAATCTACGAGCGCATGTGTATTGAGAAATCCATGCAATGCTTGTATGCTTTACTTCTCCTACGCAGGAAACAAAACCTAAGCCTGCTCCAACCTCGGGAAGGAAAAGCCTCGTCAAGGGAATCTCGAGAGGGAAACCCTCGGCGAGGAACGAAACCCTCCACAGGCAGAAATGCCTCGAGAAGCTAAGTCCTAGCACTTATCTTTTCTTTCTTGGGTCCTATTTTCCTCCTGAGCGCCTCTAGAGCTATCTGTTCTGCGTGCCTGTGTGTTGCTTGTGTGTACGCAAGGGGGGCTCCTGAGCATCGCGTCTCTCGAGCTCTTACCTCTCGAAGCACCATTCACCCCCCGGCCTTGCTGAGCCCTGACTCTAGCATACCGTAGCGGCGGTGATGGCTGAACTGAGAGACGGGTCCAAGCAACATAGAGCGTATAATACACAGACACAAGGAATTAGAAAGCCTCAAGAGGGGCAGCAAGTCACGTAGCATTGAAAAATGTTGTTCAGGCAAACTTTGCTAAAGCTTAACAAAAGCTAATTGTTATATTTACAATGATATCTCCTCAGGCACATCTCGCCAGGAGGAGCAAGCAGATACATCTGGGGGGCTTTGTCCCCCTCATGAGGCCTTGTCGCCTTCGTCCACTTCCTCAATAACGGAACGCCTCGCGAAGCGCCTGACGAAGGTCTCAACGTGGCTCCACACGCGCTCGGTCAGCCGGGAGTCGTGTGAGGGGCCCAAGGGAGCTCCCACGGCCGCGAAGTCCGTCTTCGGCTCCATCCTGAGGAGGTTGCAGTAGATGACGTTCACCGCCTTGCCAAGGAGGGAGCGGCATGCCTCGTCAACCACCAAGTCAATGTCGTCGAGCTCATCAATCAAGCACTCCAAGACTTCCTTGAAGTAGAGCACATGGGCTGTCACGCTGCCTGATCCCGCGTCAGGCACAGAGGGCGGATCGCTCACCTGCAGGCGGTCAAAAAGCTCGGTGGCGCTCTTCACTATGGCCTCGAACGCGGTGGCCCGAGACTTCTCGAGGAGGCGCACCGCCTGGTCCCTGCGGAGGGTATCTGCATCCGCCACCATGGTGGCATCAATCCGGGTGACAACCCCTTGGAGCTCTCCCTCGATCGCCATGAGCCTCTTCCCCATGCGAGCCTCGTTGACGCGGACGATTTCGAGGCGCTCTTCAAGGAGCTTCTTCTCCTTCTCAAGCTGCCGCTGACGGCCTGGTACCTCAGGGTATTCTCCGCGAGCTTCTCGCCGAGGGCAGCCTCCATCCTCTCCCGGGTGTCCTTCTCCCAGGCGGCGTTGATCTGGGCATAGGCCACCTTCTGCTTCTCAATGGCCGCCTGGCAGGCTTTGGTGCTTTCCTCAGCGAGGGAGGCCTCGTGGAGGGCCAGCTGAGCCTCGCGAGCCGCGAGGTCCTTCTGCTTCTGGGCCTGCTCCGCGGCCAGCTTCTTAGCCTGCTCCTCCTGCTTTAGGAGCTCCTCCTGGCGCTTGTTCAGATTCTCAGCGCGTGTGTCCAGGAGGCCAAAGCGAAGCTTCAGGTCGTTGCCGTCGCGCTCTACCTTGTTGTGGTGCTCCTCCACTTCCAGGAGGAGTGTCTAGCGCTGTTTGTCAAGCTCGACCTTGACGCTTCTCTCGAAGGCCGCAAAGCGCTGCTTCTCCTCATCGAGCGCGGCCTTCTCCGTCTTCAGCTCGTCCTCGCGAGTACGGAATTCCTGGACCTTCTCCTCAGCCTCGCGAGCAACACTCGCGCGGAGATCGTTGGCGTAGTTGATGGCCTCCACCCTGCGCTCTGCCGCCGCCTTGTCAAGGAGGCAGGCATATGAATGGGCGACGCGCAGCTTGCGCCACCCGTCTTCGACCTCCGCCTGGCGCCAGAGCAGGGTCTGCTCTCTCTCGACAAGGGCACGCTTCTTGGAGGCGTGCAGCTCCGCAAGGTTGTCCACCATCCGGTGGACCTCGACGAAGCCCTCTTCGTCGTTTAGCACCAGCCCTTGAGGGGGCACAACTCCAGTAGGCCCTCGGGAGCTCGAGGCACCTCCTCGGCGAGGGCCGGCGACCCTCGCGAGGTCCCTCGAAGAACTTTGCCTCGCGAGGGGTGTCTCGCGAGGGGTCTCCTCTGCCTCTTCTCGAGGAGGAGTTGCGGCCGCCCCCGCTGGGGGCTCTTCAGCATCTCCACCCGCGCCCAGGTCAGCGTTGGGCGCGGAGGTCCTCTCGTCAAGGGACCTGATAATGTTGTCCACCTCGTCAAGGGCGGTGGCATGGTCAGCTGCTAAGACCGCCAATCTGGCGGCCTCCTCTTCAACCCTTGCCGCCTCGGTGGCGGCAACTTCATCATCAACCATGGGGGGAGGCTGTGAAGCACTTGCCTCCCCCATATCAATATCACCCTGCGCTGGCGCTGGCGCAGGGGTCTTCTTCTCT
Source organism: Poa pratensis (assembly GCA_947311845.1). Classification (NCBI taxonomy): domain Eukaryota; kingdom Viridiplantae; phylum Streptophyta; class Magnoliopsida; order Poales; family Poaceae; genus Poa; species Poa pratensis. The sequence goes on from CAMZMU010000006.1 coordinate 96,147, forward strand.
CCTCCTGCAGGGACCACGGGAGGCTCCACGAGCCCCGTGTCCAGGTCCTCCAGGAGAGGAGAGTCCTGGAGCTCGGGGGCTCCGCGAGAAGCAGACACAAACTTCTCGCAGGCCTTCACGAGCCGGCGAGTGGCCTTAGCCGGCCGCTGCTGCTCCTCCCTGCCAGAAGAAGAAGTCATGATCAGCATCAGAAAGATAAAAGTAAAAAGCTAAGTGCAAGAAGAGATCAATTCAAGGCTACTCACCGATCGGCCTCGTCGTTCAGATCGTCCCAGACGACGGCGGCGTGCCGCCTCCTCGCGCCAATCCTCGACACTCTGGGAGGAGCCTGAGGCGCCGTCTCGGGAGGCGGCATCTCGTGAAGATTCTCCTCGCGTGGCTCCTCCCGAGCCTTCTCTTCCTCCTGGGGCGCAGCGGCGCCCGATGCACTTGCCCCAGGGTCAGCTGCCTGGGGCCCCTTCTTGACGGCTGCGTCAGCCTTGGACGCGGCCGCCTTGTCCTGGGCCTTCTTCGAGCGCCCTTCTCTACGCCTCTGGCGTGGCGAGTCCTCGCCAAGCTCTTCAGCAGCCTCCTCCACAACAGGCCTCGAGGGCGCCACGCGGAAGGAGGCATTATCGCTCGATGTCGAGCTCAGCTCCTGCACATCCTTGGGAGACTCACGAGGGCTCCCCCTCACCTCTTCAGACTCAGTGGCTTCCGAGTCAGCCACATCTCGGGAGGCCCTTCGCGAGGTATCTCCTGAGGCGCCTCCGGAGGCCTCCCCAGCGTCAGCGTCCTCGCCTCCACCCTGCACCTCGTCTTCGCTCGAGGAGCCGCTGCTGCCTTCGCCTTCGCCTACAGTGCTGGCCTCGTACGACCGCTCCACCCAGGTGGAGAGGAGGCCTACGGAGCTGAAGGTGGGCATGAAGTTCACCACCCTCTGCACCGAGCTGTCCTTGAAGCAGTATAAGGGCTTCGCGTGGGCCTGCTCAGGCTCTGGCACGTTTGAGGCGGTGTAGAGGATGGCCTGGATCTTCTTCTTCTCGTCCTTCGTCAAGGGCACTGAGTGGAGGCGGATGCGGTCATTCTTCTCGAGGAACCACATCGGGTGCGAGTGCCTCTGGAGGGGTGCTATCCTCTGCTTCACGAACTCGCGGAGCACCATCAGCCCCGTGAGCCCAGCCTTGCAAGCATCAGCCAGCGCACCCTCGATCCTCTCCAGGCCGCGGTCGCGGTAGACCTCCGTGCCCCAGGTCGCGGGCTCTGCACCCTCCGCGAAGAACCCCTCGGGGAGCTCGAAGCGGCTGGTGTCCGCTCCAGCCATCTTCATGAAGACCCAGCGCGCACGGTAGTCTTCAACCTTCTTCGGGACGGAGGTCTCGATGGTATTCCCCTTGCGGTGGATGGGGATGTACGTCCCCTTCAAGCTCTCCTTCAGGCGGAAGGACAGGGACCCCGAGACCTCGCTCCTCGCGGTGACACGGAGAGCGTAGAAGTGCCTGAAGAGGGCAACAGATGGGCGGATGCCCAGATACGCTTCGCAGAGATATGTGAAGATGGAGAGGATGCAGATGGATTTGGGTTGGAGATGGAGAAGCTTGATGTCGTAGAAGCTCAAGAGGGAGGTGAGAAATTCAGAAAACAGCGGAACCAGACCTGTGTACAAGCAATGTGCGAACACAGGGAAGAATCCCGCCTCCGGCGCCACGAGATCCTCGGTCGGCTCCTTCAGCTCGGTGGCGCCGTATTCATGGTCCTTGCTCGCCACGGTGATGGCGAGCTCGTCGAACTTCTTTCCCCTCAGGCGGACGCCAATCAGCGGCGGCACCTCCACGTGCGAATCGACGGGGCCGGACGTCGATGTCTCGGCCCCCTTCTTCCCCTTCGCGGCGCCTTCGACTTTCCCCCGCCGGCGACCTTCGATTTTGGAGCCATTGGGGCGAATCTGGATCTCGCGGCGTCGGCGGAGCTCAAGACTTGGAAGGAGCGGCGATTTCGGGGGAATAGTGCGCGTAATGGGAGTAATGGCTCCCCCGAGCCGTTGCACGCTGATGGCTGTTAAACCACAACTTATTGTTCACCCTAAAAGAAACAAAACTAAATAAAAATAAGAGTTAGGGTTAGGTTGAGACTCCAAGAGTAGAGTGTATAGTAAGTGGACTTCTTCCCCACAAGGGTGACTCGAGGGTTTATATCGAACTCTCGGGGAACCAGTATTTCGGGAATTATCTTCCTTACTATCTCTATACTCCTTCTGTTACGTTAGTTTATTTTGTGTCCTCAACCTCACTTAGTAGTTGTCAATTACTAAGTGTGTCAATTACAGAAAATAATAATATGCAAGTTAGATCTATGCTAGATGCAAATAAATAAATAAAGTGCAAGTAAATAATTAAATCTAAATTAGATCTACTAAACAAGGAAATAAATAATTAGATCTACAAGATATGGAAAGTAAATAAATTAGATCTACCTAATTAATGCAAGATGCAAAACAAGGAAAGTAAATATGCAATTAGATATTTTTGGGATTTTGTATTTATGATAATTAGATCTAAACAAGGAAAGTAAATATTTTTGTGATTTTGTGATTATGGTAATTAGATCTATTTCGAAATAACAACTAGGGAATAAATAAATTGCAATAAAAGTAAATCTACTCTAATTCGAAATAAGTAAGATGCAATAAAATAAATATGCAAGATGGAGGTGGAGATGGAGATGATGAGATGCAATTCGAATTATGAAGATGCAAGTGGTGATGATGGTGGTGATGAGATGGAGATGATGGTGAGATTAAGTAGATGTAGTAGATGCAATGAAAGTAAATAACATGAAAAGTAAATAACAATGAAAGTAAATTGCAAGTAGTAGATTGGATGAAAAACAATAATAAGAAAAGATAGGCCAAGGGATTAGTGGATCACACATGCACTCTCTCTCAAATAACTTGTGGCAAATAAATAGATAGATCTAATAAGAATTAACATAAGAGATTGCAAACAAAACGTAAATCTTGTGGATTCAATTGCATGGGCATCACGTCCTAAGATAGAGATCTCAGCGTTAGCCATATTGATCTCACTTATACTCCTCCAAGATGCGAACTAAATCATAACACCTCGAGATTTAATGCATAAACGCAAGAGTGTAGCAATAAGAACGATGACATGAAGTTGGAACAAGAACATGTTGGACCAAGTCTCGGGGAGTGATTGTGTCACGTCAACCCCCCTTCAACAAGGAGTTCCTTTTTATCCCTAGCAAAGCAACAAAGAAAGATTCAACGGAACCTAAGTAGATCACCGGATTGCTGTCACTTCAACGGTATGTCTACTCCTCCGTTACTCTACCAACACACACCACTCCACAAAAGAACTCAATACACAAGATTGATCAGATCTAGATCAAGAACTAGGGAGAAAATATGCATCTACAACTAGAAAACCAAGATAAACAATTGCAATCTCAAATAGAAAACTCAAATAGAATAGATCATAGTCCATAGATCCACCACACGGGGATTACATAGATGCCCTACAACCATCCATGGATGGCTGCATAATGGGACTTGGACATGAAGAACAAGAGAGAGGAGAGATACATGGCTACACCACCATCCCACAGCCCGGGGGTGGACTACTCACAACTCATCTCAGAACACCAGAAGTCTATTTCGTGTATTTTGTGTTTCGGCGGCGTTCTGTTTCGAGGGGCTCCGAGGGGGCCTATATATAGTCGGTTTTAGGTCAAAACGAAGTCGGTGGAGCGAAGATGGACGGCATCGGAGCCACGATGGGCAAAAGGGGGAAGTGGCGTGGCCAAGGAATCTAGCCGCGCCACCTCACCCTTTTCGTGATTCGTTGCTTGATTTTCACGCTTCCTTCGCCCGTAAGTCTTCTTCCTTCCAAAAAATGACCCCCGCAGATTTTCAGCTGATTTGGACTAAGTTTACCCCCTGAAAACTCAAAAATATAGAAAAAGGGGTTTTCTGACAGGCAGGGTTAATTCCAGAAAATTGGGGGAACTTTGTATTATACCCCAAAAACATCATAAAACATTAAATTAAGCCCTATTGTAATGCAAAAATAGTAGAAAACATGAAGGAAATATGCAAAATTCATCTATGCATTTTACATGCATCAACATCCCCAAGCTTAATCCATGCTCGTCCTCAAGTATGAAGATGATAAAACTAAGATGGATTTTGCATTTTCAATCAATCATGGGATATCATAGCAAATTATTGGGCTACAAATAATTGAATGACTTGTAAAGGGAATAAGTAGCAGCATACAATTCATGTTATTCATGATATCAAATATTCAAGTAAAGATGTATCATGATAGCTCACAAAGTGTGCAATAAAATAAAAGTTCTATGGACTCAATGCATGCATAAAAACGAAAATAAAATCCTACATTGGTCATAGAGAAATATAATGCGAAAAAGAAAAATATGGTGGACACTTTGGAGAGAAAATTGAGTAGAGGAACAACATGCATAAGTATAATCTAGCTTTCAAATTCTTCTACTTAAATTGATGATTGACATATGGTTCCATTGATATCAAAGCTCTCATTGCCCCTATCATAGCATCTTAAATGATTAAATGTAAAAGTGAATGCAACAATGCGTTATGATCTTGACAAAGTATGGTTGAATGTCTCATGCCCCTTGAAAATGAGTACTTGCACCATGATTACTCAACTTAAGGTTCCTAACAAGCTTCACACAATCATAATAAACATAAATGACATCATAGAGAGTTGCAAGTGGGGTACCTCTTGCCCCATGATATGGAAATTAGACCCATATCAAAATGACAAGATAAACAAACGGGGTGCCTCATCATCCTTTTTTATTTCATACACTATTTGCATAGCTTCTTATTTTATTGTAGGATGTGTAGTAGAGTCCACTCAAACCGTAAGTAAATTTCCACCATGATACATGGCTTAGATTAGCGGCCCAATGCATTCTCTCTAGTCAAAAACATTTACTCATCAAAGCTCATTATTTCCCTAACTTATTTCAGCATGACAAGCATCCAAGATCAAAAGTACATGATATCAACAATAATTAAATTACTAAGAGCAAGTTGAAAGCTTTGCATGTGACAGCACATATGGGCTAACTTCCAACCAACACTTTTGTCAAGATTAAAACAACATGGATGATCACAATGGGTCATATTAATTTAGTGCAATGAAAATAACGTGTGCATCAAGTTCGTGAGAGCTTTTCTACCAACTTTGCATATAGTAAACAGCAACATAAACATCATAATTCGAAAGCATAAATGAAACATAATAACATGGTGAACATGCTCGGAAAAGCAAATTTGCTTATAGGTAGATATGGTGGACACAACGGAAAAACTTTGGCTAATGGGAATTAGAAACAAGTTTTTTACTTGTTGGAATTTTTACTTTTTTGGGCTAGCAAGAGGGAGAAGGTGACCAGCTACATGCATGCATAAATGTCCATAGAACTACTCATTTCATGACAAACTAAGTAAAACAACAATAACATCAAAAGCATGAATAGGAGATAGCTCTAAACAACACTAGTGCAAGGTGCTACAAATAGGACATCATAAATCATGCAATCATGTGTAGCTTTTCAAATCAACTATAACATCCCTTTCCAACATGCTAGCATCACTCAATACATTCCAACCCCATATAACAGTAGCTCTCTCATATAAAAAGATAAAGTGGTGCTCCATCCAAATAAAAAAACTAAAACAAAATAAAACTAAAAACTACACGCTTCAAGTTCAACGAATAATACTTTGCTAGAAAAACAAGAAGAGGACAAGATGCAAACCAATGAAGTGAGGTACAGTAGGGTGTTTATAACATCCCCAAGCTTATGGTTTTCACCATATGAAGATGTCCATGGCGCAGCCTCTCCAATTCCTGTGAAAAAACTTACAAAGCACTTTTTCTCCCGTTCTTTTCTACGGGGTGAGAATAAGAGGGATAAAAACAAACCTAATGCAGCTGCTAGAAATCCTCAAACAAAAATTCCTGTAACTACTAGATAGAGTGCACAATGTTGCAAGAACACTCCCTGGCCTGAAAACATCATAGAGTTTCAAGTCCCAAGGTCAATGAGTGCTTACAACAAAAAGAGGCAGAATCTGTCCAGAAAAACAGCAGCAGCAAAACGCGTGTTTTCGACCAACTTAAACACCTCAAAATATTTTTCTGATTTTTGGTGTTTGTGAAGGACGAAAAATTGCATAACATACTTGAAGGACAGCTCAATCCGAGTTACCAAATAAAAATGAAAAATCGTACGGTGAGCACACTCCTGCTGGAACAGAATTTCCAAGCAGCAAAATAGCAACCTTAAATCCAACGGGTAGAACTTGACACTTTATTTCGAAAATTACAGAAACAAAACCAAATAAAAACTCTCTTGAGACAGCAAGAGGACACAAGAAAAACCAAAAACAAAAATAACCGGGTTGCCTCCCGCAAAGCGCTTTCTTTATAGTCATATAGCTAGACTTTTCTTACGTGATAATTATGAGGGGAAGTATTTCTTTCCCAATAGAACAAGAACCTTGGGATCCATGCATCCCCAAGCTTAGGTGTTATCATGCAAATACCAGGATCCCATGGTGCTCTCAAAGCAATCAATATAATAGTCAAGTTAAAGCATGGCAAAAAGCAACACAAGATATGGAAATAATAGCAACGAAGTTTTACTTTCTTCCTATGCATGGGCATTTTATAAATGAATGAATCACAGCACACAAAGGTATAACCATGCATATTATTAGTTGATGTGTGCAACATATAGTTTTTACAAGCATATGGAGGGCACTTGACACCTCCTCTTTCATAGTAGTTGCAATCACTAGAAGCAAATTCATCAATACAACTATGTGGATCATGCAACTTAATTATTTTAGGAATATAAAGAGGATCATTTAATTTATTTTGGAACTCACTAGCATGCTTCCCTCTTTCGAAATAATTGCAAGAAACATCATAAACATTATTTTTGTGGGTGTAGTGGTTATTAGTGCAAGATAATTTCAGCCCACATAAGTATTTTTCAACATATGAAAATTTCTCCTCTGAAGTGTAGTTGGGAGATTTCAAGAACAAAGTAGGACTCTCATGAGTGAGAGTATTATCACAAGCAGCAAGTACATCATTTTTATCCTCACATAAAGTAGTAACAATTTCTAAACATGGAGGATCATCATAAATTTCATCAAAAAGGGATATTTCAAAGGAATCAATAGGATCATAACATTCTTTAAGCTTTCTTTCTAATTCAGCAAGCACACGTGCCTCATGAGGCTTAATTTCATCTTTCAAATTAGCAAGGTAGGACATATATGGAAGCAAGTATTCAGGGTATTTCATCAATTCATTAAGAGCTTCTTCCGATATATTAGGAACATTTTCAGCAGCATTTTCAACAATAGATTCAGCAATTTCTTTTTCTTGCAAAACACTTTGAGCAAATCTCTTTCTTGTATCAACAACATAAATATTTTCATTAAATTCAATTATGCATGTATGAAGGATAGTGGCAATCGAATCTTTATATTTAGAAGCTATAGGGCAGGTTTCATGTTCTCTGATGAAGTTGTATAAATCATCTGCACCCATAAAAATAACAAATTGCTCCACTTCCTCCATACCTAAGTGAGCATAATCCCATGTATGATAAGTTGCAATAACAGGTTCTATTTTATGGGAAGGGCATTGGAATTCAAAGTGATTATAGTGTTCAGAGCAACAAATTTCTTCCTCATAATTAATAAGCAACTCATAAGCAACTTCATTCAAAACCTCTAGGTAGTGCCCTAATCTTTCCCTTCTTTTGACTTTCTAAATTCAGCAACTATCTCAGCATTTTTATAACAATCATCCATTTTTCCATAGTTTGGAACAAGCAAGTTTTTATGTATTTTTAGATTTTCAATGCAAAACTGAAAGTAAACTAATCTAGATGTAATTCGAAATACTAAATAAAGTAAACAATCAAGTGCACAAACAGAAATAAAATATGCAAACAAAAACACAAAAGAAAAAGAAGTGGAGGGAGATGAAAAAGAGAAGGCAAATGACAAAAACAAAATAAACGTAAAGTAAATGAAGGTAGAGATAACAAGGATGGTACTTGAGTATGTTTAGCTTCCCCAAGCTTAGGTGTTTGCACACCTTGTAGATGGTGATGTAGACGTACTCGTGCGTTCCCTTGGATAACTCCTTCACCTATGGTTCCCCGGCAACGGCGCCAGAAAAAGACCTTGATGGCTGTTAAACCACCAACTTATTGTTCACCCTAAAAGAAACAAAACTAAATAAAAATAAGAGTTAGGGTTAGGTTGAGACTCCAAGAGTAGAGTGTATAGTAAGTGGACTTCTTCCCCACAAGGGTGACTCGAGGGTTTATATCGAACTCTCGGGGAACCAGTATTTCGGGAATTATCTTCCTTACTATCTCTATACTCCTTCTGTTACGTTAGTTTATTTTGTGTCCTCAACCTCACTTAGTAGTTGTCAATTACTAAGTGTGTCAATTACAGAAAATAATAATATGCAAGTTAGATCTATGCTAGATGCAAATAAATAAATAAAGTGCAAGTAAATAATTAAATCTAAATTAGATCTACTAAACAAGGAAATAAATAATTAGATCTACAAGATATGGAAAGTAAATAAATTAGATCTACCTAATTAATGCAAGATGCAAAACAAGGAAAGTAAATATGCAATTAGATATTTTTGGGATTTTGTATTTATGATAATTAGATCTAAACAAGGAAAGTAAATATTTTTGTGATTTTGTGATTATGGTAATTAGATCTATTTCGAAATAACAACTAGGGAATAAAATAAATTGCAATAAAAGTAAATCTACTCTAATTCAAAATAAGTAAGATGCAATAAAATAAATATGCAAGATGGAGGTGGAGATGGAGATGATGAGATGCAATTCGAATTATGAAGATGCAAGTGGTGATGATGGTGGTGATGAGATGGAGATGATGGTGATGGTGAGATTAAGTAGATGTAGTAGATGCAATGAAAGTAAATAACATGAAAAGTAAATAACAATGAAAGTAAATTGCAAGTAGTAGATTGGATGAAAAACAATAATAAGAAAAGATAGGCCAAGGGATTAGTGGATCACACATGCACTCTCTCTCAAATAACTTGTGGCAAATAAATAGATAGATCTAATAAGAATTAACATAAGATATTGCAAACAAAACGTAAATCTTGTGGATTCAATTGCATGGGCATCACGTCCTAAGATAGAGATCTCAGCGTTAGCCATATTGATCTCACTTATACTCCTCCAAGATGCGAACTAAATCATAACACCTCGAGATTTAATGCATAAACGCAAGAGTGTAGCAATAAGAACGATGACATGAAGTTGGAACAAGAACATGTTGGACCAAGTCTCGGGGAGTGATTGTGTCACGTCAACCCCCCTTCAACAAGGAGTTCCTTTTTATCCCTAGCAAAGCAACAAAGAAAGATTCAACGGAACCTAAGTAGATCACCGGATTGCTGTCACTTCAACGGTATGTCTACTCCTCCGTTACTCTACCAACACACACCACTCCACAAAAGAACTCAATACACAAGATTGATCAGATCTAGATCAAGAACTAGGGAGAAAATATGCATCTACAACTAGAAAACCAAGATAAACAATTGCAATCTCAAATAGAAAACTCAAATAGAATAGATCATAGTCCATAGATCCACCACACGGGGATTACATAGATGCCCTACAACCATCCATGGATGGCTGCATAATGGGACTTGGACATGAAGAACAAGAGAGAGGAGAGATACATGGCTACACCACCATCCCACAGCCCGGGGGTGGACTACTCACAACTCATCTCAGAACACCAGAAGTCTATTTCGTGTATTTTGTGTTTCGGCGGCGTTCTGTTTCGAGGGGCTCCGAGGGGGCCTATATATAGTCGGTTTTAGGTCAAAACGAAGTCGGTGGAGCGAAGATGGACGGCATCGGAGCCACGATGGGCAAAAGGGGGGAAGTGGCGCGATTTAAGGAATCTGGCCGCGCCACCTCACCCTTTTCGTGATTCGTTGCTTGATTTTCACGCTTCCTTCGCCCGTAAGTCTTCTTCCTTCCAAAAAATGACCCCCGCAGATTTTCAGCTGATTTGGACGAAGTTTACCCCTGAAAACTCAAAAATATAGAAAAAGGGGTTTTCTGACAGGCAGGGTTAATTCCAGAAAATTGGGGGAACTTTGTATTATACCCCAAAAACATCATAAAACATTAAATTAAGCCCTATTGTAATACAAAAACAGTAGAAAACATGAAGGAAATATGCAAAATTCATCTATGCATTTTACATGCATCACACGCGGATTTATAGCCCGCGGAGCCGTTGCCACTCGCGGCGGGCCCACCACTCCGACAACGGCTACACGACGAGGTCGTGGGTACCCCACGACGGGACGTGGCGGTGTCCACGCAAGCAGAATGGGGCCCACGACGCCGCTTCCTCGGCGAGACGTCTTCCTCGGCAACGACTCCTCTTCATCGACAATTTCCTCTGCAGCGTTTCTTCCTCAAGCGCGTCGCAGTCCCGGGGGCTACTATCGGCACAGTGGGAACCAGGGTACCACGGCCTGGCCTGCTCTGGCCCCCGGCCAAAGAAGCATTTTCGCTAAGTCCCCAGGGGCGGACTTAGCCTGGCGAGACTTGGCCTGCGGAGGAGACCACAGGCCTCGCGAGGCATTTATTCCTCGTCAAGACCATCTCCCTTCGGGAGGTATTCAGCACCTCGCGAGGAACCCCTCGCGAGGACTCTTCTCCAGCGCCTCGCGAAGCCCATCCCGCGAGGCCTCAGGAGGAGAATAACTCTGACGACAAACTCATGGAGATCACGCATCCCGCGTGGTTATGCAGCGACCCCAGCCTCGTTGATGATAAGGAGGGAAGGGACAGCATATTCCAGCTGCCAGAAGCATCTCAACTACCCTGCCTTGCCTCCTGCACCAAGTAAAGGGTGGTCCACTACGCTCCAAACTCCACCACCACTCGCTGACATCGACTGGGCCCGGCAGCAGCAACAACCCAGTCGCTTTGTGGCATTCCAGCAAAGGGATCTCGTGGACCAGAGCTATGGACCAACTCCAGGAACCAGCCAACTTTGGTGAGCCGTCCACCTTTTCCAGCCATCTGTGGACACCCTCCCCGTGTCTATGAGGGGAGAGGTGCCTGGCTATAAAAGGTGACGGGCACCCCCGAGGCAAAGGGACGGACAGAGACGAACTCCACGGAGCAGAGAGAGCAAGGCAAGGAGAGATCTAGATCTAGCGCATAGGTCATCTTCAACCTCCAGCTTAGGCTAGGCCAGCGCTGATCACCTTCTTCTTCCCCCTCCTGTACATCTCGGCAAGCTCGCTGTAAACATCTCCTCAAGCAATACCACCAAAGCAGGAGTAGGGCTCTTACACAATCACGGTGGGCCTGAACCTGGGTATCTCGCTGTGTTCATCTTCTGTCGTGTGCGCCTCGGCAAGCTCCGCAGCCATGGCTAGTTGATAGGATTCGTGTTAAGCCCCTTGCCGTACCTTTCACCTCACGAGATCTCCCTCACGAACCCGACAGCAACAACTTCAACCGTGCTGCCAAGCTCAACACTGGCCCTAAACCTACTGGTGGTTGCTTTGCGTGCGGGAAGGAGGGTCACTTCGCCTGTGATTGCCCCACCAAGACCGTTGTTCCCGCACAGCCCACTGCAACCAAGATGACCCATGGCCCTATAAGGAGGCAGAGGGTGATGAGGGGACACTTCAACAACGTCACTGCTGAAGAAGCCCAGAATGCGCTAGATATGGTGATGGGTACGTTTCCTGTCAACTCCGTACCTGCTGTAGTATTGTTTGATTCTGGTGCGTCGCATTCATTTGTCACTAAGCCGTTCGTTGAGAAAAGTGGTATGAAGCCCGCCCATTTAAAACACCCTAGGTTAGTACAAATACCTGGGGATAGAACCAAAGCCAGCCAGGTTTGCACAGAAGTACCCGTGGAAATTCTGGGGAAAACTTTTCATGCCGATCTGATAGTACTGGGATCCCAAGGGATTGACGTGGTACTAGGTATGAATTGGATGTCCAAGTGTAGGGGAGTCATAGATTGCACAAAGAAGTCCATCTCTATGACCACTGAGGATGAGGAGGAAGTTGCGTACACCGCAACCAAATCTTCGTCAAAAGTGCACTGCCACACCAGCTTAGCAACCCCTCCACTGGAGGAAGTACCAGTTGTGTGCGAGTACCCGGATGTATTTCCAGAGGAATTACCCGGTATGCCCCCAGATCGGGATATCGAGTTCGTTATTGAGTTAGTACCTGGAACGGGTCCAATTGCACAGAAGCCTTACCGGATGAATCCGGCGGAGTTAGATGAATTGAAGAAGCAGTTGGACGACATGTTAAGGAAGGTTTGATCCACCCTAGTGCATCACCATGGGGATCACCTATCATTTTTGTGGATAAACGGGATGGTACCACTTGTTTGTGTGTGGATTACCGTAAGTTGAATGATGTCACCATCAAGAACAAGTACCCGTTGCCCAAAATTGAAGTCCTGTTTGACCAGCTAAATGGGGCAAGAATATTCTCAAAGATCGATCTTTGAACCGGTTATCACCAATTGAAGGTCCGTGAATCGGATATTCCCAAGAGCGCTTTCACCACTCGTTACGGGCTGTATGAGTACACCGTAATGTCTTTTGGTCTGACCAATGCCCCTGCCTATTTCATGAATCTCATGAATAAGGTATTCATGGAATACCTGGACAAGTTTGTAGTGGTGTTTATAGATGACATTCTCATCTATTCGAAGAGTGAAGAAGAGCACGAAGAACATCTGAGAATTGTGCTCGGAACACTTCGTGAGCATCAACTGTATGCTAAGTTTAGCAAATGTCAGTTCTGGTTGATGGAAGTGGGATTTCTTGGATATGTGGTATCAGCAGGAGGGATTTCTGTTGACTCTACTCTGGTTCAGTCTGTGGCAAAGCGTGCTGTTCCAACCAATCAGACTGAAGTCAGATCCTTTCTGGGTTTAGCAGGATATTACCGCAAGTTTGTTCAGGGATTCTCTATCATCGCCAGACCACTCACGCAGTTGCTCAAGAAGGATAGAAAGTTCGTCTGGACGGACAAATGTGAAGAAAGTTTCCGGGAGTTGAAGAGTCGACTGGTGTCTGCTCCGATTCTCATTATGCCGGATATCACCAAGAATTTTGATGTGTATTGTGACGCTTCCAAGCTTGGCCGCGGAAGTGTGCTCATGCAAGAAGGGGAAGTTATATCTTATATCTCACGTCAATTGAGACCACATGAGGTGAACTACCCAACGCATGACTTAGAGCTTGCAGCTGTCGTTCATGCCCTCAAGTCATGGCGACACTTTCTTATGGGGAGAAGAGTGGAAATTTATACCGATCATAAGAGTTTAAAGTATATCTTTACTCAACGTGAACTCAACATGAGGCAATGCCGCTGGATTGAGCTCATCAAGGATTATGATTTGAGTATTAATTATCACCCCGGGAAAGCCAATGTGGCTGATGCTCTTAGTCGAGAGCCGGTCTCTCTGAATGCTATGATGTTTGTGACTCAGCCGGAGTTGTGGAAAGAAATGGACCAGCTTGGTATTGAAGTGGTCTATTACGGCGCTTTGGACGCCGTAGAAGTTAAAACAACTCTTGTTGATTTGATCAAGGAGGCTCAGAAGGGCTAGAAGAGTATTGAAGGTATCAAGACCCGCATGGAGAATGGGAAAGCTGCTGGTTTTACCCTGGATGCCGGGGGAGTATTATGGTATGAGGGCCGTGTTTGTGTTCCGTCTGAGTCTGACTTAAGGCAGACCATCATGGCTGAAGCTCATGAGACCATGTATTCCATTCATCCTGGGGGAACCAAAATGTACCAAGACCTGAAGGAGAGATTCTGGTAGCATGGGATGAAGCGAGAAATTGCTTCATTCGTAGCCAGGTATCATGTCTGTCAGCAAGTCAAGGCTGAGCACCAATGTCCCGCTGGATTGTTGCAACCTTTGCAAGTGCCAGTTTGGAAATGGGATGAAGTAGGAATGGATTTCATTACGGGACTGCCAAAGTCCAACCGTGGAAATGATTCAATATAGGTTGTGGTCGACAGGCTCACTAAAGTTGCACACTTTATTCCTGTCAAGACAACCTATCGTGGAGATCAGCTTGCTGATCTTTACATCACTCGGATTGTTAGCCTACACGGAGTCCCTAGCAAGATTGTGTCTGATCGAGGAACTCAATTCACTTCTCGATTCTGGAAGAGTTTACACGAGAGTCTTGGAACCAAGTTAGCTTTTAGCACAGCTTACCATCCGCAGACTGATGGACCACATGAGCATGTGAACCAGATCTTGGAGGACATGCTTCGTGCTTGTGTTTTGTCTTATGGAGCCAAATGGGAGGACTGTCTGCCGTTTGCGGAGTTCACTTAAAACAATAGCTATCAGTCTAGTTTGCAAATGGAACCTTTTGAAGCCTTGTATGGATGGAAATGCCGTACACCATTGAACTGTTCTGAAACCGGTGACAACCAGATTTTCGGTGTGGATACATTGAAGGCAGCAGAAGAGCAAGTCCATCTTATCCGTGATCGTCTGAAGGCAGCTCAGTCTCGTCAGAAGAGTTATGCTGACACGAGACGTCGCGATCTCTTTCACTATTGGAGATTTCATGTATCTTCGTGTCACGCCGCTCTAAGGGATGCAGCGTTTCCATGTCAAGGGGAAGCTTGCACCCCGGTATATTGGCCCTTTTAAGATCTTGGCCCGTCGTGGTGAAGTTTCTTATCAGTTGGAATTGCCAGAGGAGCTGTCAGCGTTTCACAACGAGTTTCATGTGTCTTTGCTCCGGAAGTGTCTACATGTACCTGAGAAAGATCTCACTTACCAAGACGTGGACTTCAGGACCATTGACCTCAATGATGATCTGACCTATCGTGACAGGCCTTTACGTGTTCTCGAAGAGAATGTGCGCGTAACCACGAAGCGTGCCATTAAATTCCTTAAGATTCAGTGGACAAATCACTCTGAGGAAGAAGCTACCTGGGAACGTGAGGAGAATATCAGGAAAGAGTTCCCTGAATTTCTTCAGGCTTAGACCCGCGAATCTCGGGGCGAGATTCTTTTAAGGGGGGGTGATCAGTCACACCCCAATTTTCAACCCTTGTATTATAGAACCATCGTGATAAACCTTTGTTTAATTAAGTGGGAACCTTGTTGTTGTGTGACAATACTCATATCTATGCCAACAAGTTGAGTTTTGAATTAAACATTTTCTCAAAGTGTTTCTGTGTTTTCTGATGTTTTCCGGATAAATATAATTACCTGATGAATTGTTTCTTGAATGATTAGTTTTGTACATACTGGTATCCAACATATTTTCACTCTAGCAACATTGTGTTGGATGGATTAAACTCAAAGAAACAAGTTCTACAAATCTTTTAAATCAAGTTTTTAAAAATCAGGAAGTTTCCTTAGAAAATTTTCTAAGGAAATTTTTCCAGAAAACAGTTTCATACAGCTGTTTTCCACACATGTTTTCTTAGGTCAAACATAATCAAATTAATGTTTTCTTGACACCTAGATCATCTATGTTAGATGCACTATCAACCCATAACAAGATCTCAAAATAAGAAGTAGGGAAACAAATAAATCATGATTGTTTTCTTGCTAGGTTGATAAGGCAGAAAACAGAAAAGCCAGGAAACAGACAGAACCCCTACTTTGCACCATGATTTCATGCACCTTAAATATTCAACTTGGAAAACAAATTTTATAATATGAAACTAGGTATGATGCTCTTTCAAATCCAATTGGAATCAATCAAAATGATCATGATTTGCTTGCCAAACCAAGCAGCTACTTTTGCTAGAAAATGTTAGTTTCCAACACTTAGCAAATTTTCGAAGTTTCTAAAAACAGAAACTTTGGGCATTTCTTTTGCTTGTGCATTGGCACCTTGGAGCATGTTCAAACCACAAATCCTAGTCAGCACTGACCACCAACCTGCCCACGACCAGTTTCAAGCATTGGATGCCCAAGGGCTGACTTTGGGAGAGAGACACTAGTAGAGAACATACCTCTAGTACCGGTTTTAGATGGCCTTTAGTACCGGTTTCACAACCGGTACTAAAAGGTCGGCACTAAAGGGTTACCCCTTTAGTACCGGCACATATCTAAAACCGGTACTAAAGGGTCTCCACGTGGGCGCACAGGCGAGCTTGTCCCTGTGGACCTTTAGTCCCGGCTTGTAATTCAAGCCGGGACTAAAAGTTCCTGCTTTTTCGGGGTTTAGGGTTTCTGTTTTTCTGGGGGTTTAGGGTTTCTGTTTTTTTCCTTTTTTCGAACCGGGACAGTACAAGCGGGACTAACGGGCAAACCGGGACGTTCGTGCATATATATAAGAGAACTTGTCTTACGATCGAGCATATACAAATATATACAATTTTGATAGTTACATGGAGATCACAATTACCGGGACTAGAGCCCGTCTATTCGATTACATACACGGCCGGGGATTATCAGTATCGCCTATTCACATTAAATTCTCCGTTGTCTTGTACCATCTCTTTCATCAGAAATTCCGCCAGTTCATCTGCAATTCCTATTAGGCGTTGCTCTGGTAGGTGTTGTTCCCGCATTGCGGCGAACTATATAAGAAAAGAAGAACAATATGAACATCAATCATGATAACAAAAAGTGACGGTAGTAAAATAATGTTGTGAATGTATTGCTTACGGCGAGTCTATTATCATTGTTCTCAGTGGTAAACATGCGAATGAACTCGCAAACGTAGTATCCACATAGATTCGTCCCAGGTGGCTGCCTCGCGCACTTTACGAGAATAGAATTCAATCAAAATAATAATCTAGCATCATAATTGTATTGAAACTAGAATTAAAGAGATGCGCGGACATATCTCGTACTACTTACCTTGACCGGAGTGAAGTTCAGCTTCTCAGCAAAGGGACCTTTCACCACATGCTTGAACATTGTCCAAACCCTGCCCGGCAAAGAAAATAAATTAATGAATGAGTTATTCATTACCTGATATCTCATGAAATCAACGAAAGAGACCGATATAGCGCGAAAATTACTTCTGGAGCATGTTCTGCATGTCGCGGAACCCTTCCAGGTCTCTGTTTAATGGGTCCATGACTTCAACTTTTCCCTTATCAACTTGAATATCTAGTAGAATAAAGTGGAACCTGCACACACACACACATATATATATATACGTCAGTAAGTCATCAATTACACTTAACATCGAGTAAGTAAAATGTGTAGAACAGAGTAAGACCCTCACGAGAAGTTGTAAGGAAACAGTATGTGGTCACAGAAATGTTGCTCCGTTAGAAACCTTAGAAGGTTACTCGCCGTATCCTTGGGTTTGTTCGTTAGCGAATGTGTATGTACTTTATCTGGGTCAATGAACCCAACATTATAGATCTTTCTTTTACATTCCTGCATCTTCATTCTGCGTAATAGAGTACGGAAGGATATAATGAGGATAATTACATGCAATGAACTGAACAACTGAAAAAGGAACAAACTTATATGTAGACAATGAATTCAACAACTTACAGACAATAGCAACAGACGATAGATTTGTCGAGGGCGGCGAAATTGTATAACTGCCAGAGTTCTGAAAACTCAACATGGACCTCTTCGGCTCGGAAGAAGTACTCACGTGGGACTTTCGCCACGATCATTATTCTGCCCTTGTTTGACTCTTCCAAGTACCAGTCATGCAAATTCCGCATATGTGTTGGCAGTTGTCTGAACTTCTCTTCGCTGACAAGAGGCTTCCCTAGGACATATGTAGGGACAACATCAGCCTTGGGTATATTGTCGTCCTGGGGACCTAGCAATTCAGCAATAGTCACACCCATAGAGGCCGCCAACTTCGCAGCTTCTTCCATATCCTGCTGCAGCACCAGCTGGGGAACGTTTTCGGATAACACCATGAGGGGTGGGATCGATTGTTTGGCCTGTTCCCCGAGCTGGGGAACGTCCCTTCTGTTCCCGCTTGCACTAACACCTGATGTGCTCCCGCTTGCTCTTTTACTAGGTTTTCTCTTCTGCGCTCTTGGGAGGGGGGACATTTGTCGTTTTGGGCTCCTGCGTCGGTTAGTACTCATCGACGTAGCACGCTTCCGCTTATTGTCCTTAGCGGGCAAAGGCGGCGGCGAAGACGGTCGACCCAAGTCCTGGGAACCTAGCAATTCAGCAACAGTCACACCCATAGAGGCCGCCAACTTCGCAGCTTCTTCCATATCCAGCTCGGGAACGTTTTCGGATAACACCATGTGGGATGGGATCGATTGTTTGGCCTGTTCCCCGAGCTGGGGAACGTCCCTTCTGTTCTCGCTTGCACTAACACCTGATGTGCTCCCGCTTGCTCTTTTACCCAAGTCCGGCGGCGGTGACGACGGTCGACCACCCAAGTCCGGCGGCGGCGAAGACGGTCGTCCACCCAAGTCCGGCGGCGGCGAAGACGGTCGACCACCCAAGTCCGGCGGCGGCGAAGACGGTCGACCACCCAAGTCCGGCGGCGGCGAAGACGGTCGTCCACCCAAGTCCGGCGGCGGCGAAGACGGTCGACCACCCAAGTCCGGCGGCGGCGAAGACGGTCGTCCGCCCAAGTCCGGCGGCGGCGAAGACGGTCGTCCGCCCAAGTCCGGCGGCGGCGAAGACGGTCGACCGCCCAAGTCCGGCGGCGGCGAAGACGGTCGACCGCCCAAGTCAGGCGGCGGCGAAGACGGTCGACCACCCAAGTCCGGCGGCGGAGATCGAGATGGACTCGCGCTGTGGTGGTCGTAGTCATGGGGTGTGCTTCTTGGAGGTGATGGAGATTTAGTTGACCTGCGACGACTCGAAGGCGGTGTTGTCCTTGGCGTCGACCCTGGAAACTTGATGTAGTTCTTGTCCCATAGAATCGTATCACCCACAACTTCTCCGAGTGTCCTCTCATCTCCAGGTCCAGGGATGTCAAGCACCATAGCATGAGACCCCGGTACGATTTCATTCACCACGACTTTAGCATAGCCAGCTGGAATCTCACGGTCTTGCCAGCGTGTGTCAGGTGGACAAGGTAAAGCATATCCGACCGCCACCTTCATGGATATGTTCTTCAATTGCTGATGGAGCTCACAAGATATTGCATCCTTGATTCCATCCACGGGGTAGCCGGGACCGCCATCTATCATCCGCCGTGCATCGTCAGCCGGGACCTCCGAGTCACCCACGCTGCTTTTCCGCTGAGATGGACATGCGGTAATATCGAGTACAGGATATTGCGGGGGCACTACTCCTCTAAGTTCGTCAATCTGCTGCTGCTGGTGGTTAATTCTGGCAAGCAACTGGTTGAACTTGTCTGCCTCCTCCTCCTGCTTTCGCTTCTTTGCTCTCTCTCGGCTTCTGTAAGTTTCTACGTCTTTGGCAAACCCAAGCCACCACGGGACGGAAGGGCCAAAGCCTCGTGTTCGTCCTCCTTTTTCTTTATTCTCGAGGACCAGTGACAGCAAGTCTTTCTCTCTATCGGGAGTGAACTTTAACTTCCCCTCTTTAATTTATTTCACCACTTTAACCCAATTTTCCCTGGGTACCCTAATCCCGTCACTGCAAATAAGGTCCCCTGTTGTTTCGTCGTATGAACCCCCATGCGCAAGGAACCAATTTCTTGCCCTCAATTCCCATTCGTCGCGCATCCATTCTGGTTGGATCCCTTTAGCAAGAAGCTCTTGCTCTTTTCTATCCCACTTTGGCATGGCAGTCTCGTAGCCCCCTGGCCCCAATTTATGGTGATATTTTTTCTTGTCAGCATTTATCTTGTTCCTTGCTGACATCGCAGTGGCATCTTGTGACTCCTTGTACTCCTTAAATGCGTTCCAGTGATCCGCCTGCTTCGCTAGATAGCCTTCAAATACTGGAGCAGTCTTACTCTTCAGATATTTTTGCCATAATCTTTTCTTCCACACCCGGAATAGTTCGGCCATCTTCTTAAGAGTCCACTTCATGACTTTGTTCCTCAATTTTGCAGTGTCGGCAGGATCCTCTAATTCTGGCAGGGTGAAATGTGCCATGAGGTCATTCCAAAGACCCTCTTTGTACCTTTCGGCGACATACTCACTATCGTTCGCCCCTTTGCGCTTATTCCAGTCTCGAACGATGATCGGGACGTGATCCCTAACCAGAACTCCGCATTGTTTTTTAAATACAGCGGCAGCCTTCTTGGGTTCCTTCGGTTCGCCCGTAACGGATATGACCTCAAATGTATAATGCGTAGTTGGGGCCAACTTTTTGGTCGGGCCTCGTTTGGAAGGTTTGGTCGATGTGGAGGCCTAAGAGAAGAAACATTCGTCAACTTATATATATACAACTCAAGTAATACCTCGCCAACACAAGTAACTAAATTTTTATATATATCGCCGAACTTCATATATATATATACCTCGCCGGACTTCGTTAAGGATCTACCGGCTTCTCCATCATCGGAGCTATCGCCTTCTCCATCATCGGAGCTATCGCCTTCTCCATCATCGGAGCCGTCGACTACTTCATTCTCACTTCGGTCGACCCCTATTCCATCCCCGGAGGGGTTCAGATACGACGACGGAGATTCAGCTGGATCAGCACCTGGGGCGTCGTGGATTATATTCTCGAGAAATTCTTCTTGTTCTAGGTCTCTGCGGATTGGATCCATGGTTTCTGCAAAATGCACACAATATTATTTTACAATATATCCACTACAAATCAATTACTAAAAATTATATGCAACTCAATTACTAAAAATTACTCTATGCAACTAAATTTGTACTCTATTTTTTAACATAGCAATATTATATGCAACTACAAAAACTCTAAAATATTTGCAAACACAAATATTATAAAATACACCTAAATTTTTAAAATGCACCTATTCTATTCAACTAATTTTTTAGAATGCACCTATTCTATTGAACTAATATTTCTAAAATGCAACTAATTGAAATAATTCTAAAATGCAACTAATTGAACTAATTTTTAAAATGCACCTATTCTATTCAACTAATTTTTAAGAATGCACCTATTCTATTGAACTAATTTTAAAATGCAACTAATTGAAATAATTCTAAAATGCAACTAATTGAACTAATTTTAAAATGCAACTAATTTTTAAAATGCACCTATTCTATTCAACTAATTTTTTAGAATGCACCTATTCTATTGAACTAATTTTAAAATGCAACTAATTGAACTAATTCTAAAATGCAACTAATTGAACACTAATTCTAAAATGCAACTAATTGAACTAATTCTAAAATGCAACTAATTGAACTAAGTCTAAAATGCAACTAATTGAACTAATTCTAAAATGCAACTAATTGAACTAAGTCTAAAATGCAACTAATTGAACTAATTTTTAAAATGCAACTAATTGATCTAATTGGACTCACCGAGAGGCCGGCGGAGGCGCGTGGCCGGGGACGCGGGCGGGGACGCGCGCGTGGAGGGCGTGGCGGCGGCGCCAGGGACGCGCGCGTGGAGGAGGGCGTGGCGGCGGCGCCGGGGACGCTCGCGTGGTGGAGACGACGGTGACGGCCGCGGGGAGACGACGGCGACGGCGCGGGGACACGACGGCGATGGCGGGGATCAGAAGACGGGCGCGCGCGACCGCTGCGAGACGACGGCGACGGCGGGGAGACGCGCGCTGGAGGAGAAGACGGCGACGAATCGGCCGGCCAACGTCGACGGTGGATTGGGCAGCCTCACGGCGTCGCCTCTGCCTCTGCCCTCCTTCGTCGATGATGAAAATGGCTAACTCCCAGATTGGGATTCACTGGTGGCTTAAGTAGTGGAGGGACCTTTAGTCCCGGCCCGTGGCTCAAACCGGGAATAAAGGTGGTCTTTAGTACCGGTTGGTAATACCGACCGGTACTAAAGGGGTGGGGATCTCTTTTCGCGTTCCCGCGCGCTACACAGACCTTTAGTCCCGGCTGGTGGGTTAAGCCGGGACTAAAGTCCCAAAACTGCGCGCGCTAGTTGTTTTTTAATAGAACTAGGACCTTTTCTAAACATTTAAACATTTGAATTTAGCAGTTTTTGCATATTTTTGACTTTGAGAAAAGTTTCAACATCAAAAGTGTTTGAATTTGAATATCTAATCCAAAACCATTTTCTGTTTTATCAAATAGTTGTTCTAACTATTCGAACTATTAACCATTTTGCCATTTTGAATTAAAAAATGCTTTAACTTTTATCTTTTGCATATTTTTGAATCTCACTAATGTTTCAACATCAAAAGTTTTAGAATTTGAATAGCTAATTCAAAACCATTTTATGTTTTATAAAATAATTATTCATAAGTACTACCTCTTCGTAATACTACCTTTTCGTAAGTACGATACACACGGGAATAATTTTAACTTGCCATAGTGAATTGCAACGGGAATAATTTTAACTTGCCATAGTGATACACACTGGAACAACTGCCAACTGATAGTCAGTTCATATCCAGATTACTTATTCAGATTAGTCATACTCCTTCCTAGGCCTATAATACTCGTCCTCGTAGTCGTCGTAGTCGCCGCTGTCGTCGGACGGCGCTCGTCTGGACGGCGCTCGCCTGGACTGGAAGTGAGGGTAGCGCAGGCGGGGGTTATCGCCGGCCATGATGTAGTTCATGACACCTGATCCAACATTTGCAGTGGTCGTGATAGTGCTGATCCAACAACAGCTTACAATCCCTAAAAAGAAACACACACCTTGATCCAACGGCTTCCCCCGCAGCCGTCAGCCCACCGGTGGCTCGTGAGACGGCAAATCGGCCTTCGATCCAAACTGCGGCAAGACTTCTCTGATGATCTACAACCGTCCGGCAAAACATCTCTCATGATCTGCAACCGTTTGGAACGGTCGCAGGTCATGAGAGACGTCTTGCCGTTGGTTGCCCAAAGATGCCTCTCCGAGTGACGGCAAATCGGCCTTCGATCCAAACAGCGACAAGACATCTCTAATGATATGCAACAAGTGTTGGAGATGTTGCTAATCATTAGAGATCCTTGCTGCTGCTTGGATCCGACCGAGGGGAGGGTTCACCTTCAGCCTCCGCTCAAGGAACTCCTGCCTCTCAGAAATCTTGCTCTCTGCTACCCGTGTACTGCCAATAAAATAAACTACAATGAGTAGACACTGAGTGCTGAACATGTTCGGGAGGGGGCTATATATAGGGTACGTGTGCTTCTTTAGTCCCGGTTGGTAACACACCCCTGATCCAACGTCTCACAATCCCTCAAAAGAAACACACCCCTGATCCAACGTCTCACAAGCGCTTGGAAGAAACACACGATCCGTGTGCTTCTTCCTTATTGGTGGGATTCCCTTTAGTCCCGGGTGGCTGTCCACCCGGGACTAAAGGGAATCCCACCAATAAGGAAGAAGCACACGGATCGTGTGTCCACCCGGGACTAAAGGGAATCCCACCAATAAGGAAGAAGCACACGGATCGTGTGTTTCTTCCAAGCGCTTGTGAGACGTTGGATCAGGGGTGTGTTTCTTTTGAGGGATTGTGAGACGTTGGATCAGCAGTATCACGACCAATTCGTGAGCCACATGACCCGGTTGGTGTTACCAACCGGGACTAAAGAAGCACACGTACCCTATATATAGCCCCCCTCCCGGACATGTTCAGCACTCAGTGTCTACTCATTGTAGTTCATTTTGGCAGTACACGGGTAGCAGAGAGCAAGATTTCTGAGAGGTAGGAGTTCCTTGAGCGGAGGCTGAAGGTGAACCCTTCCCTCGGTCGGATCCAAGCAGCGGCGAGATTCTTTGATGATTAGCAACATCTCCAACACTTGTTCGGACGGTTGCAAATCATCAAAGAAGTCTTGCCGCTCCATGGATCGAAGGCCGATTTGCCGTCTCACGAGCCACCGGTGGGCTGACGGATGCAGGGGAAACCGTATGTTTTGTTCTATCTACAAAGCATTTTGGTATACAAAGCATTCGGATTCCCGTCATACAGCCCAACGGTGCATTTGATATGCAGTCACTCACGAGCCACCGTTGGGCTGTATGACGGGGAAACCGTGTGTTTTGGGCGTGTTTTTACCAAGTGGGCGCGCTAATCGGGTACGCAGCCGTATCAGGGATGGTTAAATAAAAAAGGACCCGAGCTACGTCATATGGTTTTCTTCCCGCGCAATTTTACCAACCGGGACTAACGGTGCATTTGATATGCAGGCACTCACGACGGGGAAACCGTATGTTTTGTTCTATCTACAAAATCTTTCAGTTCATCGGCTGAATACAAATCATTCAATATTTTTCCAGCACCGTCACGGAGTCCGAAGGAGAGACGAAGAGGAGCCACGAGGTGGCCTCCTCCCCCTTGGCACGGCAGGGCCCACAGGCATGCCGGGAGGTGAGGTGGGCCCCTCCGGACTCCACCGACGCTGCCCCTCGTGAAAACCCTAAAGCACCGAGTCATGAGTAGTTCTCCCCCGAGGCTGACTTCCATGATGAGGAGGGAGTAGTTCTCCCCCGAGGCTGACTTCCATGATGAGGAGGGAGTAGTTCTCCCCCGAGGCTGAGGGCTCTACCGGTAGCTATGTGGTTTATCTCTCTCCCATGGTGTGATCTTTATGTGATCATGAGTATTGTTAGTATCTCTGAATTCATATGTAATGTTTATGCTACTCAAGTGATTTTATCTAGTTCAAGTGATATAAAATTATAGGACTAAAGAAGTGTGTTTCTTTAAAGAGCTTGTGAACCGTTGAATCAGGGGTGAGCCCGACTTTAGTCCCCGGTTGGCCAGTCGAACATTTACCGCTAGAATTCCCCCAATGCAACCGGAAGCAATTGCGTCATAAGCACGTGGCAGTCATGAGACTTTACGTCGTTGTGTTGTCGTTACTACCGATGTAAATTCATTTGCAATGTTCAATAAAAAGAAATTATGCACATATTTCCGGCTCCATCCAAGTTGAATAAAAAGGAGATTCAAATTCATTAACTGCAGAAATTAAAATTCACATGTTTCTGCACATACTACTAGCTAGAGACATAGACACCCATCTACTACCAGCGCTCCAAATAGAGGCGGTACAACTCGAATGCAACGTATGCATCTATCGCTGCATACTCAAGGTTGATCCAGTCAAGTTGGTTCTTCTCCCACTCCTTGTGCTGCTTACTGTGGAATCCTTTCTCCCACTCCAACGTATGCCATTTCTTCAAGTCGGCAAGAAGACCCGGGACCTTAGCGCAGTCGTTCGTGTGGGCGACATCGAGACGGGTCTTGCATGGTGTTGTGATATCATCGGTAAACTGAATACCAATATCCATGGTGGAGATCGAAATTGGGGAAGAAGAGAGGAGAGCAAGAGGAAGAAGAACCCGTACTGTAGCAATGGCCTCTGTTTTCTGATCCGATCCGTCGTGAAAACACAACTTCCGAAGCGCGGGGAGGCAAACGGTTCGGCTTTCAGTCCCGGGCCGTATTACGACCCGGGACTAAAAGGCATCGCGCCAGGCGAACAGTTGCCACGAAACTTTTAGTCCCGGTCTGTATTACGACCCGGGACTAAAGGTTTTTTTAAATCCCGGACCGTGTTACGACCCGGGACTAAAGATTCCCTCAGCGTGGCCCCGTCGGGCGCACGAACCCAGCCGGTGCTAATGGCCCCTTTATTACCGGCTTTCATTGCAACCGGTACTAAATGGGCGCACCAAAGCCTCTGTTTCTACTAGTGAGAGGAGAGAAGACCAAGATGACATGGTGGAATAGTGGAGCATGGAGTGCATAGTGCCATTTTGCCCATCCCTTGCCCCTTCCTGTAGCCCCACTCGTGCACCAGACCTGCAAGGGCCGTGTGTTGACCCAGCCTTGCCCCTTTGCCACCACTGGCTCGGACCCAAAGGGTAACACCATGTCAATATCGCCATGGCATGCCATACCGAGGGCATGCCCACAATCCCCACCTCTCCACTGCACCACGGCCAAATATCCTTCGCCAGCACCCTCTCCTCACTCACCTCAACCACCCAGAACCGATTGCCCACGCTCAAGCCGCCCCAGCTCACCACACGAGCGAGAAACCGACCGGAGCACCACCAGATCCCCTCGTCGATTACCCCTAAACCCGAGCCAACCATGCCGTCCCTTTACCTCACCTAGCTCACCCACACCCCTGCGAATCCCCCAGACATGACCCCGTGGTCTCTGGCTTGCAGGAGGAACGAGTGGCATCGCCGTCGCCGCCTCGGACCGCCGCATCCACCCCGGCAACCACCGAGCTTTCTGCACCGACCCGCGCGCCAGGGCACCACCGACACACCCTGCATCAACCCCGAGCAGCATCACGTCCAGTCGCAAGCCCTAGGTGAGCCGCTCGTGCTTGTTGCCATATGTTCGTCCGCGAGCAGGAGAGAGAGAGAGAGTGAGCACGGGGGGAAGAAGATGATGCGAGGGACGTCGATCTGTGGATCGACGGCCCTGGTTGAACGCGTCGTTTCCCCCGCGCGCGCTAGCCCCGCGGGCTGGTTCCTGCTTAGCTGGGCGCCGCGCGAGTTAGCTGGCCCGTTAAGGATTGGGTTCGTTTAGTTTTAATACTTTTTTTTCTCTGCTACAGACACATAGCCCTCCACTTTAATTCGAAATAAAATAGCTAGGATTAGATTTTGGTTCTGCCAATTTTTGTGCACATGCACATGGGTTTTCTAAACCATCTCCAACTGGAAAAACTAGATTTGAATGTATAGTGAATATTTCATAAATGATGATCCAGAAAACATCCCAAAATAATGATCTGAACATATCTTGAGCAAAAAGTCACCAAATGGAATGAAACCAACTGATTTGGAAAGCTCTGTTAATGTACTTTCACTAGAATTTTTCCTCATGTCAAGGTGAACTCTAGATCTAAAATGGCATGATGTTTTGTAAATATGTCAGTCTCTGTTTGAGGATTTTTCATTTTATTTTGGTGATGAATTTTAGAGTGAAACCACCTGGAGATGTTAGTATATGTTTGTGGCTAACTATATCTAGCCTGGTTTATTTTTCTGAGATATAGAGAATATTTCGTGAGCAAAATGGGTAGACAGAAGTTTCTGTTATTTTTCACACTTGTGTTCTTCAAATATTTTTGTTGTTTGTGTACAAGATCTGATGTTCCTATGATGTTTGGATTGTTGTGTTGTAGTTTAAATGTGTTTACCTTGATGTACTAGGCCTGGTTAAATTTGTGTTTAAATCTATGTATAGTTAGTACTAGTTAGTTGTGCATAGTTTTCATTTTCTTAGTTTGTAGAAATAAATTTTCTAACATTGTATAGCTAAGTAAAACCCTATGGTTTTGCTTCTGATAGATGAAATCAGTACCAGAGTGGTACTGATATCACATTTTCTTATTCTGTTAGCTTACATTGAGTTTGGTAGCAAAGCATGAGTAGTTCTATGTATTTGTAGCTCTAGTATGGTAGTAGTATTTTCTTGCATTTTTCATGTAGGAAGTATTTTGAGTAAATATGTAGCCTAGTTTTGTGAGTTGTTTCCACAAATTTCAGGAGCATTTGAGTGTCTATAAGTATAGCACATCACTTCTGATAAGTTGCATTGTTTCCATATACTAGTATGAGTAGGAATAAAAATTGCTATTATTATTCCTAGGATTTTCTTTAGCATATATACGTTCTTGTTAAGTGTTTTATCGGAATTTTGTTATTTTGCCTAACATGGCCAGAGGCTTAGTAACCTCTATATATGTTGTTTTTACTGGTGAACACCCACTGGTTATTTTTTACTTTGATGAAGGATAAGTTGTTTAGCAACTATAGTCCATATTTTTTAGCACATGCATTCTTAGCTGTCATTCTAGTTTTACCCTAGGATTTTTGTATGTTTTGTTAACAAGTCAAATGAGTTTGTATGACACCCAAATGTGTTATAAACTTGTTGGAACACCCACTGATGTCTGGATGATTTGAAAGAAAAAGCATGTTTTGGTCACACCTACAACTCTAGGAAAAAGGGTTTATTTTACACTATGTGTTTCTGGTTTGATTGTGCTATAGGGAAAATTGTGTGACAATTTTTGTGTGACAATTCTTGTGCTTGCTGTATGTATCACTTTTAGCATTGTTTGCCTTAGATGGTTCTGATTGTGTGTCTTTACTTTTATTTTACGACGCTAGTCAACGAGGAAGAGATAACTGAGGAAGAGGCCCATTTCAACAACAGTATCTTCCAAGACCAAGACCCTTCTCAGAGCCAAGGCAAGCCATCCTGATGCTTGCTGTTATATAAAACTTATTATTATCTATCATGCATGTTTTACTTCTGAAGTTTTACAAAAACTTTACTACCAAAACTATTTATGAAGTGAATATCATTACTAAATATTATAGTTATATATATCACCTTGCCAATAGTCATACTTGGTGTTAGGAAGCCTATTGGCCACCATATGGTATATAAATACCACCAAGATAATAACTTGAAGTCCTTAAGGGACACCTTAAAAATGTGCTTTTGTAAACAAGACTCGATGGAAAAAGCCTCGGTGGAAAGGTGGGACCTTGTCTACTGGAGGAGGAAACGTTGGAACGTTTTTCGGGAAAAGTTTACAAAAGGCAAATAACCTAGTCTTCGCTGGACAACCTTTATCGTACTGCCACTCTACCTCAATATGGGTACGGGGCTTGGCTGGAAGCTTGCTCTATTAGTGTATGTCCTATCTCAAGGTGCTATAGAGAACCGGGTTCTCCGAACCGAAATGTCGCCGGGAGAGGGCAGGCGGGACATTCAAAGTGGGGGATTAAGTTCACCTCCGGGGGCAACAGTTGGGCTTCTTGGCTGGCAGTGTGCGACACGGTGCCAGAGCATGATAAAACCCAAACTGAAGAGATAGTCATATCCTAGTTTGAACAGAGTGGAAGTCAGGACTGGTTTATCTGATGTTCGCATACATGTTGCGGGCAGACCATGGTTGTTCATGGCAGATTTACTGGATCTTGTGGATTGTGTACACCTCTGCAGAGTAAAACTATTCAGAATAGCCGCGTCCTCGGATATGGACAGTTGAATGGCCATGTTGTTAGTATTGTGTCATATTTTCAAAATGAGATTTTGAAGACGGAAGTTTTGTACCGGCGAGGTACTGGAAAAAGAGGAAATGTATCTGCGAGATACGAAAGATGAAAAGCTTGGAGCTTGTTTACTGCAAGAAATTTTGCAAAGAAAAGTTTTGTTTTAAAATAAAACTTTGCTAAAACCTCGTGGATATGCGATATCTACAAGAGAAGCTATATTATCTTCTGAAGTATTTTCTCAACAAAGATATAGAGATAAAACTTGCAACCATGATGAATCTCTTATCCATCATGGGTAGTGAGCCATTAATTATAGCCTACCTATTCCACCAAATAAGCATCGATGCACTTTAAGTGATTATCAGGATGTCTTGTTGAGTACATTCATTTGTACTCTTTTTTTTTCTTTGGCTTTGTCCCTGGCATTGCACCTTGCCAGACTATGAGGAGTATCCCCAGGGGGATTACTACGAGGAGGAGTATTTCACTGAAGACCCCGCGAACTAGGCTTGTCTCCCGGTCAGCAGCCTGTTGGTGAAGGCATGACTTGGGCGCTACTACGCTCTTTGTTTAATTCCGCTGTGCTTGTTGAACTTGTTGCCCTAAGTGGCACTACCTTAAAACTTGGTCATGAGACCATTTATTTGTGAGACAATATATTCGTGTAATGGATGATGTATTTCTGGATGCCAACTTGTATGTTGTTCACGACTGATCGTTTCTGGGACCGTGAATGGATGCATATGTATGGTTCTCAAACTCCAGTTTGGGGGTCCTTACAGTCGCCTGAAGGAAGAGCCATGGATCTGGCAGGATATACCGGTGCCGCTGGGGAGAGCCCGACATAAGCCACCGCGTGCGCCAGCAAGCCTAGTAACATATCCTTGATCATCCCATGAAGTTAAAAACTATGTGTTGACCTCCAAGTTTGTGTGTTATTTCTCTCGTTTCAGTGCCGTGCCGGGTTGGGGATGCGCGGAGGAAAGGACTGCGAGTCGTGGAAAGCACTGGGTTGTGGCAAGAGCGCAGGGAGCGCTTTGGGAGGCAACCGGTGATGAGAGAAAACACTCGAGTCCTTGCCCTCGATCTAAGCACATGCGCCTCAACGTCCGATGGCGGGGAACAAGAAATATCAGCGGCTATCTTTGGGTCAACCCCCTACAGAGGAGTCACTGCAGCCGCGACACGGATCTGTCACTTAAGTACTCCTACTCTAGTTTCGTATGTTCGCCCGTATGCCTGGTGAGATGTGAACTTGGAAATCCAAATACGTGGCCTGAGTTTAGAAGGGCGCCCCGAGGAGGGGGAGGTTCTCGTGGACATCCTCGGCGCGGCCCGGGGACTCCACGCAGGGCTCACGGACCGCCCCGGCGCAGCCCGGGGGCTCTGTGCATCGCCAGTGGACCACCCCGGCGCCGCCCGGGGGCTCTGCGCGTGGAACCCAACTCCCGAGGGTGTAGTGGCCCCCGATCGGCGGCACACCCCGCGTGACGGCGCTCTGGATCCTGTCCATCGCGGCGCGGTCTGGTGTGTGCGCGCGGTCGGCTTGCACCCCCGAGACGCAGGGGCTCCCCACGAACAGGGATTCCCAGGGAAACATGCAGGCATGAATTAATCCGGCAAAGGGGATACAAGACAGAGGCGTTCCAAATATACAGTCTTTGCTAATCAGTTATTTGGGGGTCGAGGACCCGATGATGCAGGATTCATTACACACGACCGACACGCTCTTTCAGCCAGGCTATCGCAGGGGCTGCCAGGCGCTGAGCTTCTTCTATGTCTTCACTTTCGCCATATGCGCGGAGGAGTCGATCAAAAAGGAAGTCAATTGCCAGTGCAGCAACCCTGGGGAGGACGACGGAGCCTACGGAGTCGGCGGTCTGTTCCGCGGCCGTACGTTGGCCATCCTCTATCTTCTGGGGATGTGACCACAGCTTCCCCCCAGCCTCGGTAAAGACTTCGAGAAGAGGACCTACGCTTCCTCCCTCTGGGAGGGTCAAGTGCAGGCCCAGTTCTTGGAGGGCTTCGAGGATGTCTTCGGTCACGAGGCGCAAGGTGGCGGCGTATTCAGTCTCACACTCCCGGGCCTCGTTTGCCGCAGTTTCCCTCTCGGCAGCTCCTTTGTTGACGGCATCCTGGAGTTCGGAGGATTGCTGTGTCAGAGATGACACGATGTCCTCCAACTCCTTGATCCGGTGGTCAGCTGTTCGGCTGGCCTCCTCTCCAGCCTGGATTAGCGCGTCCCGCACGGTGGAGAACCGATCCAGATCCTGTTGGCGAGCCTCTTGAAGTGCGGACACTGGCTCGCGCAGTGCGGCAGCGTCCGGGGAATCGTCTTGGGCAAGCCGCTTAAAGGTGGCCAGAGCGGCAACCAACACCTTTCGGATGGCTCCCTTGGTGGCTGTGGCGGCCTCCAGTGCCGCTTCCTCTCGGTCGGAGGCCTTCTCAGCGGTAAGCCTGTCCCGTTTCATGCGGTCTTCTCGCTCCAGCAGGTCGGTACCCCACGCAGTTAGCTCTGCTTTCTGGTGGGCCAAGCTCTGGCGCATTTCCTCTAGCTTTGTGCGCTCCACGGCCAGGGATTCCTCCCGGGCCTCTGTGAGGGCGCGCGACAATAGTGCCTCAGCGGCCTGGCTCTGCTGCTCCACCCAGACGTTCAGCAGGCGGTGAGAGTCATTGACCACCTTCGGGTCGATAACCAGGCTCGCCAAGTCTATGGAGCCTGGGAGGGCAGCTGCGCCACGTGCCGATGGGCCAGCGCGGCGGCTGAACCGTCAGCCCCCTCCTTTGGAGGATGGCTTGATGCACCTCAAATGCATCTACTTTTCCAAGCACTTTGCCTCATATTTCTCTCCGGAATCTCCCTGAACTTGGATAAAAACTGCAGAATCTGACGCCGTTTTTGGCAGAAGTCTATTTTTCACATTTCTCGCAGGAATTTTTGCATGGGACCAACACCAAAGGTGTTTTTATTGGAAAACATGAGGAACCAGCACCAGAGGGGGCCCAGGGGCCAGAGGAGGCCCAAAAGGGGGTATAGGGCGCGGCCAGATGCCAAGGCCGCGCCAGCTCCCCCCTTTGGAGCCTCGTGGCTCCGTTGCCCCTAGGTCTTTCGCGTACCCCTTCATATAGTGAAAAAACTGACGCCCTCCAGAGGAGAGCCCTATTCGCGAAACAGAGCGCCGCCACCACCACGATCTTTGATTTCGGGGACAGATTGCTTCGGGATTTCACCCCCGGAGAGAGGATTCGAGGGGCTTCGTCACCACCATCGTCATCACCACCGTCTCCATCAACCATGTGCTCCATCACCCTCTCCATGTGTGAGTAGTTCCCTATAGGCATGTGAGGTGGAGGGGATTGGATGAGATTGATCATGTAATTGCTACCCGGTGTTCGGGATTTTAGGGGTTTATCTTGAGAATTCCTATGTGTTATGTTGATGCATGTTTGCTATGCTTAATGCTTGTTACTAGGGCCCGAGTGACATGACTTCAGTACTGAACTTATTTTGCGTCATCATATAATTGAGTTTGGTATTTATCTGCATAGTGTATCACCTACTTTTATGTCGAACCTGCGAACCCTAAAGTGACAGCTAGGGAAAACAAGGGGGAGATGTTTTAGTTTGAGTCGTATATGTGTTCATGGAGTGTTAATGCGTTGCTCCGGTCTACCCGTAAAGGTAGACCTTAATTACCTGTAGTTCCTTTATGGCCCTGGTGAAATGGGCGGGTTGGACAGTAGGCATTGTGCAAATTCTCTTGGTTAGTACGCACAATAATTTACGGAACACATACCTGCATAAGACTGAGATAGAGATAGAAGCCCCGTCGTTAGCAAAACATGATTATATGATCAATCTTATCCGTGCAACACCCCGCTATCACCTCATGCCTACGCTTTTAGTCACTGTTACTCGTTCACTCTTTTCCGGTGAAAACTGGGAAAATACACGCTCTCTTTTATTTTTTGTTTTGTTTACTTTAATTGCACTGTTACTCTCACTCTCGTTTTCGGCAAGTTCTTGATTCAAAGGTGTGGTTGGGAGTGACGTCTCGACTGCTAACGTCTACCGGTATTCTTGTATCCCAACGAAGAATTTGGGCAATACTTCCCAACGAAGACTACGATTGATCTCCTGCACTTGGGAGCCATCATGGCTCGATGACGATCCGCGAAGAAGGTCGGCAGAGGTCCTGGCGGGTCCCTCACGGGGCTCGAATGGACCACCTAGCAGAGAGAACTCATCAGCAACTACCAGAAGCAGCGGTTCGAGTCTACATGCAGAGGAAGGAGAGTCACTTTTTAGGGCGTTCTTGTTCAGGGGCTCGCTTCCCGCGGCCTCGGATGGTCCCCCCTCGGAAGCAAGATCCAGTTCGGACCTAAGCTCCTTCACCGGAGGCAGGTCCGATGGGCAGCTTTCTTCTCTAGGCCTCTTCGTCTGAGGCCCGGGGGGGAGCTGCTGGAGTAAAAGACATGCGTCAGCATCGACAAAAGAAAGCGGCATGAAGAAGGTGGCAAGCAAAGAGCATACCCGGGGTGGTCAAGAGTGATTCCCCATCCTCCTTCGACCCCGTGATCCCTAGGGGAGTTTCGCTCGCAGGAGCTATCTCCCGGGGGTGCTGCCCCGGTGGAGTGAGGGGTTGGAGAGGAGGGAGCCCCACCCGGGGGAGATAGAGGGTTCCGGTGGCGGAAAAAGGGAAACTCGTCCTCCTCCTCCTCCTCCTCGCCGTCCGCTGCAACCAGGACCATAGGCGGAAGCTCGGAGATCTTGGGGGCAGGCGCTGCCCTGCGGGACCCCTAGAGGTGGAGACGAAGGTCCTTGGGGACGGGATGGCCCCACGCGGGCACGCACCCGGCTCCCGGGGCCAGAGTCGATTCTCCCCGGAGGTCTAGCAGCCCCAGATCCGGAGCCTTCTCGAGAGGGCTTGGGTCGCCTTAATGAGCGGGGACCTGAGGTGGCCGGCGGCACAACCGGAGATCTCCTCCGCGAAGCCGCATGGCCCTAAAGAACGCCCCATTCATTGCAGGCAGGCAGGCTGGCTACCAGACTCTCCCGGTCCGGGTGCCGGTAGAGTGGGATCACGCCTTTGGGCAGGGGGTCCACTTCCTGCTGGCCCCAGATCAACACCGACATCAGCGTATCAAGGGATCCAGGCTTCTGGGGAAACCGGCGTCTCTTGTGGAGTCCGGTGCGGTCTCAAAGGCCCTGGAACTCCCACATCGGGTGAGTCCGCTGCTGGAGGGGAGCGATCCAGTTGTCAACGAAGTCTGCCACCACCTGCTCTCCCTCCAGCCCGGCGGCAACTAACTCTGAGATCTTGGCACATATTGGGGCAAGGAGGGCATCTCCGGTGTCCTTGTCACCGCACTGCGCCTGGCGCTCGGAAGGCTTTATCGGTTGCTGCAGGCACTCGTCCCAGGAGGGGAATTAAGCGAACGAAGACCCACCGGTGGCGCCATTCGTCCCACTTCTTATTCTGCGTAATGGCGACGAATTGGTCCTCTTGGTGGGGCCGGCGGCAAAAGTAGACTGCCCCAGCAAGATGATCCCCTGATTCTACATGAGGGTAGAAATAGTGGTGGAATAGAGCCACAAAAGGGAGGACCCCCACGAAGGATTCGCAGAAGTGTTGGAAGAAAGCGAGCCCCAACATCGTGTTGGGATGGAGTTGCGCGATCTGAAGGTTATAGGCGGCCATCACCGCCTGGAAGAAGAACGACATCGGTGGGACAAGCCCCACCGACAGGAAGCAAGCGTACACGAGTACGTCGTTTCCCACCATCCCAGGAGTGGCCGGAGGATGGAGAACGGTTGCCCCGTTCTCATTCTCGCTGTAGGCAACAACCTGCGCGAGGTCTTTCATCTACTTCGGGGTGCAGCCCTGATCGTAGAAGGCTTCGGTGGTCTTCCACTCTTCCCAAGAGCGCTCGCGAACGGTCAGCCTGTCCATGTTCTTAACCTTGCCTTTCTTCGCCTGCTGAGACATAGATCTCACGGGGATGGAAGGGGGCGGGGGAAAGAGGATTGGATCTGGCCAAAGGAGAGGAGTGGAGGGCTGAGGAACAAGGCAGCGCCGAGATCCAAGCGGAGGCTTTATAAAGGTGAAGGAAGGTGGTAGCGGCCAAGACATCACCCACTAGGTGGAGCGGGAGGAATCTCCTGAAAGCCCGCGGCATCACGCCAGAGGGCCACTTTCGGCCCAAAGTTCTAGGTAAGCACATCGACCGAAGAGCCCCATTATGGACTGACTCGTTTGTTATGGCTTCACAGGAGCGCAGGGCGGCAGGTTCACACTTATGGCTGTGGGGCATAACGCGGCTCGTGGAGCTCGTTCCGCGTCATGCCCGGGGGCTATGTCGATGTTGTCATCTCGACAATCCCTCGTATTGGATACTCGGGTTTAGAGAATAGAGAAGATCTAGGCGCTGGCGGAGTCGACGGCTGACAGGGAGACGATTTACCCAGGTTCGGGGCCCTCGAAGAGGTAAAACCCTTACTCCTGCCTGTCTGGTATTATTGCGAGTGCGATTACAATGGTGCAACTAGGGCTCACGGCGAGTTAGATCGCGAGAGCTCCAAGGTGCTATGGTGGTGTGTCGTTGGGTGATCCTACCCGTGGCTCCTCCCAGCCTTATATACACGGCTGGGTCTCAGAGTCCTGGTTCGAGTAGGTTTACAGCGATAGCCTTAGTCGGCAAGTAATTTCTATCTTGAGCCGTACGTCTTCGAGTACCACCCGGACTCTTAGCAGGCCTTCTGGATCCTTCCTTCGGCGACTCCTACTGGGCTTATGGCCTGTTTCCTGAAGTAGGTAGGCCCAAGTAGGGGACCCGAGGGGCATCCCTACGTCATTAGCCCCCGAGTGTCTAGTCGAGTCCCCGGAGTCGAGTAGAGACTCAATCATCACTTGAAGCATTTACTCTGGAGGAGCCGAAGGATTTCCTTAGTTTGTTCCTGTCAAGGCCGGGTGCTTTCTGATGATGAGTCGAAAGTTTATTCGACGTTATGAACTCGAGCGAGTTGTAGTTGTTTTAGTCGAAGTTATTTCGATGTGCACGAGCTCGAGTGAGCCATAGATATTTGTTTAGGGTGATATTGGCGCAGCCGCTTTGGTAATCCGACGGATCGGAACCAAATTAATCGCCTCTGGGCAAGACTGATACTGGCCTACATCAAGCTCGAGTCCCCCGACTCGAGCCTGGATGAGCTGAAAACTCGCGACTCGTGCCGCGGAGGTCTTACCGGAGTCGAGTTTAGCTAAAATGGGTACCTTAGCGCGTCCGCCAGGATTTTTCATCACACCGTCAGTGTGGATAAATTCCAGAGGCAGCAGCTCGTCGTGCTGCCCAACCGGACGGATCCTTGGGTCTTACCTTCATGTCGAAGACATGGCATCTAGTCGTGCCTTCGTGGCTGTACGACCAGGGTTAATATTGCGGACTCGCAATGTTGTTTAGACGCGGAGTGGCGTGTATAAGTAGAAAATTATCGCGGAGTCGCGATGTTTTTGACGCAGAGTTGCGTGTATAAGTAGGAGTTATCATGGAGTCGCGATGTTTTCGTCGCGGAGTCGCGTGTATCACTTGTGGCGAGTGATGCTTCAGAATGCAGTCGAAAATCAACGTTCAAAATCGTGACGTCATGTACTTGAGTGCTTCGCTATGCCTCCCGATGGGAGGTGACGCAGATTTGTCAGTGATATGACAACTCGTTTGTGGGCCAGCTTGGTCAGTGATTAGACCGAACCGTCGCCGTTTTCCGCAGCGAAAATTACGGAGTAGTGGACAGTTATCCCTTGCGAGGCGTGCGCCCCGGTTTTCGCGCCCAGTAACGGCGTCACCGTCGATTCGCTTCCACCGTTAGTGGATATGCGTGGATCTCTGCCACGTAGATGCGGCGTAAAAATCGGGCGGCTAGGGTTTCCCTGGCCGCCGTATATAAGCGGCGTTTTACCCTGGGGTGAAGTACGCTTCCCCCATTTGCTTTCTTCCTCCTCGCGCACATCTCCTCTCTGCCACTTGAGCTCCACCATGACGAACACCAGAAAAACCACGAAAGCGGCCGCGAAGGCTCCCAAAGCTCCACCGCCGGCGTCTTCGTCGGCTGGGACTGCCGCGCTGCGGCACAAAAGTGGGGACTGGAAAACGTCCATTTTCCCCGCTTCCAAGATTGAGGAGCTCCGCTCGGATGGGCTGCTCCCCGCCGGCGACGGTTCCGTCCGCAAGCCTCCAAGGGATGAGCGGGTGCCGCGCCCCACGGCGAACGAACGCGTGATCTTCCAAGATCACGTCATTCGCGGTTTGTCTCTTCCTCTCCACCCTTTCTTCATCATGCTGCTATCGATCTACGCCATCCAGCTCCACGATCTTCCCCCCAACTCCGTCCAGCACATCTCGTGCTTTATTGTTCTGTGCGAATGCTATCTTGGTATTCGCCCGAACTGGGCGCTGTGGAAGCGCCTTTTCAGCATCAAGATGCACCGAGAGAAGGTGCCGAAGATCGATGGCGTGAAGCAGCCGCCGGGTGAGCCTTGTACGACGGGCGGATTTGGTATCCAAACCAAAGTCGACTACTTCGACACGAAGTTCCACGACTCCGCCCAGGGATGGCGCAAGAGGTGGTTCTACGTGCGGGACAGCGACTTCCCGGTTGTCCCCGAGTTCCGTCCCCACGCCGTGCTCAGTCGAAGGAAGTCGTGGAACCACGACTTATCTTTTGAAGAAATTCACGCGACTGACGGTCTGGTGAATCAGATCGCCGCGATGAGAGCCAAGGGGAAAGGTGAGTGGTTGACGGGCATCCACATGGTGGACGTTTTCCTCCGCCGCTGTATCCAGCCTCTTCAACGTCGAGTGAGCCCCATGTGGGAGTTTACGGGCGTAGAAGATCCTTCTCGAGTCCAGAAAGACGATTACTCGAGCAGGGAACTCGCCGATCGGACCAAGGCCATCGTCAAGATTAATCCGAAGGCGCCGGTTACCTTTGACACGAATCCTTTCTGTGCTGCGAATCCTCCTACCATCGTAAGTCGAAGGACTTGTATGTGGTGTATTTTTTTTATTTCTCTTAGAGTTCCGATCTGATTCTTCTCGATTTGTTTTCTGGCTGTGTAGAACCAGGATGTGGCGAGCAGTCTCCCTCCAGAAGGTGCTGAAGCGGAGGCTCTTCTGGTACCAGTCGACGATGTGGACCCAGAGGAGACGAGTCTTGCGCCTGCCTTGACTGACTCGGATGCTGCTGAGGAAGCGGAGTCGAGTGCTGGCAAGACTCGCGGGAAGCGAACTCGAGAGGTGGAAGACGGTGAGGAGGCTTCCTCCAAGGACCGATCTCCCGGCGTCCAGGTTGATCTGGATGATGAAGAAGTGCATACCGTTGTCCCTCTGGCGACTCGTCCTCCTCTGCCTCCGTCAAAGAGGCTTCGCGGAGAATTTGACTTCGATTCCTCCGATGATGAAGAGGAGTAAGTTTCCTTTCTGTGTACATTTTGCCTTACTCGTGAGGTTTTTCAGTTTTTGATACGATTTTTTTTTCCTGCTTAGATGCACCGTCATTGGCTCGACTCCTCCTACGTCGGCGTACTCGCGTAAGCCGGTGGATGAGAAGCTAGAGCTGAGGAAATCGTCGACTCCGAAGGAGCCTGCAGATTCCGCCGTCCAGGGCCACGCTCCTCGAGCCCCAACTCCTGAAAAGGCCGCGGCTTCCCCTCCTCCAGCTTCGAAGGACGCATTCGCCGGGTCTTCGGATCCCCTGCTGAGCGCCAGGGCTCAGGTATATTTGTTCGCTGCTCCTTTGAAGTTCATCAGTTTCTTATAGGGAGCACGTCAGTGCTCCCGATGGGAGTAGCCCCCGAGTCTATGTGTAATTGCTTGCGATTGCTCATAGACTAAAAAATTGTCGAGTGCCTCTGTTTTTTACCTTCTAGCCTGTCGCGTAGGCTGTTATGGACGACTTCGCCAGGTACGCTCGACGTCTTGTCGATGCCGAAGCTGAGCGTGACCTCTTCTTGAAGGAACGCGAGTCGTTGGCCAAGCAGCTCAAGGATGCTCGTGGTATGACTCGCGAGTTTCTCTTTGCATTTTTTTTTTACTTGTTGAGATGTTGCTGCTTGAAAGATTGCTTCTTTTGTGTAATTTTTTGTAGCGAGTGCCTCCAAGATCGAAACTGAGCGAGCCGATGCTTTAGCTCGTGTTAAGGAGGCTGAGGAGAAGCTTCATTTCCTCGAAGACACGTCTGGCGCGAAGATCAAGGAGCTGGAGAAGGAGTTGCGGGACCACGAGAAGATGTGCGCCGATCAAGAGAAGGATATCTTGAGTATTCTCCGCCCTGTTGCTGAGGGTTTGTCGAGTGAGTCCTTCATTTTTTTGCTTGCCTTGTTTTCTATCGGGTGCACGTCAGTGCTCCCGATGGGAGTAGCCCCCGAGTCTATGGGTGAGCAGATATGGTCACGCATAGACTAATGATTTTTCCTATTTTGCGCTTGCAGCCTCTCTAGGTGTCCCTCTTGTCGATCCTGGTACTGTTCGGATGGATGCCCTCCATGACACGCTGGGTCAGGTGCAAGATCATGGGCTGAAGTCGAAGATGGCCATGTCGGGTGCTCGTGGAGTGCTTTCTTCTCTCCATCTGAAGCTTTTTCCTGATCGAGCGCTCCCGACTACACTGTCTGGAATCGTCAACTCCTTCACCAGCGTTTCAGATCCATTGGAGGAGTACGCCCTCGCCCAGACCAAGGTAGGGGCAAAGGCTGCTGTGCAGCTTTCTCTGGCGAGTGGTATTTCTGGCGATTTCGATAAGGCTTTCTCGGGTGTTCCCGTGGATTCCGATGGGAAGAAAGTTTCCGTGAAGATCCATGCTCCCGCCGTTGAAGTCCTCGCAGATAAGCTGTGCATTATGCTGGCAGAGCGTCGCTCTGCTCGCCAGAAGTCCGCCGCCAGTGGAGCGACCTCCGGCAAATCCATGGCTCCTTAGGATGTCGAGTCGAAGAAACTTTTAAGTTATCTCGAGTGTTATGTAATGAACTCTGAACTGTGTCGTCTGGCACATGTTATCTTTTGTTTTGCTTGGACGTCTCGAAGTTTTTGTGCTTTTGATATCTTGTGCGTGCCTGGCTTTATCTTGTCGAGGGGTAGCCCCCGAGTCTTTTGGTGATGATTTTTGCTGCTTGATTGTCTATGCTCTACACTTTGTATGCAGGCTGCTTCGACTGCTCCATCCTCTTCGACTGAACCTGTTGTCGACATGACGAAGGTGAGTGAGGCTGGGGCAGATATGATTGCCTTTCTGCGTGGCCGTTTGGTTGAGCTTGAGCAGAAGTTGAAGATCATGCAAGGACACTTGGATGTTGCCAAGTCGAGAGCTGCGCGAGCGGGAGAACGCGAAGATTATGTCATGGAAGAAGTTGGTCGGGCCACTCGCGAGCTACTTTGTAAGTACTCGCGTCACTTTCCTTTGATGTGCTTGCTGTACGTTTGCTGATTTTCTTGTTTCCTTTTTCAGGTATTGAGCCAGAGTCGACTGCTGAAGGTCAGTGGATAGATAGTCGCATCCGAGCTGGCTGTGAGAGTCCATCATTGGTTGCTCGTGGCTTCTGGGCTGACAGAGGCAAAGGTTATGTTCTTGCTGGTATGCTTGCTCGAGTACACCAGGTATCTAACTTTGCTGATGCTTGCAAGGAAGCTTTGACTTCTGTCTGTCGAACGATGTTTCCATTGAATCCTCCTCCAGTAGGGTTGAGTGATCTTATTAGGAGATTTCGCCGAGTGGCTGATGTGAAAAGGGCTGTTCGAGATCAACTTGTTGGCGGTGCCAAGGTTGCTCTAGCCTTTGTTCGAGTGCGCCATAACTTGGACTTTCGAGAAGTTGCTCGACTGCCCTACGGACCGAACAACATGGTGCTCATGGAGCCCCATTATGATGCCGTAGAAGCTTGTGCTGAAAGCATTATCGATCAGTCTGAGATGGAGACTGAAAGATTAGTGTTAGAGGCCGCTGCTTTGCGTGCTAGTTGATGTTTGTTGAGTGTAAAATACTCGTGTTTGTATTTATATCCGCGAGTGGGGATGTATTATCCTTGAGTAAGGATGTATTTTTTATGTATTTGCTGAAGCCCCCGAGTCGTTCGAGTGTGGCTCTTTGTTTGTGTTGTTTGTTTTGAGTAGTACCCCAAGTATTTTTAGGGTGTAAAGCGGTAAAGTAGTCGAAGATCTTTTCTGAGGAACCGATGGTTCGAAGTGCTTACACTGATGGCTTTGAGAAAAGCCGTACTTGACAGACTGTTTGGCTAAGATAGCCGGACTCGACACTTTTGACCTATGGCTGGAAAAGCCTTATTGGACTCTTGGCTTGACAAAGCCTTATTAAAAAAGAGAAAAGAAAAATGCTAGGGGTAGAACTTGCGAAGATGTATGATGTTCCAAGGATTGGAGTAGACGACGCCGCTGTCCGGATCTTTCAGTCGGTGGGCTCCACCTCCCAGGGCTTCGTGTATGATGTATGGTCCTTCCCATGGAGGGGATAGCTTGCGCGTCTTCTTCTGCTTCAACCGCAACACGAGGTCTCCTTCGACGAAGGATCTTGCGCGAACTTGGCGACTGTGATAGTTGCGTAATCCTTGCTGGTAGAGGGCGGATCTTGCGAGTGCTATATCGCGTGCTTCGTCGAGTGCGTCCATATCCTGCGCGAGTGCGGCGTTGGAAGCTTCCTCCGTGTATGCGGTGATTCGAGGTGCGCTGAAGCGCACGTCTGAGGGTAATACAGCCTCTGCTCCGTAGACCATGAAAAATGGCGTGTACCCCGTCGATCTGTTGGGGGTCATGCGTAAACTCCAAAGGACCGAGGGAAGTTCTTCCACCCAGTGGCTTGCTGCTTTGTTTAGTCGAGTAAGGAGCCGTTTCTTGAGACCGCTTCCAATCAGTCCGTTGGCTCGTTCGACTTGTCCGTTTGTTTGTGGATGCGCGACTGAGGCGTAACTGAGCTTGATGCCTTTCTTCTCGCAGAATTGTTGTGTCTCTTCCGCGATGAAGTTGGAACCATTGTCGGTAATGATGTTGTGGGGCACTCCGAATCTGCATATCAGGGAGTCGATGAATTTTACTGCGCACTCCGCTGTTTGGGATTTGATTGGAACGGCTTCTATCCACTTGGTGAACTTGTCGACTGCTACCAGGAGATGAGTGTGTCCACCAGGTGTTGATTTTCGGAGTGGTCCCACCATGTCGAGTCCCCATTGCGCAAAGGGCCAAGACAAAGGTATCATCTGAAGTTGTTCTGCGGGCATATGAGGCTTTGAGGCGAACTTTTGACATGCCTCGCACCTCTTGACCAGTTCCTTTGCATCGTCGGCAGCTGTG
Organism: Poa pratensis; assembly: GCA_947311845.1. Taxonomy (NCBI): domain Eukaryota; kingdom Viridiplantae; phylum Streptophyta; class Magnoliopsida; order Poales; family Poaceae; genus Poa; species Poa pratensis. The sequence continues at coordinate 138,657 of CAMZMU010000006.1, forward strand.
AGCCAATAGAATCCTGCTCGAAAGGCTTTTCCCACAATTGCTCGATCACTTGCGTGGTGGCCGCAGTCGCCTTGGTGTATGTCTCGAGGGATTTCCTTTCCGTCTTCTGGTGCGACACACCGTAAGAAGAGTCCTGAGATGCTTCGCTTGTATAGCTCACCATTGATAATTGTGAAGGACTTGCTGCGCCGTACGATCTGGCGTGCTTCTGACTCGTTTGCTGGCAGCTGGTTGTGCAGCATGTAGTCGAGGTACTTGCGAGTCCATGTCGGTTCGATCAAGTAGACTTGCTCTTCGAGTGGGTTGTAGTATGTTACGACCGTCTCGATAGAGTTGGCCTGCTCCCCTGGAGTTGATGATGACTCGACAGGTTTGGCCAGCTTGATCGATCGCTTGGTTAGCTCGTGGAAGAATATGCCTGGTGGTATGGGCGATTTTGTTGATCCCATGTTTGCTAGTCTGTCTGCTTCCACGTTGTGAGCTCTCGCAATGTACCGTAGTTCGCATCCATCGAAGCTTCCCTCGAGTAGGTTGTACATGTTGCGGTACGCAATCATCTTCTCGTCGTTTGCGTCGCACTCCTTCATTGTTTGCTGGACGACGAGGTTGGAGTCGCCGTGTATCATCAGTCGAGTCGCGCCGCAGTGTATCGCCATTTTCATGCCATGAAGTAGCGCTTCGTACTCGGCATCGTTGTTGGATGCTTTGTCATTAGCTGGAAAGTTGAGCTGCAGGACGTACTTGAGCACGTCGCCTTTGGGGGATTGAAGAACAACTCCCCCGCCTGCGCCTTCGTTTTTCTTCGAGCCGTCGAAGTACATGATCCAATTACTCGACAGGTCTGGAGGACCTGGAGTTTGGAGTTCTGTCCACTCGGAGATAAAATCCGCCACGATTTGTGACTTGATTGCGTCGCGTCCTTTGTATACGATGTCCCAAACTCCAAGTTCGATTCCCCATTTGGCGACTCGCCCTGATGCGACTGGATTGTTCAGTATGCTTCCGAGTGCTGCGTCAGTTAGCACGATGATCTTGTGCTCCTGGAAATAGTGCCTTAGCTTTCGAGCTGTGAACACAACTCCGTATGCCAACTTCTGGTAGTGCGGATATCTTTGCTTGGTTGGCGAGAGAACTTCGCTCAAATAGTATACTGGCCTTTGTATCCCGTGGATTGTTCCTTCAGCTGGTCGCGACACGACCAAAACTGTGCTCACTACTTGATTGGTTGCCGCCAGGTATAGATATAGTGGTTCCTTCCTCTCTGGCGTGGCCAGTATTTTCTTGCTCTGGAGCACTCGTTTCACATCTGCGAAAGCTCGTTTTGCTTCTGGAGTCCACTCGAATTTGTCCGTCTTTTTCAGCAATCGATAGAAGGGTAGCGCCTTTTCGCCGAGTCTGGCGATGAATCTGCTGAGTGCCGCTAGACGTCCTGTGAGTTGCTGGACTCCTTGGAGATTTGTCGGTTCCTTCATGGTGAGGATGGCCTTGATTTTGTCTGGATTTGGCTCGATTCCTCTTGCAGATATGAGATAACCAAGCAGTTGCCCGGATGGTACACCGAAGATGCACTTCGTCGGGTTCAGCTTGATTTTGTAAGCGTCGAGTGACTTGAACGTTTCTCGTAAATCATCGAGGAGCGTAGCTTCGACTCGAGTTTTTACGACAATGTCGTCTACGTAGACTTGGACGTTCTTGTCAATTTGTTTCGCGAGGCAGGCCTGCATGCATCGCTGATACGTGGCGCCTGCGTTCTTGAGCCCGAAAGGCATAGTGGTATAGCAGTAAACACCGTGAGGTGTGATAAACGCTGTCTTCTCTTCGTCTTCGACTTTCATCTTGATCTGGTGGTAGCCTGAGTAGGCGTCGAGGAAGGAGAGCCGCTCGCATCCCGCCGTTGAGTCGACGATCTGGTCGATCCGTGGCAGGGGGAAATCGTCCTTGGGACAGTACTTGTTGAGGGTCGTGTAGTCGACACACATACGAAGGGCCTTCGTGTTTTTCTTTGGGACCATTACCGGGTTTGCTAACCAGGTGCTGGTTTTGATCTCTCGTATGAATTTTGCAGCGAGGAGTCGATGGATTTCCTCCCCTATGGCTTTGCTCTTCGGGTCCGACTGACGTCGGATGGTCTGCTTGATTGGTCTAGCGTCTGGAAAGATGTTGAGTGAATGCTCGGCGAATTCCCTGGGAATACCTGGCATGTCCGCGGGACACCAGGCGAACATTCCCAGTTCTCACGGAAGAATTCGACGAGCGCGCTTTCCTATGCGGGAGAGAGACTCGATGACACCCTCGCTGTCTTGGAGGAGTCTGTCGGGTGGATCTGCACTTCCTTGGTATCGTTGGTGACGCTGAAGTCTGTTTTGGGTGCGGGCTTCTTTTCCATGGGGGGGACGTTGTGGTCGGTAGTTCTCGCGAGTTCCTCCAGTTCTTCCTGCATCCCAAAAGATTGTGAGATTTTATGGAATTCTTCGTCGCACCTGTTGGATTTCTGGAAGTCGCCGCTGATCGTGATGGGGCCGTTCGGGCCAGGCATTTTGAGCTTGAGGTAAGCGTAGTGGGGGACAGCCATGAACCGAGCGAACGCAGGTCTCCCGAGTATGGCGTGGTACTGCGACGGCCAGTCGAGGACTTCGAAGTCCAGCCTCTCCCGCCTGTAGTTTGCTGGCTGCCCGAAGACGACGTCGAGTGCTATTGTGCCGAGTGACACTGGTTTTCCTGGCACGATTCCGTGGAAACTGGTGTCTGACTTGGCGAGTCCTTCCAGGTTCTTGTTCATTTTGCGGAGGGTGTCCGCGTATATGATGTTGATGCCGCTGCCTCCGTCCATGAAGATCCTGGTCATGTTGTAGCCGCCGATCTGGGCGTGTAACATGAGAGCTGCGTGCCCTGGGCGGTATACGCGTGGCGGGTGGTCATCACTCGAGAAGGTGATCGCCTGCTCGTAGCCTTTCAGGTACTCCGTCTCTTCGGGGGGCGTTTGGACTGCCATGTTGACTTGGCGAGTGTCCCTCTTCTGGGCGCGCCTGGATGGGCACCCTTTCTGTATCATGCCTAGGGTTCCCTGACTCGCCGGGAAATCGTTTGGCGCGCCCTGGATCTGGAGTTGTTGTCGAGGTTGTGTCTGCTGAATTAGCAAGGGTTGTTGGTTTGGGGGCGGCGGCGCGTTGTAGGCTGGCGCACCCGCAGCAGTCGCAGGATTTTGGACTTCGACGTTTCTCTTCTTGCTGCGATCCATCACCTCGTATAGTACTTGGAATTTGCGGCATTGTCGCAGCGTGTGGTTCGCGGTTAACCTCCCTGTGTTCTTATCCTTGTAAAGGTGTAGAAAACAGGGGCGATCCAGGTCGTCGTCCGTGTATCTTTCGGGAAGCTTTTCGCGTTCTACCCATTGCTGGTTTTCGCGGTAGCCGCCACCGCGATATCCCTCGTTCCGGCTGCTGCGGTATCTGTCGTTGCCGCGATTGTCGTCGCGAGTCCTAGTGAATTCGGCGGCGACGTACTCCCTTCCTCGCTCGCGTGAGCGGTCCTTGCGTTTGCGCCTTCCTTCCCGATCGCGATCGCGATTATTGTCTTCTCCATCCGCGGGCGTTCGGGCTCGCTCGTTGCGAACCGCGTCTTCTCCATCCGCCCATCTGTTAGCGATGTCCATCAGGTCTCCTATGGTCGCTGGTCGAGAGCGCCCCAATTCCTCCTTCATCGCCGTTCGGCGTATTCCTCTTCTGAAAGCGTCGATTGCTGCTTCCGCGGAGATGTTTTCTGCCGAGTTCCGAAGCTTGTTCCATCGTTGGATGTACGAACGCATGGACTCGTCCCTTTTCTGTACACAGCTGCGGAATTCTTCGAGTGACGCTGCTCGCTCGCAGGTTCCGCGAAAGTTTTTCTCGAAGTCTTCTTCTAGTTCTTCCCAGCTTCCGTAGCACCCGCGAGGTCTGTTTTCTAGCCAAGTACGTGCTGGGCCTGTTAGGTACAGGTTTAGGTACTGCATGGCTGTCGACTTCGTTCCCTTCTGGCTTTTGACGGCTGTCAAGTAATCCCTCAGCCAGATTCGCGGGTTCTGGTTGCTGTCGTACTTGGTTACTTCCGAAGTGAGCTTGAAGTTCTTCGGGATCCTTGCCTCGCGGATGTTGCGAGTGAAACATGGTAGTCCACACGCGTCTTCCTCGTCAGAGGATGTTGTGTAGCTGTCGCGCAGGCGTTGTCGTCTTCTGTCGACTCTGCTTTGGGCAATCTGGCTTCTGGCCGCATGCGGGTCCTCGTAGTCGAAGCGCCTCGACTCTTTGTCGCGGCTCTTGTGCCTTCGACTGTGGTGGTGACGCGGCGATTTGTCGCGGGATCGGGATCGTCGTGGAGATCTGCCGCGAGATCGCGACCGTCGTGGAGATGCCTCTCGCCGTGGCGCGACTGCTACCGTCGCGTTTGCTGCGGCGGTGTTAACTGCCGCGTGGATCTTCTCCACGCTCCTCTTCCCGATTTCTGCAGCGGCCATCCCTAGGCCACGGATCGCTTGTTCGTGTTGCTTCTCGTTCTGGGCTCCCGGCGGCGGCTGGATCGTCCGCAGGTACGTGGAGGCCGCGAGTATTGCTGCTGCTGGCGTTTTGGCTATGACCGTGCCGTCCGCGTCGACCGTCATGAAGTTACTCGAGAGACTTTTCGAGATGCCAGACAGCGACTCGCCGTCCATACGATTGATGCGTGATGCGTGTCGTGGCTGCCCGTGGCTGTTTACCGTAGATCCGCAGATCGAGGAAAGTGCCGCCCTTCGGGCACTCGACGCGTCGGCGTGTCTGCCTTGCGTTTGTCAAGTTCTGCCTTCTGCCTTGCCAGGGCGTCTTCCGTTGCTTTGAGTGCTGCGTTCTTATCAGAAAGTAGCCAGTGATAGGCCTTCATGATGTCCGATCCAGCATCGACTTGCGGGGCGATGGTAGCGGTGAACGCCTCCATGGCTCTGGCCCAGTCTTCAGTCGAAACTCCCAGTTGCGTGCGAGCCGCCTCCATCCTCTCGGCATCGGCCATGCACACCTGGCGAGTGCAACCGATCTTGTCGGCTTGGCTGCGTGGGTAATATCGGGGATTCTCCTCCGAGTCGATCGTATGGAAGTCGTGGTCGACGTAGCGGATCGAGTCCCTACTGGATCCGGAGAGGTAGCCGAAATCGTTGGAGGGCTCAATCGCCGACTCCGACTTCGTAGGCTGAGATGAGTCACGAGTATCGCGAGTGGATGAGGATGAAGTCGATGATTCTGAATCCGACGATGAGTCCGATGACGATGACAATGATGATGATGACGTTTCCGCGGTTGGCGCAGGTTTCGACTCCGAACACGGAGGCGAGTAAGCGAGGCGTAGCGTGCCCTCGCGGTTGACGCGGAAGTGGAGGTCGCCGAACACCAGATCGACGTTGTTGTCGAGTTCTTCGAAGATTGCTTCGCAGATCAGCGAGTGTGGCGTGAAGTCGACGGTCCCAGGATCGATCGGGGCCATCGCAGCAGTAGATTTCGTGCTTGAGGTCGATGAAGCCGGCGAAACCGGTGATCCAGCGCCTGCGATTCCCACAGACGGCGCCAATGTCGATGTTGTCATCTCGACAATCCCTCGTATTGGATACTCGGGTTTAGAGAATAGAGAAGATCTAGGCGCTGGCGGAGTCGACGGCTGACAGGGAGACGATTTACCCAGGTTCAGGGCCCTCGAAGAGGTAAAACCCTTCCTCCTGCCTGTCTGGTATTATTGCGAGTGCGATTACAATGGTGCAACTAGGGCTCACGGCGAGTTAGATCGCGAGAGCTCCAAGGTGCTATGGTGGTGTGTCGTTGGGTGATCCTACCCGTGGCTCCTCCCAGCCTTATATACACGGCTGGTTCTCAGAGTCCTGGTTCGAGTAGGTTTACAGCGATAGCCTTAGTCGGCAAGTAATTTCTATCTTGAGCCGTACGTCTTCGAGTACCACCCGGACTCTTAGCAGGCCTTCTGGATCCTTCCTTCGGCGACTCCTACTGGGCTTATGGCCTGTTTCCTGAAGTAGGTAGGCCCAAGTAGGGGACCCGAGGGGCATCCCTACGTCAGGCTACTGTCGACACCCACCCCCGGAGGGTGTCTCAAGAAGGATAAGTGTGGACCCATCGCAGGAAGAGCAGGGGCGATCCCCGGTGAAGGAGACCGCCGGGAAGTCTGGGACCTCATGGCCCGCTTAGGAGGGTCCCCGATCTTCAGTCTCCTAGGCGTGTTCCGACCAGGGGGCCAGGTATCGGTCAAGGGAGGACGCGTGCCTCGCCAAACACGACAAGTGGCATGGAGAAGAACAGATGAAAGGCATGCAGCGATCCAAGGCAAGGATAAAAGGACGGCATCTGTAAAGAAAGGGGAGGAGAACACGCATACATTCGGGAAACCCGAGGTGTCAATACAAGCACGAGCCAGTGCCAGAAGTACATTCGGAGGAGGAGAGTCCGACATACCGCAGAGAGTGCCGGTCAGAGGAGGGGAGTAGAAATAGAAAACACACAGAGAGGAGACAACTCATTGTACAATCCAACCACGATATCAATACCAGATCAGACATGCAGGACGTAAGGTCCATCTCCGGATGGCCTGAACCTGGGTGAATCGAGCGTCTTTGCCTCTTTCCTCTCAACTCTCCTACGCGTCTCAAGTTGTCAAACCAGCTCCCGAGCACCCCCCCGCCCTCTCTGCCGAACAAATCAAGGGAGAGAATGGGGTATTCTCCCGGTGTCGGCCCAGCGGGCACGCGACACCCCGCGTGAGGAAAAGCTTTCCTTTCCCTGTACTACACACTCTACGCTTGGAGTCTCAACCTAAACGTTGTTTTCCATTGCATATTCAGGGCCATCAAAGGACTGGTGATTGGTAGTGTTGCCATGGAAGCAACGCACAATACCGTTGACCTCATGAGTAATACGCTCGACTTTACTATTTGGAGGTGTATGGACACTAGTGCAGAACCTAGCTTTATAGCCGGTTCTGGCCCGTGGGGCTCAGTCGGTTTTCCCATCCGACTCAACGAGCGAGATAACAATAATAGATGGTGAACGGAGCTGTTTCTTGAGCCGGCAGGGTTACTACAAACGCAAGCGGTTTTCAAAAAACCCGCCTCCAAAAATACGACCATTAGAGGCGGATGTGCAGAACGACCTATACGTAGAGCAGAGATGGGCCGGTTTTGCAACCAACTCCATCACACTTCGCATATCCGCAGTTTGTTGGAAGGTCCAATAAATGGAGAGCCGGTTTGATAAAATATCAGACTCCATCTGCGCAGCAGCGGCTAATATTTACGGCCGGCTCATACAAAGTTGGATGCTCCGGAATCGCCGGACTAGGTTCATTTGGTTCTCAGGGTTTTCGACAACCAAAAAATTGTCGGATGTCCGACATCGTTTCTCTGGGTTATTGAGATCCGGTTTTTATTTAAACGACGGAAGTATTGTGAAAACGGAGGGACCGGACTTTGCAGGCAACCTCGGATGGGCTGGATTTTTTAACATTTTTTGCAAATTAGTACATATATTCATAATTAAGCATTGCCATACAGTACATGATTGCTACATCAAATAAAGGACTTGTCGGGTGTGAGAATCCCGGGGTACCTCGTGAGGAAGATCTCGTGAGGTGAAAGGTACGGCAAGGGGCTTAACACGAATCCTATCAACTAGCCATGGCTGCGGAGCTTGCCGAGGCGCACACGACAGAAGATGAACACAGCGAGATACCCAGGTTCAGGCCCACCGTGATGGTGTAAGAGCCCTACTCCTGCTTTTGTGGGATTGCTTGAGGAGATGTTTACAACGAGCTTGACGAGATGTACAGGAGGAGGAAGAAGAAGGTTATCAGCGCTGGCCTAGCCTAAGCTGGAGGTTGGAGATGACCTATGCGCTAGATCTGGATCTCTCCTGCCTTGCTCTCTCTCGCCTCCGTGGAGTTCCTCCCTTGCCCTCTGGGGTGCCCGTCACCTTTATAGCCAGGCACCTCTCCCCTCATAGACACGGGGAGGGTGTCCGCAGATGGCTGGAAAAGGTGGACGGCTCACTAATCTTGGCTGGTTCCTGGAGTTGGTCCATAGCTCTGGTCCACGAGATCCCTTTGCTGGAACGCCACAAAGCGACTGGGTTGTTGCTGCTACCGGGCCCAGCCGACGTCAGCGAGTGGTGGTGGAGTTTGGAGCGTAGTGGACCACCCTTTTCTTGGTGCAGGAGGCAAGGCAGGGCAGGTGAGATGCTCCTGACAGCTGGAATATGCTGTCCTTTCCTTCCTTATCATCAACGAGACTTGGGCTCGTTGCATAGCCACGCGGGATGCGTGATCTCCATGAGTTCGTTGACAGAGTCATACTCCTCCTGAGGCCTCGCGGTATGGGCTTCGCGAGGCGTTGGAGAAGAATCCTCGCGAGGGGTTCCTCGCGAGGTGCTGAATTCCTCCCGAAGGGAGTTGGTCTTGGCGAGGGATAAATGCCTCGCGAGGCCTGCGGTCTCCTCCGCAGGCCATGTCTCGCCAGGCCAAGTCCGCGCCAGGGGACTTAGCGAAAATGTCTCTTTGGCCGGGGGCCAGAGCAGGCCAGGCCGTGGTACCCTGGTTCCCACTGTGCCGACAGTAGCCCCCGGGACCGCGACGCGCTTGAGGAAGAAACGCTGCCGAGGAAATTGTCGATGAAGAGGAGTCGTTGCCGAGGAAGATGTCTCGCCGAGGAAGCGGCATCGTGGGCCCCACTTTGCCTGCGTGGACACCGCCACGTCCCGTCGTGGGCACCCACGACCTTGTCGTGTAGCCGTTGTCGTAGTGGTGGGCCCGCCGCGAGTGGCAACGGTTCCGCGGGCTATAAATCCGCGTGCAACGGCTCGGGGGAACCATTACTCCCATTACGCGCATTACTCCCCCGAATTCGCCGCACCTACGATGTCCGGGGCTCCGCCGACGCTGTGAGATCCAGATTCACGCCAATGGCCCCAAAATCGAAGGTCGCCGGCGGGGGAAAGTCGAAGGCCACCGCGAAGGGGAAGAAGGAGGCCGGGACATCGACGTCCGGCCCCGCCGAAGCTCCCGCAATGGTTCCTCCCCTGATTGGCGTCTGCCTGAAGGGGAAGAAGTTCGAGGAGCTCGCCGTTGCAGTGGCGAGCAAGGACCACGAATATGGCGCCACCGAGCTGCGCGAGCCTACCGCAGACCTCGAGGCACCGGAGGAAGGGTTCTACCCCGTCTTCGCGCATTGCTTGTACTCAGGTTTGGTTCCGCCATTCTCGGAGTTCCTCACCTCCCTTCTGAGCCACTATGACATCCAACTCCTCCACCTCCAGCCCAAATCCATCTGCATTCTCTCCATCTTCGCATTTCTCTGCGAAGCGTATCTGGGCATTCGCCCTTCCATTGCCCTCTTCAGACACTTCTACGCCCTCCGCGTCACCGCGAGGGGCGAGGTCACGGGGTCCCTGTCCTTCCGCCTGAAGGAGAGCTTGAAGGGGACGTACATCCCCATCCACCGCAAGGGGAATACCATCGAGACCTCCGTCCCGAAGAAGGTTGAAGACTACCGCGCGCGCTGGGTCTTCATGAAGATGACGGGAGCGCACGCTGAGCGCTTCGAGCTCCCGGAGGGATTCTTCGCGGAGGGTGAAGAGCCCGCGACCTGGGGCACTGAGGCCTACTGCGACCGCGGCTTGGAGAGGATTGAAGCAGCGCTTGCAGATGCTTGCAAGGCTGGGCTCACGGGGCTTATGGTGCTCCGCGAGTTCGTGAAGCAGAGGATAGCGCCCCTCCAGAGGCACTCGCACCCGATGTGGTTCCTCGAGAAGGGGGACCGCATCCGCCTCCACTCGGTGCCCTTGAAGAAGGACGAGTTGGCGAAGATCCAGGCCATCCTCTACACCGCCTCAAACGTGCCAGAGCCCGAGCAGGCCCACGCGAAGGCCTTGTACTACTTCAAGGACAGCTCGGTGCAGAGGGCGGTGAACTTCATGCCCACCTTCGGCTCTGTAGGCCTCCTCCCCACCTGGGTGGAGCGGTCTTATGAGGCCAGCACCGGAGGAGAAGGCGTAGCCAGCAGCAGCTCCTCTGGCGAAGAAGAGGTGCAGGGCGGAGGCGTGGATGTCGACGCTGGGGAGGCCTCAGGAGACGCCTCAGGAGGGGCCTCGCGAAGGGCCTCGCGAGAGGTGGCTGACTCTGAAGCCACCGAGTCTGAAGAGGTGAGGGGGAGCCCTCCTGAGGCTCCCAAGGACGTGCAGGAGCTGAGCTCTACGTCGAGCGATAATGCCTCCTTCCGCGTGGCTCCCTCGAAGCTGGTTGTGGAGGAGGCCGCGGAGGAGCCTGACGAGGATTCGCCTCGCCTGAGGCGCAGAGAAGGGCGCTCGAAGAAGGCCCAGGACAAGGCGGCTGCATCCAAGGCTGAAGCTGCCGTCAAGAAGAGGCCCCAGGCAGCTGACCCTGGGGCAAGTGCATCGGGCGCCGCCGCGCCCCAGGAGGAGGAGAAGGCTCGGGAGGAGCCTCGCGAGGAGGGCCCTCGCGAGGAGAACCTTCAAGAGGTGCCGCTTCCCGAGATGGTTCCTCAGGCCCCTCCCAGAGCGTCAAGGATTGGCGCGAGGAGGAAACGCGCCGCTGTCGTTTGGGACGACCTGAACGACAAGGCCGATCAGTAAGTTGCCTTGACTAGACTTCTTTTTTGCACTTGGCTCTTTGCTTTTATCTCTCTAATTCTGATCATGATTCATTCTTCTGGCAGGGTGGAGCAGCAGCGGCCGGCCCAGAGAACCCGCCGGCTCGTGAAGGCCTACGAGAAGTTCGCTTCTCGCGCAGCCCCCGAGCTCCAGGACACTCCTCTCCTGGAGGACTTGGGCACGGGGCTCGAGGAGCCTCCCGTGGTCCCCTCTGGAGGAGAGAAGAAGGCCCCTGCGCCAGCGCCGGCGCAGGGTGATGTTGAGATGGGGGAGGCAAGTGCTTCACAGCCTCCCCCCATTGTTGCTGATGAAGCTGCCGCCACCGAGGCGGATAGGGTTGAAGAAGAGGCCGCCAGGTTGGCGGTCTTAGCAGCTGAACACGCCACCGCCTTTGACGCGGTGGACAACATCATCAGGTCCTTTGACGAGAGGACCTCCGCGCCCAACGCTGACCTGGGCGCGGGCGAAGATGCTGAAGAGACCCCAGCAGGGGCGGCCGCGACTCCCCCTCGAGAGGAAGCAGTGGAGATCCCTCGCGAGACTTCCCTCGCGAGGCAAGGCTCTTCAAGAGACCTCGCGAGGATCACCGACCCTCGCCGAGGAAGCGCCTCGAGCTCCCGAGGACCTACTGGAGCTGCGCCCACACGAGGGCTGGTGCTGAACGACGAAGAGGGCTTCGTCGAGGTCCACCAGATGGTGTACACTCTTGCGGAGCTGCACGCCGCCAAGAAGCGTGCCCGCGTCAAAAGAGAGCAGGCCTTGCTCGAGCGGCAAGCCAAAGTTGAAGATGGGTGGCGCAAGCTGCGCGTCGCCCACTCATATGCCCGCCTCCTCGACAAGGCGGCTGCTGAGCGCCGGGCGAGTGCCACCACCTATGCCACGGATCTCCGCGCGAGCGTGGCTCGCGAGGCTGAGGAGAAGGTCCAGGAGTTCCGCGCTCGCGAGGACGAGCTGAAGACGGAGAAGGCCGCGCTTGACGAGGAGAAGCAGCGCTTCACGGCCTTCGAGAATAGCGTCAAGGTCGATCTTGACAAACAGCGCGAGACGCTCCTCCTGGAGGTGGGGAGCACCACAACAAGGTCGAGCGTGATGACAACGACCTGAAGCTTCGCTCGGGCCTCCTGGACACACGCGCTGAGAATCTGAACAAGCGCCAGGAGGAGCTCCTGAAGCAGGAGGAGCAGGCTAAGAAGCTGGCCGCGGAGCAGGCCCAGAAGCAGAAGGACCTCGCAGCTCGCGAGGCTCAGCTGGCTCTCCGCGAGGCATCCCTCGCCGAGGAAAACGCCAAAGCCTGCCAGGCAGCCCTTGAGAAGCAGAAGGCGGTCTATGCCCAGATCAATGCCGCCTGGGAGAAGGACACCCGAGAGAGGATGGAGGCTGCCCTTGGCGAGAAGCTCACGGAGAACACGCTGAAGTACCAGGCCGTCAGCGAGCAGCTCGAGAAGGAGAAGAAGCTTCTTGAAGAGCGCCTCGAAATCGTTCGCGTCAACGAGGCTCAGATGGGGAAGAGGCTCCAGTCGATCGAAGTAGAGCTCCAAGGGGTTGTCACCCAGATTGACGCCACCATGATGGAGGACGCAGACACCCTCCGCAGGGAACAGGCGGTGCGCCTCCTGGAAAAGTCTCGGGCTGCCGCGTTCGAGGCCATTGTGAAGAGCGCCACCGAGCTTTTTGACCGCCTGCAGGTGAGCGATCCGCCTTCTGTGCCTGACGCGGGAACAGGCAGCGTGACGGCCCACGTGCTCTACTTCAAGGAAATCCTGGAGTGCCTGCTTGACGAGCTCGACGACATCGACTTGGTGGTTGACGAGGCGTGCCGCTCCCTCCTTGGAAAGGCGGTGAACGTCATCTACTGCAACCTCTTCAGGATGGACCCGACGACGGACTTCGCGGCCGTGGGAGCTCCCTTGGGCCCTTCACACGACTCCCGGCTGACCGAGCGCGTGTGGAGCCACGTTGAGACCTTCACCAGGCGCTTCGCGAGGCGTTCTGTCATCGAGGAAGTGGACCAAGGCGACAAGGCCTCATGAGGGAGACAAGCCCCCAGATGTATCTGTTTGCTCCACCTGGCGAGATGTGCCTGGGAGATATCATTGTAAATTTAACAATTAGCTTTTGTTAAGCTTTAGCAAAGTTTGCCTGAACAACATTTTTCAATGCTATGTGACTTGCTGCCCCTCTTGAGGCTTTCTAATTCCTTGTGTCTGTGTACTATACGCTCTATGTTGCTTGGACCCGTCTCTCAGTTCAGCCATCACCGCCGCTACGGTATGCTAGAGTCAGGGCTCAGCAAGGCCGGGGGGTGAATGGTGCTTCGAGAGGTAAGAGCTCGAGAGTCGCGATGCTCAGGAGCCCCCCTTGCGTACACACAAGCAACACACAGGCACGCAGAACAGATAGCTCTAGAGGCGCTCAGGAGAAAATAGGACCCAAGAAAGAAAAGATAAGTGCTAGGACTTAGCTTCTCGAGGCATTTCTGCCTGTGGAGGGTTTTGTTCCTCGCCGAGGGTTTCCCTCTCGAGATTCCCTTGACGAGGCTTTTCTTTCCCGAGGTTGGAGCAGGCTTAAGTTTTGTTTCCTGCGTAGGAGAAGTAAAGCATACAAGCATTGCATGGATTTCTCAATACACATGCGCTTGTAGATTGCTTATGTGTGTCTCACGAGGAAACTAAGCACCAAGGTTCTTAGAGAGGTGACGCGCAAGGGAGCAAGCCCCTGGGTTCAGAGCTCTTGAGGTGACGCGCATGAGTCAAGCTTATGAATGCAGAGCTCCGTCAGGAGGTGACTTACATGCCGCGAGTCTCATGGGTTCAGAGCTCGTATCCTTAGGTTTTGCGATGCCCTGTAGGGATTGCTCCCGATGCAAGGACACCGTGCCCAGCCCCCGCTCGTGAGGCATACAGAAGTAAATACAAGCTCATATGCATGAAAACAGGAAATTGCATTAAATTAACTGGCACATAGTGCGAAATCCCTCGAAGGAGATGTAAAATAGGTTCATTACATAGCCGGAGCTAAAATGAAGGCGCCATGTCTGAGCATGGGTATGGGCCGCACACGCCAAACATGCCGAGCAAGCTGAACGTGGGGTAGCACACGGAGTGCCTGAGGCATCAAAGACTCTCAGTTGGCGAGATCCCTCGTGGAGGGTTTGGCTTGTCGAGGATGAGGTTGAAGTAGCACGAAGCTTCCCTCGCCGAGACATTTGCCTTGAGTGATTTGCTTCATGGGTAGAACTTTCGCAAGTCCTTGATGTTCCATGAGTTGCTGATGACCCTGCCGTCCTCTGCTTCTAGCCGCACCGCGCCTGGCCTTGAGACATGCGCGATCTTGTAGGGGCCTTCCCACATGGGTGAGAGCTTGTGGAGGCCTTCCCTGGAGAGGATCCTCCTGAGACAAGATCGCCGGTCTCGAGAGTTCTTGGCCGGATGTGGCGGTTGTGGTAGCGGCGGAGGTCTTGCTGGTACCTTGCTGCTCTCACAGCAGCGGCGTTTCGCTTTTCCTCCAGAAGCAGCAGAGCGGTGTTGTGGAGCTCCTCTTGGCTATCTTCGTTGAAGGCCAGTACTCGTGGAGATCCACTTGACAGCTCGTGAGGCAGGACAGCTTCAGCTCCATAGACCAGTGCGAAAGGAGTTTCTCCAGTGGGCTTGGTGGGCGTAGTGCGAATGGACCAGAGCACCGAGGGCAGCTCCTCGATCCAGTTCTTCCCATGCTTCTTGAGGACGTTGAAGCTTATGATCTTGAGGCCCCTGAGGACCTCTGCATTAGCTCTTTCTGCCTGTCCATTGCTCTTTGGGTGTGCCACAGAGGCATAACATATCTTGGTGCCTAGGTTGCCACAGTAGGATTGGAAGGCTCCACTCGTGAACTGGGTGCCATTGTCGGTGATGATCCGGTTAGGCACTCCATAGCGGCAGACTAGGCCCCTGATGAACTTGCACTACCAGGAAAAGGGTCATTAGTGGCGCACCCCAGGAAATTCTGTGGCGCACCCCCAGGATTTTTTGGTGCGCCACAGAATCGGTGCCACTAAATTGCATATTTCTGTGGCGCACCATGCCATGCGCCACAGAATTCCACTTTCTGTGGCGCACCTTGCTCGGTGCGCCACAGAAATGTGGATTTCTGTGGCGCACCTGCATGGTGCGCCACAGAATTTTGAAAAGTTCAAAAATTCCAAAACTGCAAAAAAAAGTTTCAAAAAAAATCAGAAAAATCAAAATATGAAATAATATAAAAAATCCTATTTATTCGAATTTTTTTCAGATTTTTTGAATCTTTTGAACTCCACCTTCCCGCTAGGTCACCCATCCTCAAAGTGCTCCCACCCTAGCACGCTTAACTTCTAAGTTCCACCCACTTCACCTACCCTTGTGCTACTCAAGTCTTATTGATATATATATCATATGAATCCTTTTAAGACTTGTATGTGTGTATGTTACCTATGTGTTATAAATGTGCGTTTTTAAAGTTCAGATTTTTCAAAAACTTCTAAACTTTGAAAAGGAGGGTTAAAAAGTTTCAAAAAGATCCTAAAAATTTCAAAAAAATTCAAAAAACTTAAAAAAATCCAAAAAAATCAAAAAACTTAAAAAATCCAAAAAAATCAAAAAACTTAAAAACACTGAAAAATCTTCTTTGTTATGCATTTCTATGTCTTTTTCGAATTTTTTGAATTTTTGAATTTTTTTGAATTTTTTTTGATTTTGCTGCGAAATATCGTCTGTATGAAATAACTTTTTTTTCTTTTTGAATTTCGAACTCGGATTTTTCTCTAGTTTTTTTTGATATATTAAACGCGTTATTTCGACGTCGTATGCAAAAGTTATGGCCGTTTTACATTTTTTTTCTAGTTTTTGCATAAAAGGTCAAAATTCATAATTCAAAATTTCTACACGTACTAGACACTCATACCTACCCACATGTGAAAGGGTTTTAATTTTTGAAATTTTTATCATGTGCTTTTACCTCCTGCAAGACTAGAAAAGGCGATCCACGGGGGGGGGGGGGGTGGGATTTGAAAAATGCAATTCTGTGGCGCACCAAGGTTGGTGCGCCACAGAAAGTAAATATTCTGTGGCGCACCAAGCAGGTGCGCCACAGAATGTCGACTTTCTGTGGCGCACCTGGCAGGTGCGCCACAGAATTATTTTTTTCAAATCCCCCCAGCCCCCCCATCTGATTTTCTGTGGCGCACCTTGCTGGGTGCGCCACAGAAATACGACTTTCTGTGGCGCACCTTGCGTGGTGCGCCACAGAAATTCATATTTCTGTGGCGCACCTCGCTCGGTGCGCCACAGAAAGTCGTATTTTTGTGGCGCACCGGTTTAGGGTGCGCCACAGAAATTAATTCTGTGGCGCACCGCTTAGTGGTGCGCCACAGAATCGCATGCTGTCTATAGCATGTTTCCTGGTAGTGTTGACAGCAGATCTTCAGGGATCTCGCACACTGGCTCCACTTCAGACCACTTTGTGAACTTGTCTATGGCGACGTAGAGGTACTTGTAGCCCCCTTGAGCTCGTGGGAAAGGTCCCAGAATATCCAGCCCCCAGACCGCAAAGGGCCAGGTGAGAGGAATTGTTTGAAGTCCTTAAGTTGGTTGGAGAGCTTGCTTGGCGTGGAATTGGCATGCCTCACAGGTCTGGACAATGACTGTTGCATCTTGAAGCACTGTAGGCCAGTAAAAACCACTCCTGAAGACCTTGCCGGCAATTGTGCGTGCACAGGAGTGATGTCCACACTCTCCAGCGTGGATGTCCTTGATGAGACGCCTGCCCTCCTCAGCTGGTACACACCGTAGCGCAATCCCATTGGGTCGCTTGCGGTATAGGTCACCCTCGTGAAGGCAATATGATTTTGCTTGGCGAGCAATTCTCTCAGCGGCTTCATCATCATCAGGAAGGAAACCATCTTGGAGGTAAGCCTTGATTTCAGTAATTCCATCCACATCTTGACGCACAATAGCCATTAGCAGAGGTGCTCCTTCAGGCTCAGGAATTGGAGTTGCTGGCGAGAGAGGAAGTCCTCCTGAAGGCATTTCTGGAATTTCCTCGTGAAGCTGTTTGACAGAAGCCTTGAAGAGCCTTTCTTCAAAGACTCCAGGATCTTGAGCTTCTCTTTTTGATGCACGCTTTGCAATATCATCTGCTTCCTGATTTTCACCCCTGGGGATGTGCATGAGCTCCATGCCTTTGAAGTGCTTCTCGAGCTTTCGCACCTCTTCAAGGTATGCCACCATGTAGCTGTCCTTAGGTGTGTAGTCTTTGTTGGAGAAGTTAACAATGAGCTTGGAGTCTCCTTTGATCAGCAGACGATCGATGCCCATGGCAATTGCGGCTTTGAGCCCGGCAAGAAGTCCTTCATATTCAGCAATGTTGTTGGAGATTTTGCTTCCTCCTGAGAAACGCAGCTGAACTGCATAGCGCAGCTTGTCACCCTCTGGTGAGATCAGAATTGCTGCAGCTCCTCCTTGCTGTCGAGCAAAAGCTCCATCAAACAGCATGGTCCAGAAGTTAGGAAATTTATCTCCTGAAGGTGACTCCTCCTCGGCAGGCTCATCTTGAGTTGCATCAGTCCATTCTGCTGTGAAGTCTGCTAGTGCTGCTGCCTTGATGACTCTTGTAGTGTCAAACTTGATGTCGAAAGGCTGCATTTCTATGCCCCATCCAGCTACACGATCTGTTGCATTTGGATTGCGCAGTACTCGCTCCAGAGGGTATTTGGACACCACTGTTATAGAGTGCCCTGTGAAGTAATGCCTGAGCTTCCTTGATGCAATGAGTAGCGCGTAGAGCAGCTTTTGTTGCATTGTGTATCGCTCAAGAGCACCTCTTAGCACTGTACTGACGAAGTAGACAGGATGCTCCACTTTCTCAGTTGCTTGAGTCTCGGGAGGCTTATCGAGAGAAGTCTCAGGAGGGGCCTCGGAGGTATCCTCGCGAGGGAAAGCCTCCAGAGAAGTCTCGTGAGGGGCCTCGGAGGTATCCTCGCGAGGGAAAGCCTCGTTTGCCTTGGAGAGAGTCGCAACTTGTGTCTCTGGAGTGTCTTGTGCAACAGCTTCTTCTTTGTCTTGGGCATTTGGGTTGGGTGGGCTTCCCACTTTCTTCACTTGTATTGGCCGTTCCCTTACTGCAACCAGGACCGCACTTGCCGCCTGAGGAGATGCTGCTAAGTATAGCTTCAGGGGCTCTTGAGGTCTTGGTGCAACCAGTATTGGAGGGCTAGCCAAATAGCTTTTGAGATCTTGGAATGCCTTATCAGCTTCAGGAGTCCACTTGAACGTCCCAGTCCTCTTCAGGAGCTTGAAGAATGGCAGAGATCTTTCGCCAAACTTAGAGATGAAACGGCCAAGGCTGGCCATGCACCCCGAGAGGCGCTGCATCTGCTTGAGAGTTCTTGGCGGCTGCATCTCTTCAATAGCCTTGATCTTGTCAGGATTCACCTCAATGCCTCTGTGAGAGACCATGAAACCGAGGAGCTTTCCAGAGGGGACCCCAAACACACACTTGGCGGGGTTCAGCTTGAGCCCCACCTTGCGGAGGTTTTTGAATGTCTCGTCGAGGTCCTCCAGCAATGTGTTTCCTTGGAGATTTCACCACTATGTCATCCACATAAGCCTCAGCATTTCTTCCCATCTGAGCCCCCAGTGCCTTCCTCATGAGCCTCTGGAAGGTTGAACCAGCATTTTTGAGACCAAAAGGCATGCATGTATAACAGTACACACCACAGGGAGTGAGGAAGGCAGTTTTCTCTTCATCCTCTTTAGCCATCTTGATCTGATGATAGCCTGAGAAGGCATCTAGGAAACAGAGCAGTTCACAACCAGCTGTAGAGTCCACAATCTGATCGATCCTTGGCATGGGGTAGGGATCCTTGGGACAAGCCTTGTTGAGGTTGTGTAGTCAATGCACAATCGACCTCACCAGTTTGTTTCGGAACCACCACAGTATTGGACAACCATGTAGTATAATGACTTCTCGATGACCTTTGCTTGTTTCAGTTTTTCAACCTCTTCAACTATGAAAGCTGCTTCTCGGGAGCCTGACGCCTGGCCTTTTGCTTCACGGGGTGCGCATCCTTGCACACTGCTAGGTGGTGCTCGATCACCTCCCTCGGTACACCGGTCATATCTGACGCTGTCCAGGCGAACAGGTTAGAGTTTGCCCGGAGGAAGGCGACGAGCGCGTTTTCCTATTTAGCAGGCAAGCCAGCGCCAATGGTGACGCTAGCGGCCTTGCTGCTTGAAGCCTTGACATCCAGGGCACCTTCTTGGTGGCTGCCTTCTCCTGAGTGAACAGCTGCTTTTTCTTGCTTGGCTGCTTCGCGAGGGAATTCTCCACGTCCTCGTCAGCCGGAAAAGCCACATTGACTTCTTTGTAACATGTTCCACAACACGAAGTCCATCACCAATCTGGCCTCTGACAGTGATTGTGCCACCAATGCCTGGCATCTTGAACATGTTGTATGCGTGGTGAGTGACTGCCATGAACTTCGCGAGGGTCGGGTAGCCGAGGATCGCATTGTAGGGCAGGCTGATGTGCGCCACGTCAAAGTCAATGGACTCTGTACAGTAGTTCTTCTCTGTGCCAAAGGTGACTGGAAGCCTGATCTGGCCAATGGGATGAATTGCTCCCTCAGCGACGCCATAGAAGGGCCTGCTCAACGAGAGTTTTTCATAAGGCACCTGAAGCTTTTCAAACGCCTCCACAGAGATGACACTCAGTCCAGCACCACCATCAACCAGAGTTTTAGTGACTGCGATGTTGTTGATTGTAGGAGTGCAAATCAAGGAATAGTGCCCACAGCCTGAGTGTTCTTGGGGTGATCAGCCTTGTCGAAGGAGATCGCCTGTTGGGACCACATGAGGGGTTTTGAAGCCTCCACAGCCGGAAGAGCAGCACCAAGAGCACGAGCAAACAGCTTGAATTGGCGGTTGGACCTTGGCGCCTGAGCTCCTCCAAGCAGACAGGCCATAGCTGTTGGAGCTTGGTAGCCCCCTGGGTTCTCTGCTGGCAGGTTGTTGTTTTCCACAGCAGCCACAGGGTGCACCTCGCCAGCATTGTTGTGCCGCCCACGGCGCGGCCTCCACGGTAGCCTCCACGGCCACCTCGACCGCCGCCTGCAGCTTCCTTCTGCTCACGCTTCTCAGTGATCTTCTGAAGCTCCCAGCAGTTCTCAACGGTGTGGCCATGCCTCTTGTGGAAGATGCAGTAAGGCCTCTCGTGGTCTCGCGGAGCTTCAGGAGGGTTGGCTTGCGGAGCAACACATTTCTGCTTGGCCTCAGGCTCTGCAGCAAGAACTGCAGTGGTCTTGCGCTTGCCTTCCTTGGATTTCTTCTTCTTGGTCTTGGAGGTTTCTGCTCCAGCTTCGACCTTGACGAAGAGATTTCGCCCATCCTCGGCCTTGCCACACCTCTCGGCTACCTTGAAGAGGATTTCTGTGGTGACAATGGCGGTCTCGTGGATGGACATCTTCTCCATCATCCTGACGTCCCTGCAGCCTTGCCTGAAGGCGCAATCACTTGAGCCTCTGGGACGTTGGCGATCTTGTTGCGCACTTGACTGAAGCGCTGGACGAACTGGCGCAGAGTCTCGCCGGGCTTCTGGACCACAGCCAGCAGGTCGCTGTAGGAGAGGCCACGGTCGTACGTGCCGTTGAAGTTGGCAATGAAGGTGCTGACGAGGTCTCTCCAAGTGCTGATGGTGTCCTCGGGGAGGTTCTGCAGCCACGATGCCGCGGAGTCCTTGAGGCACATGAGAGCCAATTAGCCATGACCTTGTCGTCCCCGCCAGCAGCCTGGATGGCCATAGAGTAGCGGCGAAGGTACTCCATGGGATCAGTGCGGCCGTCGTACTTCTGGGTCTCTGGCTTGAATTTTGCCGGCCAGACGACGCGGCGAGCTCGCGAGTGAACGCAGGACAGCCCGTGGCGTAGACGGCGTCACCCTTGGCGAGGCGGCGACGGTTTTGGTCTCCAGCACTGGCGATCTCGTCGATGGCGATCGTGGCGGCTTCTGGCATGCTCGATGTGGACGCGGGCGTCCTCGGGAACCCTCTGGATGGTCCTGACGTTCTCGTGGGGCGACGAGCGTGGGAGACGACGATGGGATTTGCGCGATCGTTCCTCGCAGCGGGAGCGCTCTGGTGATGGCCTGGGCCGCACAGCAGACGG
This sequence comes from Poa pratensis, assembly GCA_947311845.1. Lineage (NCBI taxonomy): Eukaryota > Viridiplantae > Streptophyta > Magnoliopsida > Poales > Poaceae > Poa > Poa pratensis. The sequence goes on from CAMZMU010000006.1 coordinate 159,489, forward strand.
CGCCGTGTTCGCAGCCTGAGTGGCAGCCTGAGTCGCAGCAGCAGCGGCCTGGCGAGCCAGCGAGCGAGACTGGGACACGGCTGGCTTGGCGATTCGGACGAGCTCGGCGATGCGGTCTAGCCATCGATCGGGCTTCTTCTGGCGGCCTGAAGCGCAGGAGCTCCTCCGCCATGTGCAGAGCCGCGCCCGCGCTCGGGGCGGTGCGACTCTGCGATGAAGCAGCAGCGCCTCGCGAGGGATGCAGAGAAGAGGCTTCCTCCTCACCAGCGCTGTCCTCCGGTGCTCGACGTAGGGCTCGTCGTTGCGTTGTGCTCGACTTCGTTGCGCCTCGCGCTGGGGCGTGGAGCGGCGCGGCGCGTGCGAGATGGCCCGGGTCGGTGGTGCCCTTGGCGGCAGCACGAGCACGGCAGCAGCACGGGCGGCGCGCTCGTCGGCCATGACGGAGAGGTTGATGAAGAAACGCCTAAACCCCCTACCTGGCGCGCCAACTGTCGGGTGTGAGAATCCCGGGGTACCTCGTGAGGAGATCTCGTGAGGTGAAAGGTACGGCAAGGGGCTTAACACGAATCCTATCAACTAGCCATGGCTGCGAGCTTGCCGAGGCGCACACGACAGAAGATGAACACAGCGAGATACCCAGGTTCAGGCCCACCGTGATGGTGTAAGAGCCCTACTCCTGCTTTGTGGTATTGCTTGAGGAGATGTTTACAACGAGCTTGCCGAGATGTACAGGAGGGGAAGAAGAAGGTGATCAGCGCTGGCCTAGCCTAAGCTGGAGGTTGGAGATGACCTATGCGCTAGATCTGGATCTCTCCTGCCTTGCTCTCTCTCTACCTCCGTGGAGTTCCTCCCTTGCCCTCTGGGGTGCCCGTCACCTTTATAGCCAGGCACCTCTCCCCTCATAGACACGGGGAGGGTGTCCACAGATGGCTGGAAAAGGTGGACGGCTCACTAATCTTGGCTGGTTCCTGGAGTTGGTCCATAGCTCTGGTCCACGAGATCCCTTTGCTGGAACGCCACAAAGCGACTGGGTTGTTGCTGCTGCCGTGCCCAGCCAACGTCAGCGAGTGGTGGTGGAGTTTGGAGCGTAGTGGACCACCCTTTTCTTGGTGCAGGAGGCAAGGCAGGGCAGGTGAGATGCTCCTGACAGCTGGAATATGCTGTCCTTTCCTTCCTTATCATCAACGAGATTTGGGCTCGTTGCATAGCCACGCGGGATGCGTGATCTCCATGAGTTCGTTGACAGAGTCATACTCCTCCTGAGGCCTCGCGGGATGAGCTTCGCGAGGCGTTGGAGAAGAATCCTCGCGAGGGGTTCCTCGCGAGGTGCTGAATTCCTCCCGAAGGGAGTTGGTCTTGGCGAGGGATAAATGCCTCGCGAGGCCTGCGGTCTCCTCCGCAGGCCATGTCTCGCCAGGCCAAGTCCGCGCCAGGGGACTTAGCGAAAATGTCTCTTTGGCCGGGGGCCAGAGCAGGCCAGGCCGTGGTACCCTGGTTCCCACTGTGCCGACAGGACTACTACTAATTAAATATGATACTTCTTAGTAGCTAGGATTGAAATCATCACACAACCTTGCTCTAAATAGTACAAGAGGTAGATATGTTTGATCTACCCAGCTGTTGTATAGAGCAGTAGTTTAAAACAATATTTCAATATACATATGGATATCACCATTGATCCTCGAGGCACAGAGAACGATGACTCGTCCGACTTTAATGCCAGTGTCGCCAGCGAATTGATTCCAATTTGTCTTCTCCAGTCTAAATTCGCCTCTTTCATCTAGAAACCACGGTATCCGCGATCTATGGGCTGGTTCCATCACCATGAATTATACACCTGACGAGGGGATGTTGAAATGTTGATGAAATCCATTTCCAATCTTCTGCAAATTGGATAAGAATTATGAATGAAGCTGCATATGTAGAATGACAATATGTGAAAGGGGACATTTGAATTTCTCTTAGGTTGATACTTACAATTGTAGCACCCCAACATTTATGTCTGTAAGCTTATGGAAAATAATAACATCCATGTGTTGATAGTGCTTTATGGCGAGATCGACAATTCTCCTACCGGCCGGCGGCCGATCAAACGAAGTACGAGTGCAAGGAACTAGCTAGTTAGCTAGAATAAAAGTCTTACATAATCGCTATTAAAAACCATTAGTTTTGAAGTCTGCTAATACAGAGCTAAGCATAGGGGCGGAGGCCATCGATCGTGAATTTGCAGCTTATACCTTGTGCCATCATGCGAGCCACAGTCTCTTCTTTGCTTGGATGGAAAGCGTAGAAAATGCCAGACGGTTGGTTCACATCGTTGTTGATGACTACTGCAAGCTCGTTCTGGATGCGTGCCCACATATCCTTGAGCTCTCCAGCCGGGATTTCGCTCAACTGGGAGGCCCAGTTCATGACTTGGGACTGATTAGTCAAGCTATCTCCCCCGCGTACAAGCTGCCACATATGATAGAGGACGTAGTAGCCCTCCATCACACTATTTTCCGGCTGCTGTACACAGGCAATTTTGATGTTGAGTTTGAAGCACACCATCTTCATGTTGTTTCTCTTTTTCTTTTTGTTGTCGACGAAAGTACCTCCGGAGAACTCAAAGTGGAAGAGAGCAGCATCGAGCAAGTTCTTGATACTTGTGTAGTCCGTTTTTCTGCTCTTCGCCAAGTCCAGACACAACGCACCGCACCGGCGTGGATCGAGAATGATGAGGATGGAGTGATCACTGCGTGAAACAAAAAAACAAACCAATCATACTTGAATAAATCTTTGTATTTGTAGGGCGAAATGGAAATGTGTAGTAAAGCATGGAAATGATACTTACAATGGATGATAGGGCATTAGCAAATATATCTTGTGCCGATTGGTTACCATGAACCTTGCAATGTATTCCTCCATTTGTTGATGGCCGTTGTCATCTCTCAAGTAGCCTTCATGAAGTAGGTAGGGGTCCGCAATTGCAATGTCGTCCTGGGCGTTATCGTTGTTGATAGCTCTGAGTTGGTGGAGCGCCCATAGGCGGAGTAAGGATGGAGTCAACTTCTTCAAGTGGAGCATCTTGAAGATATCTTCAAAACGCACAAAGAACATGTCGGCGGGGTAATCACGACACCAGTCTTCATGACTCTCAGGCACTCTTACTGGAAGGACCGGAAAAAGATTGCGTTCTTCTGGATCCAACGGAACTAGATACTGCTCTTGATTGATAATGTGTTCATGAAGGATCTTGATTGATTTTGGGATCCGTATCCATAATTGGATAACCCATGCAATGCAAAAGCCGCCGCCTCTTGGGATTGCTTTCAACAATGGTCGACTTTTTGGTCTCCGGCTTTTGGGTGTTGGCTTTCCTTTTGTTATTAGGCAGTCTTCTGTTCCTTCCCTGGATGGGCTGAGAGCATGCTATGTTGCATTTGTTGTCCTTAACTGCTTCGGTGGTCGCAACGAGGAGTGTGGTAGGACTTAAGATACTTTTGGCGGCCACATCCTGGGTGTCAGTTGGCGGTGTGTCTCCAAAATGAAGACTCTGTTTGCAATAGGAGCGTTCCATTTCTGGGGATATATTAACCTGAACAAACTCATTGGCATCAATGTTGAGTTCGGGCCGCACATCATCTACACCATGTTCAATGAGAAACTCCTCGACATTGTAATCTCGATCTTCAGGAGAACATGTAGGCAACACTTGATTGCTAGATGGAGGTGGCAGCCTCGACTCACCCAAAGAAGATGCATGATTGCTAGACCCCGTACAAACAGCTGGGACAGTTGTCTCACCAATACGGACTGCCGGGACGGGTGTTATGAGCATTTTCTTTCCGAGCAATTGAATTTACGATTTCGGCCACTCCATGGGCCAATTCTTGCATCCTTCAAGGTTATAATGCTCGTCCGCCCCAGGTGGTTGAGACGGAGGATCCAATTCCTCATAACCCGGATTGACCATAACAATCTCAACACGACATTTGTCGGGTGGTAACTCCTTGTTGTGTATCACCTTCAATTGTGGGTTCATGATACTGCGTGTTGCGACGACCTTCAATTCACCGTTCACGCGATGCAGGATTTTGCACGCGGTGTCAACCTGCAAAACCGTGTGGGTGAGAGAGATCGGAACAACCTCTAGGCATGCATCATAAATGACTATGTTGATCCTACGATGCTTAATTACCGTGAGTGCATCGATATCAGCCAATGGTGACGGATTGATACCCATGTAACTGACAGAGTGGCTTCTATGCCGCGTACTAGGAGGTTTGGCTACGGGTGGGTCCATCAAGCCAGCCACTTGGTCGAAGTAATATTATCTTTCTGTCCATCACTCAACCAACTCTTGAGAGCCTCGAAAATTGCTTTTCCGTTGGCTTTGCATGTTGCTTGGGCATTGGCGTTGGCTTCGCGCACCGCATCTTCTTTGATTTTATCTAACATGTCATGTGTGATAATCGTTTCATTGCCTTGACGCTTTCGACATTTCTCGTCGCCGGTAGGACGGTGGGTATCCCATTGACATGGACCGGGATCGTTGCTGGCGACACGACCACCTGCCCGTCATTTATCCACTTTAGCCCCCTTGGTGTGGTTAAGCGCCCGCACAAGAAGTTTGTCCCACCTGCCTTTCGGTCTGTGGGAGCTTTGAGGCTTTCCATACTCGTCTTCCTGAAAAAAGGTCATGATCCATTAATTTTGATAACGTGGTGACTCGGCCGGAAATAGGAGTGCCCAAAGTAATTACCAGATATTTTTTTCACTAGCTGAGTTTTGTCATCGGACTTATATTTTACCGTGATCTTATCCTTACTGGACCGGCCCCTGACGTAGTTGTGCTCGAGCTCATCTTTTAAAATGGAGAAGGGGTTTTCCACTATTTTCTCCGCCATCTCCTTGTCTTCCTTCTCCCACTTAAGTTTCTTCGACTCGCTGTAACCACGGGTTCCAAGGTTGTGGTTGCCCACACATTTGTCCCGCAAGTCCTTCACCCATTTCCTTTTTCTCTGGGCAAGTGGGTCACTGGAATGCTGTCTGAACTTCTTTAGCCGGTCTTCAGTAATTGTAGAGAAAGTTGCTTGAACCTCGGCGATATCTTTCTTAGCAAATTCGTGCCTTAGTCGATACCTCCAATTATACAAGGCTTTCGTGAACTTGCACAATGCACGTGCATTGACGAGATTTTTTTTTCTGGCTCAAGTTGTTGTATGGATTGGGGAACCGGTATCTCCTGTGAAGCTTCTGGAGAAGCAGCCGGCGCATCTTGTACATATGTTTTCCTCTTATGGTTGTATCAGTTATGATGCACACTTCTCGGATGATGCATCCAATGACATTGCCGTACTCCTGGTTGGCTTTGATTGGAACAATAGGTTCACCCTTAGCACACACTTGTGTTACCTTAAGCCTTCCGACGGGAATTTTGTTCTTGCTCCGTCTCCGCCGCTTTCTTCCACTCTGTGAACCACTTCCTGTTTCCTGCTCATTGTCACCTTGTGCACCATCTGTGAGGTGCTCTCCATCTGTGAGGTTCTCGCCATATGTTGTGTCAGCGCCACCTTCGGCCTCTGTGTCCGCGCCACCTTCGGGCTGTGTGTCTGTCAGGGGTGCCTCATCGTCCGTGTGGTCATCACCATCTGCCTCGTGCCTGAGCCGCCCTCACCATCGGTCATCATCACATCCTCGTAGTCCTCCTCTTCTTGCGCCCTGATGGGGTCGATAAATGGATTCAAGTTCAGTTGTTCTCGCGAAGATGAGGCTACGTGGTTGTCTTCTCTGGACATCTCTAAATATAATATAACAAAATGTTAGAGAATAGAAATAATATGTAAAATCAACAAAAAAATCGGCATGACCTTTGCTAAAAATGGGACATATTGAGTGCCAGAAATTTGACGAAACGGACGAATCAATGTTCCGCCAAAACATTGGCAACTCATCCATGCAAACAAATGGAAATCACAGCGCGAAAAGATTAGCGGTCAACACAATGTTTCCTCGGCTCGATGGCCGGTTTTGAGTCCCCAACTTGGAGATTCACAAAGTTTGATGCGCATATGCAAGATATTCATCGAGCACAATGTTGCCACAGCGGAAATTCACAAAAAGTATGCAAGATTTCGTAGAAACATTTCCACGAAAACGTCTCGAGCGGCCGCCGGTGATGGAGGATAGGGCTTCATTACCTGCTCAACCGGTGGCGGAGGTGGTCGACGATGACGCCTTCAGATGCGGCGGTGTCGCATATGCAGACGGCGGTCTCGGTGGATGGGGATATCGGGTCGGCTAGTTGTGGGGAAGACGGCGGCGGAAGTGGAGGGGGAGGGCGGTGAGTGGACAGCGACAGGTGACGCAGCGAGGGCGAACGGCGACGGCGAAGAGGCCAGTGCACAGCTAGGACGAAGTGGGCGGCGCAGCAGAGTGCCGGGCTCGCGGCGGTTGTCCTCGACGGCGACGGCAAAGAGGCCAGTGCAGCGCTGCGTGCACGCGCGCGAAATGAAATTTCGCTAAGTCACCGACGCCTTCGTTTCCTATATTAGTAATTCAGTGGCGAGGGTGCCTCCCTTCTTGCCACTTCTACGAAATAAGTGGCGAGGGTTTCCGCTCGCCACTACTAAGAATTATCTTTGCTAGTGAATTTTGCTAAGTCATGTAGTTATGTTTGTTTTTTCTTTGCTAGTTTTTTCCTGTAGTTGTAACGCGTAATAAGACTATCATTAAGTAACTATATTACACAAAACAACCAGCATTTCACAATTAATTCAGTATAGCCTTAATTCTATTACACACAAAATTACCATGCATCTAGCTAGATTAATTATATATTACATCACAATAGAACAATCATGTCTTCTTTTTCTTCTTTGTAAATCTGAGCCCTGCACCGTGAGTTTGTCTTCTGAGGGATCATGGACATCCTCCTTTCTGACTCGTCTAGGGATGTATTGTTGGGAGTTGTCTTCTTTCTCCTTTGGGTCGTTGTATCAGTCAAAATCATGCTCGTCTTCGTCTTCATCCATTCCAATGATGCTCCTCTTGCCTCTCCTCACGACCACACGAGTCGGCTTTATCAGGTCGGCTATGAAGAAACATTGTTCGACGTCCTAAGCAAATACCCACGGCTCATACTCAGCGGTAATTCGTTTCACATTGCTGGTCGCACCAACTGGTTGCGCTTCAGGTATCAACATTGTGGTGAAATAACAATCTTAATTATCAACATTCTTAGCCCATCTCACACGGAACATTGCAATCTTAGCCTCTCCCGAGTAGTCAAGTTCCTATATTTTTTCGATCCTACCGCAGTATCTTTTCTTTTCAAGACCGGTCAAGGATTCCTTGGTTATCCCTGAGTTCTGGTACACACTGCTAGTTTTGTCTTTCTTCTCCGTGTAGAATGTGTATCCGTTGATATCATATGCTTGATAAGTCGCGAGATTATATGCAAGGCCTTGTGATAAGGCGTATATAAGGTCTGCATCCTCATTATTCTATAGCAAAGATGGATTCTCCTTCATTATAGTTTTGAACCAATCAGAGAGCATGTCCAAGTGTCTGCATCTTCTATAAGGTGTTATTATGCTCTTTACTGATTTGGTCCTCCGTCCTCGGCTTCCCCAGGCGGTCATACTTCTCCTTTATTTTGTCTTTGTGCTTCACCATCCATTCATCGAGCATGTCCAAGTATTGTAACACTACCGTGTGCACTCTTTGCAAGTCGTCCAATCGACCACTATGGCCCACATGCAACTCTTTCTTAAAATTCAAGTGACCCACTCCTTCGAGTCTGCCCGTGTGCTTATTGATGGGCACACCAGAATTATCGACATACATGAAGTTCGTGCAGAACGAGATGCACTCCTCAGTAAGATACCCCTGGACGATGCTTCCATCAGGATGGGCCCTGTTCCGAACGAAACCATTCACCCACCCATTCAACCGGGAACATGTTGTGCCAAAATGCAGGTCCCAAATTTTCGATATCATCGACTATATGCATTAGCAAATGCACCATTACGTCGAAGAATGCGGGCGGAAAGTAGATCTCAATCTCACATAGTATGACAGTGATATCTTCCCGTAGCCTTCTCAAACGCTCGAAACTTATCGACTTTTAGAGAGAACGTCGAAGACATTACATAGTTCAAGGAGCGTGTCTCGGACGAGTTTGTCCATAACCCCTCTAAGTGCAACCGGAAGTATCTGCGTCATCATCACGTGACAGTCATGAGACTTCATCCCGCTGAAACTTTGTTTCTTGAAGTCCAAATATCTTTGAATGGAACCGGAGTCACCAGAGGTAACTTTGATACCTTCAAGGCATTTGAATACTTGCTTCAGCTCATTTGGACTTAGAGTGAAGCAGGCAGGGGGCAATACTCTTTTCTGGTTTTGGTAACGTTTTTGCCTTCTAGTCTTCTTATTCTTCTGAGAACCCCCATTGCCCCCTTTCTTAGCCCTTTTGCCCTTGCCCGTCGTCTCCCGGTCTTCCTCATCCTTATCAGAATCGTGTAATTGTAGATCTTCCCTCAAGTCAAGTACCTTGTAGTCTTCCATTGCCCTCGGCCCATCTTTAGTCTTTTCCGGCATGCCAAACAATGTGGCCAGCAAACTCTCCCACATGTTCTTTGTGGTATGCATTGGATCAAGACAATATGGCGTTTCAAGGTATTTCCAGTACGACAGTCCCCAAACACAGACTTCCTTTTCCATACTGTGCACAGTGGATCTTGAGCCTTCCGCCTCTTACCTGGGAGAGGACACTCATCCCAATTGCCCAACAAATCAAAAATTTCTTGTCCTTTCCTCTGACGTGGAGCTCCTCGCTTCTCTGTACTGTAGAACGGGTCTGATCGAGTTCTCCACTCATCGTCCTTACGAAGCCACTTTCGATGTCCCACGAAAACAATTTTACTAGAGCCCGTTCTCGGTAGCTGGATGTATGATGTATCATCCATACACCTAACACATCCGGAATGTCCATGTGACACTTGGCCGGCGACATATCCGTACCCGAGATAGTCATGCACTCATGTCATCAACAATGCCCTCTTCTTTGTACGCGTCCCACGTATTGACACCTTCATCAGCCAATAATGTGTCTAGATCCTCCTTAACTAGCACATTACAAGTCAATATCATTACCTGGTTGTGTGGGCCCTTGGATTAACATAACCATGTGAATGTACTTCCTCTTCATGCATATCCACGGGGGGAGGTTGTACATCTATACAAACACGGGCCACGTGCTATGGGTGCTTCTATGGTTCCCTAAAGGACTTAGTCCATCCGTACTCATACCCAGTCCGACGTTCCTGTCGTCACCCCCGAATTTTTCAAATATAAGGTCAAGTGTTTTCCACTGCAATCCAGCTGCAGGGTGTTTTAAAACTTTATCACGTGAAGGTGCATGCGCCTTTCTTTGTGCCACGACATGAGTTTTGCTTCTTTCTTGTCGGCGTAATAACGTTGCAGACGAGGAATCAACGGAAAGTACCATACAACCTTCTAAGGACTCTTCTTTCCACGCTTGTATCTGGATTGTTCGCACATAGGACACTCTACACTACCCACGTAATCATTCCGATAGATAACGCAATCATTGATACACGCGTGGTATTTGGTGTGCGACAAATCAAGAGGGCACACAATTTTCTTGGCTTCGTCGACAGAAGTTGGCAACTTGTTCCCTTTGGGTAAAAATTCATGCACAAACTCAAGTATAAGATCTAAGCATCTATCTGTGCTTTTCGTTCTAGCTTTGATGTCTAGAAGCTTTAGCGTCACATCCAAGCGGTTGTGTTTGGGATCACAACCATCGTATAAAGGAGTTTTCACGTTTTCCGCCAGTTGGGCCAACTTCGATGCATCTCTACATGTGGCTCGTTTGTTCGTTGTCTTCTTATGAAGCAAATCAAGAAGATGTGGGTCTTCCAAATTTGAAGCCAATGACGGACTATCCTCCATGTCCTTCGTCTATTCATCTCTCTCGACATCAATATGTACTGCTGCCTCTTTGTTCCCTTCTTCGTCTGACTCTAGGACATCATCATAACGGCCACCTACTTCTTCATCTGTCATGTCATCTGACAGTACATTCTGATTACCATAATGGTCTGGTGGCAATGTAAAACCTTCCATGAAACCATGTTTCAACAAGTGCATCCTCAAAGTTCCCTCGAACAACAAATTGCTCTGGCATTTACGACAGGGACATTCTATCTGATGTTCACCATTTAGAATCATATTTTGCACCGCCCTCTGGGAAAAAGGCAATTATGATCGGATTGTCTTCCATCTTCGATCACTACTACGCACCGATGCCTACAACATATAAGAAAAAGAATAATAACCAAAATAAAAAAAATTTGCCATGACCTTTGCATAAAATAAGACGTATTGAGTGCCAGAAATTTGACGAAACGAGAAAATATCATCGTCTCGCCAAAACATTGGCAACTCATCCCTGCAATAAGAAATACACACAACACGAAAAGATTCGCGAGCAACAAAACGTTGCCTCGGCTCGATGACCGGTAAACAACATAGTTATGCATGACTAAATTAGAAGTTAATCACCTACAAAAGAAGTTAATCACCTAGCTAGAGCAAGTAAGTTAATGATGACGGTCATCACGACCGGCCGCACGCACACTCCAAGCTGCCATCTTAACAATCCATTTTAATGGACTTTAGAGAGAGAGAGTGAAAATCGTGGGACAAAAGTGAGGAGAGGAAGAAGAGAGAGTGGAAGCACATGGCCATGTGGGTGTGCTGCCACGACATTACCAGTGGCGTGGAAACATACGCACGCCACTACAATTTGATGACTTCACTGAGAGTACCGGTGAAAATAACGTACTGGCGTGCACAACTCTACCCACGCCACTGAACAGTAGCTCTACCAGGGACGTGCAAATTCCTTCGACGCCACTGCTATTTTCAGACTTGGCACGACAGCCGGGCCCACTCAGGAGTGACGTGTGATGGCTCTGAAATGCAATGAAAACAAGGGTCCAAGTGCAGAGTTTATAGTATAAGGAAAGATAAGTTCTCCCCACGAGGGGTGACTCGAGGGTTTAGTATCGAACTCTCGGGTACGAGTATTATAGTAGTTATCTTCCTATCCCCTGCAATCAAATAGAATGCTTTGTGCCCTCAACCTCACCAAGTGGTTGTCAAACACAAGGTGTGAGAATGATAATAAGACTAGTGCAAAACAGTAATAAAGATTCAATGAATAATAAACTAATGATGGATGGATGCATTTAGTAAATAAATATGCAATATCTATGTTTTTGTGTTTTGTTTAATGATGCAAGTTGTGATAGTGTTGTTGTAGATTTCGAATTGGTGATGAACAATAAAAGTCAATAGCAGCAAAGTAAAGTAGAAGTGTTTTCTTATGATTAAAAGTGGACTGGGATTCATGGTTTTACATATGCTCTCTCTTTTTATGAAGTGGTAGATAATGGAACAAACAAGAATTATCATATGAGATTGCAACACAACGTTTACTATGAGTATTAATCATATGAGCATCACGTCCTATCATAGAGATCTTTTTTTATATTAATCTCTCTTATTACTCCACCAAGATGTGAACTAAATCTTAGCACACCGGTAATTAAGATAAATCAGAGTATAGCATTAAGCAAGATGACATGAAGTTGAAATAAGAACATGCTAGATCTAGTCATGGAGAAATGATCATGGTCACATCTGATCCCGGTAGATAGGTATTCCTTTTTATACCTAGTGATGCAGCAAAGAATGGTTTAACAAAACCAAAGTGGATAGCTGAACTTCTGTCACTTTCACAGCATAACCACCACCCGTTACTCCAACTAATGGATACGTTCCCCCACACACGCTCTCACAAACATGCTTGATCAAAACAAGTGAATAAGAACGGGGTACATGATATGCATCTACTCTCAACAACACAAAGATAAACAATTGCAATCTGAAATAACAACTCAAAGATAGATCCACCACATAGGTATTACATAGATGACCGTAGTCATGATAGGCAGCTCATACGGTGCTAATTAGTGAAGCTCAAAGAGAGGAGAGATACATATGCTACTTCCACAAACCCATAGTCTAGGGGTGGACTATTCCCTCTTCATGGTGGTGATGATGGAGACATTGTTGCGGGAGATGGAGACCACACCGGCAGCGCCCCGCCGAAGTTTTGCCCCTCCAATCTACAGCTCCAGGTCTTTGTTTCGGTGTTTCTGTGTTTCAACATCGCTCTCGTCTCGAAAAGGCCAGGGGGCCATATATATAGTCGGTTTTAGGTCAAGAGGCACCCGTGGGCGAATGAATCAACAGCATCGGAGCAACGAGGGGGAAAAGGGGGTGCTCCACGCGGCCAAGGAATCTGGCCGCGTGGACCCACCTCTTTTCTTCATCCTTTCTTCGTTTGCAAGTTTCCTTATCCCGTACTCCTTCTTCCTTCCAAAAAATGATCCCCGCAGATTTTCAGGTGATTTTGATGAAGTTTAGTACCTGAAACATCAAAAATATAGAAAAGGGGTTTTTTCACAGTGCAGGGTTAATTCCAGAAAAGTTGGGTACTTTATGAATTATTCCTAAAAACATCATAAAACATTGATTTAACCCTTATCTGATGCAACATATGATAGAAAACAAGTAATAACATGCAAAGTTCATGTATGCATTTTACATGCATCAACGTGCACGGAAAAGGCCACGCCACTATAAATCCTGGATCAGTGGAGGGCAGAAAGTTCCCTCGCCACTACTATTTTTGGGCACCCGGATGCACCGTAGAAGTGGAGTGTCTAATACGGACCCGCCACTAATGTGGTTCCACCTATAAGCACTTTCCTACTAGTGTCAGTTCATCGACCGAATACAAATCATTCGGGTTAACGCAGTACATACCGACGATGCATTTGATATGCGGGCACTCACGAGCCACCGTCGGCATGTACGGTGTATGCCCCGTGTGTTTTGTTCTATCTACAAATCTTCAGGTTCATTAACCGAATACAAATCATTCGGGTTAACACCATACATGCAGACGATGCATTTGTGCAAGCACTCACGAGCCACCGTCCGCCTGTATGGTGTATGCCTCGTGTGCTTTGTTCTATCTACACATCTTCAGGTTCATCAACCGAATACAAATCATTTGGATAACAATAGTTATGGAAATAATTCCGAGCCAGGTAAGGCAATAAAAGCAGATAATAATAGTAGCTACATATTAAGTTCAATTCATATTATTGACCATTGCAACAAAAAGTGGCCATCTTTAGATGTAAAGGATCTCCAACATCTTCTCCAAGTTGCAACTATTAGTGTCCCTTAGGGTGATGAGAATAGCTTGGTCAACCGGGAAACCTCTAGGCTCATGCAACTCCCTCCACGCGGTCGAGCTGAGAATGTCGCGACCATCAAGGGAAGACGTGGTTTACGGAACGGTGGTGACTTCGCCAATGTTTCCAAGGCGTACTCCTATACTGCCCTCATGTGGGAGGCCAGCACTTTCCGCTACCACCTTAGGAATTTTCTGAGACAACACATATTTGTCACACGAGAAACATAAAAAAAAAGGCACACATCAGACAAGTATTGTAAGGAAAAATATTTTAGAAATATACCATGGAATGTCGATTTGTGACATTTGTGTTCTTTATACGATGCATGTAATTCACCCCCAACGTACCTATGACTCGGGGGGGGGGGACTCTGACAGAGACTCCACTCCTCATGTTCCCTCAGGTTCGCTCCTCGGGCTATGACAACAGAGTTTATACGCTCATCCATATCCTCGCTATTATCCTCGTCACTCTCGTCATCCTCATCCTCGCTCGTATCCTCTTCTTTCTCTCCATCACCATCCTCGGAATCATTGTCATCAAAGTTCATCCACGATATGGTGATATTGGGTTGAGGGCTTTGCATAGCAAAGTGGAGCATATTACCTCCTCTTAAACAAGGCACATAGTTTCCGATCAATTTCGACAATCCTTTGCCGTATAAACTGGTCTTGGTTCTTTCCTTCTTCACCCTAATGCAGTATGTTGTCCCATGAAAATCAAAATCCAAGTCCACGGTGTTTCCGACTAACTCGTTGAACTCATCACATTGCATGGTACAATCTATGCAACAAAAAAAATTAGTTAGAGATAATAAAATAAAACACGCTAGGTACAAGTGTATGAACAAAAAATCGTGTTTAGTAACCAATGATTTCAAAGGACCATATCGCAGCATAATCGAGAAAAAGGACCCAGTGGGGCCCTATGAAACTGCGCACTGTCCGTTGCAGATTTCACATAGCGGCGCCATTTCCTAAATAAAAAGATACAACATATATAAACTAGGACATCGACAATTTTGATCTACACTTGTTAAAATAATTTTGAGAAGTTCTTCTATACATACATCAACATTATTCTCTATTAAAAAATTAACCTATATCACCTTATACCTAGGATATGGAGAGAGGGGTCGGGGAATGGGGGAGTGACGTTGCTCACCAATCGAGAGGAGGGAGACCACCACGTACGGAGCGAAAAAGCGGCAGGGACAGGAAGAGGCGCACGTCGACGACGATGTGGGGCGGCGGCGGCACTCGTGAAGAGATACAAAGAGTGTGTCTGTATGTTAGAGTACCAATCGATTTTGATCCACGATTTTGGGGTTTGAACTAACTAGGTCAAACAGCAGGGTAAAACTAGAAGCGGGCATGCAGGTGAACACGCTTCCGCTATGCTACCAGAAATGTTCGCTCTATGCAAAGCTGGGACCCACTTAGTAGAAGCGGGCACCTTCGAGCGTGCGCTTCTGGTGCGGTATGTATTGGCAGCGTGTCCTATAAGGCACACACTGCCACTACGGTATGGCTGCCCGAGGTTCCTCCGCCCAGATAATGGAAGCGTGCGCCGCGAAGACACACGCTGCCAGTACGAGTTTCCGGAAGCGTTCCCGGTTAGTGCACGCTTCCACAATTTAACTGCAGCATGTTGCTCAACTAGATCGCTGCCAATAAGAATTCCCCTATAGGGTTTTTCCTACTAGTGTTGAAAGTTTTCTTATTTGAGCCACGTAAGTGCCTCAAAAAAATTCATCTTTATAGACAGTTCTGGTTTTGACATATTTCTTTCTTAATTTGCATTTGCCTCTTTACTGGATTCTTTTGCGGTTTTTATTATCAAAGACCCCACAAATTAGGATGGTAATAGTAGCTACTGTAATGTTGAATATTTTCCATGTATCCCTACAGAACAAAGGTGGATTTTTTTTATCGAAGTACTAACCCTCTATATTAATTTTATGAGTTGTTTTGATGTGAAGGAAGTTTTTAAGTATCACGAGAGAGGATGATACGAGAAGATTAAGGAGGGAAAAAAGCTAAAGCTTGGGATGCCCAATGAACCCCAAGAAATATTCAAGAAGTATCAAGTGTCAAAGCTTGGGGATGCCCATGAGGCATCCCTTTCTTCATCAACGGAATTACCACATCGTCTCCGTTTGGACTGCGTTTTTATTCCATCACTCTTTACGGTAAATCTTGGAGCGTCATGTATATTTTTCTTTCATTTTTGTGTTTTTTTTCTTTTAAAATTGTTTGATCTTAGCATTCCTTGTGGTGGAGAGAGACACCCTCCACTTTTTCATGATATTACTCTAGTTTTCACTTAGATTTTTTCTGTGAGTAATCTTTATGTGCTACTGCTGTTCTTAGCTCTTATTTTTCATTCATATCTTGTTAAGAGATGCTATTTTTCTGCTATTATATTTTATTTTAACCTTATGGTTATGTTTTTCAAATAAGTTTATTACTGTTGGGGTTCAAATAATTTGATTGGTGTTGGTTGTAAAACGAGAGGAAACTCATGCACTGAGTAGGTGTACAAAGTGAAGACTATTTAGACTTTGGTTTTGCTTTGACTTGTCATATTAGATACCATGTTAATAATTCTTATTTAGTAGTTCTTGGTGTTCTATGACTTGTCCCAATTAGCTAAGATTGCATAGTGTGTTACTCTAATGCAACATGCATTGTTTTGCTTATGATGTAGTATTGTGGTAGCCTCCTTCATATCTTTCATTTGGCTTGACTTGGCACATGCCTACACCATGTTATGACTATCAAATTGTCAACATTTCCATGATGTTCATTTACTTTAGGATGGTACTATCACTATTATGCTTCATTCCATTATGTTTTGTCACTCTAAATGATTATGACCGTTAATGCTCTCTTATTTGGTCAATCCTAGCCTTTGCTAGCCTTCACTTGCACAAAGTATGATATCTTCTTGTGCATCCAAAATCATTCAACCAAGTTATTCCATTTTTGTCCACTCTAAATACCTATGAACATGGTATTTCTTAGCCATTCCAAGTAAAATTCTTATGTGCTACCTTTAAAACAATGAGTCATGTTTTATGCTGCGGTATTTAGCTCATGAGGAAGTGGTAGTCAGTTCATTATACCTTTTGTCAAGCAAAGTACTCCTTTCTTATTTCTCCCAATGAAAGGAATATGTGCTCATTTCAATTTTGCAAGAGAGCTGGTGCCAATTCATATGAATTAAAATAAAGGGCACTCCTCCATGAATTGATGTTGGTTGGTGGGCACAAGTGAATTCGGTTAGCCATGGTTTGTGTAAAACAAGGTGGGGAGGAGTGCCTATCCCTAAAGAAAGAAACAATTGCTCTAATAGAAATCGCTCTCAAAAGTCTAAAAACATTACTTGACATGAGTAATGACAAGTTGTCTATTACCATTCGTTTCGTTAACGAAAGCACACATCACCTCTCAAAATATTACTTTTACATTTGTTATGCATTTTCAAAATTAAAAAGCTCTAGAACATTAGTAATCCCTGCTTCCTTTTGCGAAAGGACCAATCTTTTACTTTTATGTTGAGTCTCCATCTTCTTGCTTTATGAACCAACTAGGAGAGCCTTCTCAATATAATGTGCAGTGTCCCAAAATATTATTGTTCGATTCATATGTGTGTTATTGCTTATTCTATATTACATGCACCTAGTCACGAATTGAACTTGGAACGTGTCTTGGGATTTATGTTTTGATACTCCACGATGGTTCTGCGAGATACCACATTATTATGTTTTCATCATGATCACTTCTTTCTTGTTGTTATTTTCAATGCCATATTTTTTGCTCTTAAATCATTGTGCTCATCTCATATTGCAACTTGATTGCTATTTTAAAGTTTTAATTTCCGCACAACATTATTTGCATTAGATTGATCTTTGTTGTGTTGCTGCATGTCACCTAAAAAAATATCTTTGTATCATTTACCTACTCGAGGACGAGCAAGACCTAACTTGGGGATGCTGATACGTCTGATGGTTGGGAAAACCACCAACTAATTGATCACCCTGTAAAAGCAAGAATCAAGGGTTAGGTTGAGACTCCAAGAGTTGAGTGTGTAGTAAGTGGAAGTGAACTTTTTCCCCACGAGGGGTGACTCGAGGGTTTAATATCGAACTCTCGGGGAACAAGTATTTCAGAAGGTGCCTTCCAATCTTTCTCCAGGGTTCCTACAATCAAGTAGACTGCTTTGTGCCCTCAACCTCACCAAGTGGTTGTCAAGCACAAGGTGTGAGAAATAGTGAAAGAAAATGCAAGAAGGAAAATAGATCTACTACTAATGTGCAAATAAATCTACTACTAGATGCAAGAAAGAAAGTAAAATTGAAAATAAATAAATCTATAACTAGATGCAAACAAGAAAGTAAATATGCAATGGAATATTTTTGTATTTTTGTGATGCAAGTGGTGATGGTGATGAGATGCAGTTCGAATTGTGAAGATGCAAGTGGTGATGGTGATGAGATCTAATTCGAAATGAGAGGATGCAAAGAAAATAAAGTGCAACAAAGAAAAATGAGGATGTGCTCGTATAATAAAAGATGGACCGGGGTTAACGGATTCACATATGCACTCTCTCAAAAATAAAGTATTAGACAATGGATCAAAAAGAATCACATGTAAGATTGCAACAAGATGTTTAACTATGAGATCTATCATATGGGCATCACGTCCGAACATAGAGATCCCTACGTTACTAGTGTAGATCTCACTCATACTCCCCCAAGATGCGAAATAAATCATAACACCTCGAAATTGAAGGAAAAACCAGAGTATAGCCTTAAGCAAGATGACATGAAGTTGGAACAAGAACATGCTAGATCTAGTCATGGAGAGATGATCAATGTCACTTCAAACTCCCCAGTAGCAAGGTGTTCCTTTTTATCCCTAGTGAGGTAACTCAAGAAAGGTTCACTGGAACCTAAGTGGATCGCTTAATTTCTGTCACTTTCACAGCACTAGCCACCCCTCCTTGCTCCAACTAACGCACACGTTCCCCCACACAAGCTCTCAAACACAAGATTGATCAGATCCAATACTCAAGAACAGGGTAAATAATATGCATCTACTCAAGAAAACTCAAAGAGAAGCAATTGCAATCTCAACATAATAACTCAAATAAAAGATCCAAATAAAAAGATCCACCACATAGGGATTACAATGGTGACTGTAATCATGTAAGGCAGCTCATACGGTACTCATCACCGAAGCAGATAGAGAGAGAGAGATACAATATGCTACTACCACTAACCCATAGTCCGGGGATGGACTACTCCCTACTCATGAATCTGAACGCCAGATCTCTTTTTGTGTATTTTTGTGTTTCGGCGGCTCTGCCCTTCGAAAAGACCTAGGGGACCCTTTATATAGTCGGTTTTAGGTCACGAGGAAGCTTCTGGAGCAAAGATGGACGGCATCGGAGCAACGAGGGCTGAAAGGGGGTAGCCCACGCGGCCAAGGAATCTGGCCGCGTGTAGTCCCCCTTTTTGGACTTCCTTGCTTCGTTTGCAAGTTTCCTTCCCACGCAAGGCTTCTTCCTTCCAAAATATCACCCCCGCAGATTTTCAGGTGATTTTGACGAAGTTTGGTCCCTGAAACATCAAATATATAGAAAAAGGGGTTTTCTGATAGGCAGGGTTAATTCCAGAAAAATGGGGAACTTTGTATTTTTACCCCAAAACATTATAAAACATTGAAATAATCCCTTATATAATGCAATATATGATAGAAAATCATATAAAAACATGCAAAGTTCATCTATGCATTTTACATGCATGAACATCCCCAAGCTTAATCCATGCTCATCCTCGAGTATGAAGATGATAAAACTAAAGATGGACTTTGCATTCTCAAACAATCATGGAATATTAAAGAAGATTATTGTGCTGCTTATAGTCAAATGATTCATACGGTAAATGAGTAGCTACATACGATTCATATTATAAAGGATATCAAATATTCAAGCAAGGATGTATCATGAAAGCTCACAAAGTGTATAACAAAATAAAGTACTATGGACTCAATGCATACATAAAAATGAAAATAAAATCCTACATTGGTCAGAGAATAACATAATGGAAATAAAGAAAAATATGGTGGACACTTTGGAGAGAAAATGAGTAGAGGTAAAACATGATTAAGTTTCATCTAGCTTTCAAATCCTTCAACTTAAGTTAATTATTGCAATATGGTTCCACTGGTATCAAAGCTCTCATTGCCCCTATCATAGCATCTTAAATGATTAAATGTGAAAGTAAAAGCAAACATGAGTTATGATCTTGACAAAGTATGGTTGAATGTCTCATGCCCCTTGAATACATGTACCTACACCACTGATTACTCAACTTTAGACACAAGGCAAGTTTGAATAAAGTCATTGCAAGCATAATAACATCATAGAGAGTGCTAATTGGGGTACCTCTTGCCTCATGGCATGGAACAAGCCCATGTCAAAATGACAAGACAAACAAGCAAGGTGAACAGCCTCAACACCACTTTTCATTGACTATTGCATAGCTTTTTATTGTGAGGTGCATCACTGAAAGTTCACTATTTTCATGCAAGTAAATTTCCACCATGAATAATGCATGGCTTAGATTAGCGGCCCAGGCATCTCTCTAGTTATTTACACATGCTCTTCAAACTCACTATGTTTCACACTTATTTCACCAGTGATAGGCATATATACACAAAAGTACATGATATCAACAATAGTGTGAAACTAAGAGTACGTTGAAAGCTTTGCATGTGACAGCACATATGGCCTAACTCTCAACCAAAACTCTTGTCAAGCTCAAAACATCATAGATGATCACCATGGGTCATTTTTATTAAGTGCAAAAATAAATGCGTGCATCAAGTTCGTGAGAGCTTTTCTACCAACTTCTCACATAGAAAGCAGCAACATAAACATCATAATTCGAAAGCATAAATAACACATAATGACATGATGAACATACTCAGAAAATAAAAAAGCTCATAGGTAGATATGGTGGACTCACTGGAAAAACTTTGGCTAATGGGTGTTGGAAACAAGCTTTTACTTGTTGGAATTTTTTTACTTTTTTGGCTAGCAAGAGGGAGAAAGTTGACCAGCTACATGCATGCATTAGTTTCCATAGAACTACTCATTTCATGACAAACTAAGTAAGATAACAATTAACATCAAAGACATGAATAAGAGATAGCTCATGATAACACTATTGCAAGTTTCTACACATAAAACAGCTAATAAATCATGCAAATATAAGTAGCTCTTCAAATCAACTAAAGCATCCCTATTCAAATCACGATACTAGCATCCAATATTTTCCATCCCCATATTCCAGTAGCTCAATCTCATAAAAATGATAATGTGGTGGTCTATCAAATAAACTAAAAACAAAAGAAAAATAAAACTTGACGCTTCAAGTTTCAACGATAAATGCTTTGCTTAGAAAAACAGGAAGTAGACGTGTGCAAACCAAAAGAGTGTAGGTCTAGGGGGTGTTCATCAAAACCCCAATATTATGGTTTTCACCATGCTTGGATGTCCCATGGCGCAGCTCCTCTATTCCCCGTGAAAAAAACTTCACAAAACATCGTTTCTCCCATTTTTTTCTGTGGGGTGAGATTAGCAAGGATAAACAAACCAAGTGCTTGCTGCTTACAATTACCAAACAAATGCTCCAGTAGATAGTAAAGAAGGTCCATAATGTTGCAAGTTCACTCCCTGGCTCGAAAACTTCAAATAAATTTAAGTCCCAAGGCCAAAGAGTGCATGGAACAAAAGATGGCAGAATCTGTCCCAAAAAACAGCAGCAGCAAAACGAACGTTTTCCCTAAGCTAAATTCGTCAAAAAATTAAGGAAATTTTTACGCTTACAGAGGATGAAAAGTTAAAGAACATAATCAGAGTTACAGATAAAAAATGAAAAATCGTACGGTGAGCAGACTCCTGCTGGAACAGAAATTCCAAGCAATAGAATAGCAACTTTTAAATCCAAATGGGTGAAAGCTCAATCAGAGTTACAGATAAAAAATGAAAAATCGTACGGTGAGCAGACTCCTGCTGGAACAGAAATTCCAAGCAATAGAATAGCAACTTTTAAATCCAAATGGGTGAAACTTGACACTTTATTCGAAAACTCCAGAAATAAAACAAAAACATAAATATCTTGGGACAGCAAGAGGACACAAAGAAAATCCAAATAAAAACAACCGGGTTGCCTCCCGTAAAGCGCTTTCTTTATAGCCATATAGCTAGGCTTTACTTACTTGATAATCAAGAGGGGAAAAGCTCATGAGGGAGCTTGTTCTTCATCGTGCCCCTCTTCCTTGGAAAGTGCTCCATGCTCTTCTTGTGTGGGAACTGAAAATTGACATTCCCTTCCTTGGAATATATGATAGCACCTGTAGTACGAAGAAAAGGTCTACCCAAAATGATAGGACTAGAGGTTTTATCCCCCATATCCATGATAACAAAGTCAATGGGTACACAAGTCATGTGTAATTCTACCATAACATCTTTTACTTAAATTATATTATAAAGAGTAAGTTCAATTGGACACTTCTCTATATTTTCTAATTCAAGCAATTCATAGAGTTCTTTGGATAAAACAGAAACACTAGATCCATGATCTAGCACAGCATGATGTATCTTTTTCCAATTGAAACTAGCACCTTGGGGATCCATGCATCCCCAAGCTTAGGTGGTATCATGGCCTCATTATTTTACCTAGCAATCTTTTCCTTTAAGACATGATTAGCAATATATGATCCAAAGCCAGGTTAATTAGCATTAATATGGGATCACTTGCAAATTTTTGTAGACTAGAAATAAGTTCATGCAAGCTACACTTTTCTAAATCAAGCAAAGGATCTTTACTTTCAGTAAGCATCATAACTTCCTCTACTTTTCTCTCTAATTCAACAAGCACACGTGCATCATGAGGCTTAATTTCATATTTCAAACTAGCAAGATAAGACATATATGGAAGCAAATATTCAGGATAATTAACCAATTCATTCAAAGTTTCTTCCATAGAAGTAGGAACATGCTCAATAGTATTTTTAGCATCATGATCAGCAATATTTTCAACAATAAGTGCAGCAACAGTAATGGCATTCATTCCTACACTAGGTTGTGCTTGTGGCTTTCCTGCGGACATCTTTAACAAAGTAGCTTGATTATCAGCCAATTTCGAAAGTGATTTGTCCAAATTTGAAGATTGAAGTTGCAAGCCTTTAATATCAGAACTAATAGATGCAATGGACTTGTTTAATTCTTGTATCATAGCATTGTGACTAGTAACTTGTTCCATAAGCATTTTATTAGATTCAGAAATATCACTAGAGGGCATAGACTTCCATTTATTTTCATTATCATTAGGATATGGAACAAAAGGTTTATTTGGCACATAAGGAGTATTATAAGCATTATAATTATTACCATAACCATTGCTACCATAATTCCTAACGAAATTCACATCCACACTTTCAGCATTACTACCAACTAGCTCTTGCAAAGGCACATTCTCCATATTTTGTTTATCAATAAAAGCAAGAATGGTGTGCATTTTAGAAGACAAATCATTGGTTTCTTCAATAGAGTTTACTTTCTTAGTGGGATTAGGTGCTCTCTCAGTATTCCATTGACTATAATTTTGTAAAATGCTCTCTAATATGCTCTTAGCTTCTCCTACAGTTTTACTTATAAAAGCACCTCCAGCAGCTGAATCAAGTATATTTCTAGATGTGTAATTTAATCCATTATAAAAAGAGTGTAGTATTGTCCATTCATTAACTCCATGTGATGGGCTTGTTTTAAGCATAAGTTTAATCCTATCCGAAGCCATGGCAACATGTTCAATATCATTTTGCCTAAAAGAGAGGATATTATTTCTATTTTGCAAAATTTTAACAGGAGGATAGTACTTCTTAAAAGCTTCTTTTCGATCACCCCAAGATTTTATACTAGCTGTAGGTTGTGAAAGTAACCATTCTTTAGCTTTTCCTCTAAGTGAGAAAGGAAATAACTTTTGCATACCACAAATTTCCATAAAGTCATGAAGATGCATAGAGGCATCCTCTAAAGCACTACCACCAAATTGCTCTCTTGTAATCAAATTCAATAAACTAGGGCTTACTTCATAGCTTTCAGCTTGTATATCAGGTGTGGTAATAGGCCTAGCAATGAATTGATCATTAGGTGTGTTGGTGTAGTCACACAATTTAGTTCTATCACCCATCTTATTAATTTTTATGTATTTTTTAATTTTCTATGCAAAACTGAAACTAAAATAACACTAGGACAATTAGAAAGACTAAAGAAACTAAACAAACAAATGCAAAACAAGAATTCAAAAACTAAAAATAAAATATGCAAAACAAAATAAAACAAAACAAAAACAAAACAGTCTAAAAGAAAGAAGGTGGAGATAGAAAGGATGGTGCTCACGTAGGTGCAACCTCCCCAAGCTTAGGTGTTTGCACACCTTTTTGATGGTGATGTTGAATTTCTTGTGGGCTCCCTTGGACAACTCCTTCACCTATGGCTCCCCGGCAACGGCGCCAGAAAAAGTCCATGATGGTTGGGAAAACCACCAACTAGTTGATCACCCTGTAGAAGCAAGAATCAAGGGTTAGGTTGAGACTCCAAGAGCAGACTGTGTAGTAAGTGGAAGTGAACTTTTTCGCACGAGGGGTGACTCGAGGGTTTAATATCGAACTCTCGGGGAACCAGTATTTCAGAAGGTGCCTTCTAATCTTTCTCCAGGGTTCCTACAATGAAGTAGATTGCTTTGTGCCCTCAACCTCACCAAGTGTGTCAAGCACAAGGTGTGAGAAATAGTGAAAGAAAATGCAAGAAAGAAAAATAGATCTACTACTAATGTGCAAATAAATCTACTACTAGATGCAATCAAGAAAGTAAAATTGCAAATAAATTAATCTATAACTAGATGCAAACAAGAAAGTAAATATGCAATGGAATATTTTTGTATTTTTGTGATGCAAGTGGTGATGGTAATGAGATGCAATTCGAAATGAGAGGATGCAAAGAAAATAAAGTGCAACAAAGAAAAATGAGGATGTGCTCGTATAATAAAAGATGGACCAGGGTTAATGGATTCACATATGCACTCTCTCAAAAATTAAGTAGTAGACAATGGATAAAAAAGAATTACATGTAATATTTCAACAAGATGTTTAACTATGAGATCTATCATATGGGCATCACGTCCAAACATAGAGATCCCTATGTTAGTAGTGTAGATCTCACTCATACTCCCCCAAGATGCGAAATAAATCATAACACCTCGAATTTAAGGAAAAACCAGAGTATAGACTTAAGCAAGATGACATGAAGTTGGAACAAGAACATGCTAGATCTTGTCATGGAGAGATGATCAATGTCACTTCAAACTCCCCGATAGCAAGGTGTTCTTTTTATCCCTAGTGAGGTAACTCAAGAAAGGTTCAACAGAACCTAAGTGGATCGCTGAATTTCTGCCACTTTCACAGCACTAGCCAGCCCCGTTACTCCAACTAACGCACACGTTCCCCCACAAAAGCTCTCAAACACAAGATTGATCAGATCCAATACTCAAGAACGGGGTAAATAATATGCATCTACTCAAGAAAACTCAAAGAGAAACAATTGCAATCTCAACACAATAACTCAAATAAAAGATCCAAATAGAAAGATCCACCACATAGGGATTACAACGGTGACCGTAATCATGTAAGGCAGCTCATACGGTACTCAAGAACGAAGCACATAGAGAGAGAGATACAATATGCTACAACCACCAACCCATAGTCCGGGGGTGGACTACTCCTTACTCATGAATCTGAACGCCAGATCTCTGTTTGTATATTTTTGTGTTTCGGCGGTGCTCCCCTTCGAAAAGACCCAGGGGACCCTTTATATAGTCGGTTTTAGGTCACGAGGAAGCTTCTGGAGCAAAGATGGACGGCATCGGAGCAACGAGGGCTGAAAGGGGGTAGCCCACGCGGCCAAGGAATCTGGCCGCCTGTGGTCCCCCTTTTAGGCCTTCCTTGCTTCATTTGCAAGTTTCCTTCGCACGCAAGGCTTCTTCCTTCCAAAAAATTACCCCCGCAGATTTTCAGGTGATTTTGACGAAGTTTGGTCCCTGAAACATCAAATATATAGAAAAAGGGATTTTCTGACAGGCAGGGTTAATTCCAGAAAAATTGGGAACTTTGTATTTTTACCCCAAAACATTATAAAACATTGAATTAATCCCTTATATAATGCAATATATGATAGAAAACCATATAAAAACATGCAAAGTTCATCTATGCATTTTACATGCATCAATGTCCCAAACATATCTATAATTTTTTATGCTCCATGCTTGTTTTCATGAGATTGGCATATGTTTTTACATTATTCTACATTCTGATGCATGTAAAATGCATAGATAAACTTTGCATGTTTTTATCATGTTTTCTACTGTTTTTGCATTACATAAGGGTTTAATTTAATGTTTTATGTTGTTTTTGGGTGGAATTACAAAGTTCCCCCAATTTTCTGCAATTAACCCTGCCTGTCAGAAAACCCCTTTTTCTATATTTTTGACATTTCAGGGGGTAAACTTCGTCCAAATCACCTGAAAATCTGCGGGGGTCATTTTTTGGAAGGAAGAAGACTTACGGGCGAAGGAAGCATGGGAATCAAGCAACGAGGCCTGAAAGGGGTGGGCCCGCGCGGCCAGATTCCTTGGCCGCGCCGGGTCCCCCTTTGGGAGCCTCGTCGCTCCGATGCCGTCCATCTTCGCTCCACCGACTTCGTTTTGACCTAAAACCGACTATATAAAGCCCCCCTCGGAGCCCTCGACATAGAGCGCCGCCGAAACACAAAATACACGAAACAGACTTCTGGTGTTCTGATATGAGTTGGGAGTAGTCCACCCCCGCGCTGTGGGTTGGTGGTGTAGCCATGTATCTCTCCTCTCTCTCTTTGTTCTTCATCGTCAAGTCCCGTTTATGCAGCCATGCATGGTTGTGGGCATCTATGTAATCCCCGTGTGGTGGATCTATCGATGATGATCTATTCTTTTGAGTTTTTATGTTGAGATTGCAATTGTTTTTCTTGGAGTTTTTTAGATGTAGATGCATATTTTCTCCCCGTTCTTGAGTATTAGATCTGATCAATCTTGTGTTTGAGTTCTTTTTGCGGGAGTGGTGTGTGTTAGTTGGAGTAACGGAGGGGTAGACATGCTGTTGAAGTGACAGAAATCCAGCGATCTACTTAGGTTCTGTTGAATTTTTCTTTGTTGCCTCACTAGGGATAAAAAAGAACTACATGTTGATGCATGTAAAATGCATAGATGAATTTTGCATATTCCATCATGTTTTCTACTGTTTTGCATTGCAATAGGGTTTAATTTAATGTTTTATGATGTTTTTGGGGTGAAATACAAAGTTCCCCCAATTTTCTGGAATTAACCCTGCCTGTCAGAAAACCCCTTTTTCTATATTTTTGAGTTTTCAGGGGGTAAACTTCGTCCAAATCAGCTGAAAATCTGCGGGGGTCATTTTTTGGAAGGAAGAAGACTTACGGGCGAAGGAAGCGTGAAAAATAGGCAACGAAGCCCGAAAGGGGGGAAGTGGCGTGGCCAGATTCCTTGGCCACGCCACCTCACCCTTTGGGGGCCTCGTGCCTCCGATGCCGTCCATCTTCGCTCCACCGACTTAGTTTTGACCTAAAACCGACTATATATACCCCCCCCCCCCGGAGCCCCTCGGAAGCAGACGCCGCCGAAACACAAAATACACGAAATAGACTTCTGGTGTCCTGAGATGAGTTGTGAGTAGTCCACCCCCGGGCTGTGGGATGGTGGTGTAGCCATGTATCTCTCCTCTCTCTCTATGATCTTCATGTCCCAAGTCCCGTTATGCAGCCATCCATGGCTGCGGGCATCTATGTAATCCCCGTGTGGTGGATCTATGGACTATGATCTATTCTATTTGAGTTTTCTATTTGAGATTGCAATTGTTTATCTTGGTTTTCTAGTTGTAGATGCATATTTTCTCCCCGTTCTTGATTACTTAGATCTGATCAATCTTGTGTATTGAGTTCTTTTTGGGAGTGGTGTGCGTTAGTTGGAGTAACGGGGGGTAGACATATCGTTGAAGTGAAAGCAATCCGGTGATCTACTTAGGTTCTGTTGAATCTTTCTTTGTTGCCTCACTAGGGATAAAAAGGAACTCCTTGTTGAAGGGGATTGACGTGACACAATCATCCCCCGAGACTAGATCCAACATGTTCTTGTTCCAACTTCATGTCATCGTTCTTATTGCTACACTCTTGCTTTTATGCATTAAATTTCGAGGTGTTATGATTTAGTTCGCATCTTGGAGGAGTATAAGTGAGATCAATATGGCTAACGCTGAGATCTCTATCTTAGGACGTGATGCCCATACAATTGAATCCACAAGATCTACGTTTTGTTTGCAATCTCTTATGTTAATTCTTATTAGATCTATTTATTTATTTGCCACAAGTTATTTTAGAGAGAGAGAGTGCATGTGCTAAATCCACTAATCCCTTGGCCTATCTTTTATTATTGTTGTTTCAATCTAATCTACTCTCATTGTTATTTACTTTCACGCACTTTACTTTCATTGCATCTACTACGTCTTGTTAATCTCATCACCACCATCATCTCCATCTCATTACCACCATCATCACCACTTGCATCTCATCTTGCATAATTCGAATCCACCATCTCCATCTCCATCTCACTTTTATTTATTTTATTGCATTGCATCTTGTAGATCTAATCTAACTTGCATTATTTATTTCCTTGCACTTTACTTATTTCGAATTAGATTAGATTGCATCTTATTTATTTCCTTGTTTAGATCTAATTACCATAAATACAAAATCACAAAAATATATTTACTTTCCTTGTTTGCATCTAGATCTAATCTTGCATTAATTAGTAGATCTAATTTATTTACTTTCCTTATTTAGTAGATCTAATTATTTATTTCCTTGTTTAGTAGATCTAACTTTATTTACTTGATTTTATTTAGATCTTATTTATTTACTTGCATCTAGCATAGATCTAACTTGCATAATTATTTATTGTATTAAATTACACCTAGTAATTGACAACTACTAGGTGAGGTTGAGGACACAAAATAAACTAACTTAATAAGGGCTCTAGAGATAGTAGGAGATAACTTCCGAAATACTGGTTCCCCGAGAGTTCGATATAAACCCTCGAGTCACCCTTGTGGGGAAGAAGTCCACTTACTATACACTCTACTCTTGGAGTCTCAACCTAACCCTAACTCTTATTTTTATTTAGTTTTGTTTCTTTTAGGGTGAACAATAAGTTGGTGGTTTAACAACCATCAAGGACTTTTTCTGGCGCCGTTGCCGGGGAGCCATAGGTGAAGGAGTTATCCAAGGGAACGCACAAGTACGTCTACATCACCATCTACAAGGTGTGCAAAACCTAAGCTTGGGGAAGCTAAACATACTTGAGTACCATCCTTGCTATCTCTACCTTCATTTACTTTACGTTTATTTTGTTTTTGTCATTTGCCTTCTCTTTTTCATCTCCCTCCACTTCTTTTTCTTTTGTGTTTTTGTTTGCATAATTTAGATTACATTATTATTTTGTGCACTTGCTTGTTTATTTATTTTAATTTCGAATTGCATCTAGATTAGTTTATTTTCAGTTTTGCATCTAAAATCTAAAAATACAAAAATATTGCTACAATGGGTGAAAGAACTAAATTGAGTGACTACACAAACACACCTAATGATCAATTCATTGCTAGGCCTATTTCTACACCTAATATAGAAGCTGAAAGTTATGAAGTGAGCCCTAGTCTATTGAATCTAATTACTAGAGATCAATTTGGTGGTAGTGCTTTAGATGATGCATCTATGCATCTACACGATTTTATGGAGATTGTGATATGCAAAAATTTAAGAATGTTGAAAGTGATGTGCTAAAGCTTAAATTGTTTCCTTTTTCACTTAGAGGCAAGGCTAAAGAATGGTTACTCTCACTACCTACTGCTAGTATAAATCTTGGGATGATCTAAAAGAAGCTTTCATTAAAAATACTATCCTCCCGTTAAAATTTTGCAAAATAGGAATAATATCCTCTCTTTTAAGCAAAATGAAAATGAGCATGTTGCAATGGCTTGGGATAGAATTAAACTTATGCTTAGAACTTGCCCTTCACATGGAGTAAATGAATGGACTATATTACACTCTTTTTATAATGGCTTAAATTACATGTCTAGAAATATACTTGATTCCGCGCGGGAGGTGCTTTTATGAGTAAAACTGTAGGAGAAGCTAAGAGCATATTAGAGAGCATCTTACAAAATTATAGTCAATGGAATACTGAAAGAGCTCCTAATCCACCTAAGAAAGTGAATTCGATTGAGGAAACTAGTGATTTGTCTTCGAAAATGGATGCTATACTTGCTTTGATAAATAACAAAATGTGGAAAATGTGCCTTTGCAAGAACTTGTGAGTGGAAATTCTGAAAGTGTTGATGTGAACTTTGTTAGGAATTATGGTAGCAATGGTTATGGCAACAATTACAATGCTTACAATAAACCTCCTTTTGTGCCAACAAACCTTATGTTCCATATCCTAATGCTAATGCTAATGAAATAAGTGGAAGTCTTTGCCTACTAATGAAATTTCTGATTCTACTAAATTGCTTATGGAACAAGTTGCAAACACAATGCTATGATCTTGAATTGAATAAATCTATTGCTTCTATTAGTAATGATATTAAAGGCTTGCAACTTCAATCTTCAAATTTGGATAAAGCTTTGTCAAAACTAGCGGATAATCAAGCTACTTTGTTGAATATGAGTGCGGGAAAACCACAAGCACAACCAAATGTGGGAATGAATGCTATTACTATTGCTGCATCTTCTAGTGAAAATATTGATTGTCATACTGCTAGAATACTATTGAGCATGTTCCTACTTCCATGGATGAATCTTTGAATGAGCTTGTAAATATCCTGAATATTTGCTCCTTACATGTCTTATCTTGCTAGTAGAAAAGATGAAATTACTCCTCATGCTGCATGTGTTCTTGATAAATTAGAAAAGAAAGTTGAAGAAGTTATGATGCTTGATGAAGTAGAAGATCCATTGCTTGATCTAGGAAAATGTACCTTGCATGAGCTTATTAATTCTCTACAAAAAATTTCTAGTGATCCCGATATAAATGCTAATCAACCTTGTTTTGGATCCTATATTGCTAATCATGTTTAAAAGAGAAAATTGTCTAGGTATGAAAAAGAGGCTATGATACCTCCTAAGCTTGGGATGCATGGGTCCCCAAGGTGCTTGTGTCTATTGGTAAAGAAATTCACCATGCTGTTTTAGATCTTGGTTCTAGTGTCTCCGTGCTATCAAAAGAATTATATGAATTGCTTGAGTTGAAAAATCTTGAAAAATGTCCTATTGAGCTCACACTAGCTGATAACTCTATCAAAAATGCTTTAGGACAAGTGAACGATGTTATGATTGAATTGCATATGACCTTTCGTTCCCGTTGATTTTGTTATTATGGATATGGGGGATAAAACCTCCAATCCTATTATTTTGGGACGTCCTTTTCTTCGTACTACAGGTGCAATTATAGACTCCAAGGAGGGGAACGTGAAGTTTCAGTTCCCACAAAGAAGAGCATGGAGCACTTCCCACGCAAGAGGGGGCATTAAGGAACAAGCTCCCTCACGAGCTATTCCCCTCATGAGTATCACGTAAGAAAAGTCTAGCTATATGACTATAAAGAAAGCGCTTTGCGGGAGGCAACCCGGTTATTTTTGTTTTTGGTTTTTCTTGTGTCCTCTTGCTGTCTCAAGAGAGTTTTTATTTGGTTTTGTTTCTGTAATTTTCGAAATAAAGTATCAAGTTCTACCCGTTGGATTTAAGATTGCTATTTTGCTGCTTGGAATTTCTGTTCCAGCAGGAGTGTGCTCACCGTACGATTTTTCATTTTTATTTGGTAATTCGGATTGAGCTGTCCTTCTAGTATGTTCTGCAACTTTTCGTCCTCTACAAGCACCAAAAATCAGAAAAATATTTTGAGGTGTTAAGTTGGTCGAAAACACGTTTTGCTGCTGCTGTTTTTCTGGACAGATTCTGCCTCTTTTTGTTGTAAGCACTCTTTGACCTTGGGACTTGAAACTCTATGATGTTTTCAGGCCAGGGAGTGTTCTTGCAACATTATGCACTCTATCTAGTAGCTACAGGAATTTTTGTTTGAGGATTTCTAGCAGTAGCATTAGGTTTGTTTTTATCCCTCTTATTCTCACCCCGTAGAAAAGAACGGGAGAAAAGTGCTTTGTAAGTTTTTTCACAGGAATTGGAGAGGCTGCGCCATGGACATCTTGCTATGGTGAAAACCATAAGCTTGGGGATGTTATAAACACCCTACTGTACCTCACTTCATTGGTTTGCATCTTGTCCTCTTCTTGTTTTTCTAGCAAAGTATTATTCGTTGAACTTGAAGCGTGTAGTTTTTAGTTTTATTTTGTTTTTAGTTTTCTTTTTGGATGGACCACCACTTTATCTTTTTATATGAGAGAGCTACTGTTATATGGGGTTGGAATGTATTGAATGATGCTAGCATGTTAGAAAGGGATGTTATAGTTGATTTGAAAAGCTACACATGTTTGCATGATTTATGATGTCCTATTTGTAGCACTTGCACTAGTGTTATTTAGAGCTATCTCTTATTCATTTTTTGATGTTATTGTTGTTTTACTTAGTTTGTCATGAAAAGTTTCTATGGACATTTATGCATGCATGTAGCTGGTCACCTTCTCCCTCTTGCTAGCCAAAAAAGTAAAAATTCCAACAAGTAAAAAACTTGTTTCCAATTCCCATTAGCCAAAGTTTTTCCGTTGTGTCCACCATATCTACCTATGAGCAAATTTGCTTTTCCGAGCATGTTCACCATGTTATTATGTGTTATTTATGCTTTCGAATTATGATGTTTATGTTGCTGTTTACTATATGCAAAGTTGGTAGAAAAGCTCTCACGAACTTGATGCACACGTTATTTTCATTGCACTAAATTAATATGACCCATTGTGATCATCCATGTTGTTTTAATCTTGACAAAGTTGTGGTTGGAAGTTAGCCCATATGTGCTGTCACATGCAAAGCTTTCAACTTGCTCTTAGTTATTTAATTATTGTTGATATCATGTACTTTTGATTTGGATGCTTGTCATGATGAAATAAGTTAGGGAAATAATGAGCTTTGATGAGTAAATGTTTTTGACTAGAGAGAATGCATTGGGCCGCTAATCTAAGCCATGTATCATGGTGGAAATTTACTTACGGTTTGAGTGGACTCTACCACACATCCTATAATAAAATAAGAAGCTATGCAAATAGTGTATGAAATAAAAAAGGATGATGAGGCCACCCCGTTTGTTTGTCTTGTCATTTTGACATGGGTCTAATTTCCATGTCATGGGGCAAGAGGTACCCCACTTGCAACTCTCTATGATGTCATTTATGTTTATTATGATTGTGTGAAGCTTGTTAGGAACCTTAAGTTGAGTAATCATGGTGCAAGTCTCATTTTCAAGGGGCATGAGACATTCAACCATACTTTGTCAAGATCATAACGCATTGTTGTCTTCACTTTTACATTTAATCATTCAAGATGCTATGATAGGGGCAATGAGAGCTTTGATATCAATGGAACCATATGGCAATCATCAATTTAAGTAGAAGAATTTGAAAGCTAGATTATACTTATGCATGTTGTTCCTCTACTCAATTTTTCTCCAAAGTGTCCACCATATTTTTCTTTTTCGCATTATATTTCTCTATGACCAATGTAGGATTTTATTTTCGTTTTTATGCATGCATTGAGTCCATAGACTTTTATTTTATTACACACTTTGTGAGCTATCATGATACATCTTTACTTGAATATTTGATATCATGAATAACATGAATTGTATGCTGCTACTCATTCCCTTTATAAGTCATTCAATTATTTGTAGCACAATAATTTACTATGATATCCCATGATTGATTGAAAATGCAAAATCCATCTTAGTTTTATCATCTTCATACTCGAGGACGAGCATGGATTAAGCTTGGGATGTTGATGCATGTAAAATGCATAGATGAATTTTGCATATTTCCATCATGTTTTCTACTGTTTTTGCATTACAATAGGGTTTAATTTAATGTTTTATGATGTTTTTGGGGTAAATACAAAGTTCCCCCAATTTTCTGGAATTAACCCTGCCTGTCAGAAAACCCCTTTTTCTATATTTTTGAGTTTTCAGGGGTAAACTTCGTCCAAATCAGCTGAAAATCTGCGGGGGTCATTTTTTGGAAGGAAGAAGACTTACGGGCGAAGGAAGCGTGAAAAATTGCAACGAAGCCCGAAAGGGGGGTGGCGCGGCCAGATTCCTTGGCCGCGCCACCTCACCCTTTGGGGGCCTCGTGCTCCGATGCCGTCCATCTTCGCTCCACCGACTTCGTTTTGACCTAAAACCGACTATATATACCCCCCTCGGAGCCCCTCGGAAGCAGACGCCGCCGAAACACAAAATACACGAAATAGACTTCTGGTGTCTGAGATGAGTTGTGAGTAGTCCACCCCCGGGCTGTGGGATGGTGGTGTAGCCATGTATCTCTCCTCTCTCTCTTGTTCTTCATGTCCAAGTCCCGTTATGCAGCCATCCATGGTGGGGCATCTATGTAATCCCCGTGTGGTGGATCTATGGACTATGATCTATTCTATTTGAGATTGCAATTGTTTATCTTGGTTTTCTAGTTGTAGATGCATATTTTCTCCCGTTCTTGATACTTAGATCTGATCAATCTTGTGTATTGAGTTCTTTTGGGAGTGGTGTGCGTTAGTTGGAGTAACGGGGGTAGACATACCGTTGAAGTGACAGCAATCCGGTGATCTACTTAGGTTCCGTTGAATCTTTCTTTGTTGCCTCACTAGGGATAAAAAGGAACTCCTTGTTGAAGGGGGATTGACGTGACACAATCATCCCCGAGACTAGATCCAACATGTTCTTGTTCCAACTTCATGTCATCGTTCTTATTGCTACACTCTTGCTTTTATGCATTAAATTCGAGGTGTTATGATTTAGTTCGCATCTTGGAGGAGTATAAGTGAGATCAATATGGCTAACGCTGAGATCTCTATCTTAGGACGTGATGCCCATGCAATTGAATCCACAAGATTACGTTTTGTTTGCAATCTCTTATGTTAATTTTATTAGATCTATTATTTATTTGCCACAAGTTATTGAGAGAGAGAGTGCATGTGTAATCCACTAATCCCTTGGCCTATCTTTTATTATTGTTGTTTCAATCTAATCTACTTTCATTGTTATTTACTTTCACGCACTTTACTTTCATTGCATCTACTACGTCTTGTTGATCTCATCACCACCATCATCTCCATCTCATCACCACCATCATCACCACTTCATCTCATCTTGCATAATTCGAATCCGCCATCTCCATCTCCATCTCACTTTTATTTATTTTATTGCATTGCATCTTGTAGATCTAATCTAACTTGCATTATTTATTTCCTTGCACTTTACTTATTTCGAATTAGATTAGATTGCATCTTATTTATTTCCTTGTTTAGATCTAATTACCTTAAATACAAAATCACAAAAATATATTTACTTTCCTTGTTTGCATCTAGATCTAATCTTGCATTAATTAGGTAGATCTAATTTATTTACTTTCCTTATTTAGTAGATCTAATTATTTATTTCCTTGTTTAGTAGATCTAACTTTATTTACTTGAATTTTATTTAGATCTTATTTATTTACTTGCATCTAGCATAGATCTAACTTGCATAAATTATTTATTGTATTTAACTTACACCTAGTAATTGACAACTACTAGGTGAGGTTGAGGACACAAAATAAACTAACTTAATAGAAGGGCTCTAGAGATAGTAGGGGAGATAACTTCCGAAATACTGGTTCCCCGAGAGTTCGATATAAACCCTCGAGTCACCCTTGTGGGGAAGAAGTCCACTTACTATACACTCTACTCTTGGAGTCTCAACCTAACCCTAACTCTTATTTTTATTTAGTTTTGTTTCTTTTAGGGTGAACAATAAGTTGGTGGTTTAACAGCCATCACATGTTTAAGGGGAATTGACGTGACACAATCATTCCCCGAGACTAGATCCAACACGTTCTTGTTCCAACTTCATGTCATCGTTCTTATGGCTATTCTCTTGCTTCTATGCATTAAATTTCGAGGTGTTATGATTTAGTTCGTATCTTGGAGGAGTATAAGTGAGATCAATATGGCTAACGCTGAGATCTCTATCTTAGGACGTGATGCCCATACAATTGAATCTCCTAGATCTACGTTTTCTTTGCAATCTTACATGTTAATTCTTATGGATCTATTTATTTGCCACAAGTTATTTGAGAGAGAGAGTGCATTTTCGAAATCCACTAACCCCTGGCCTACTTTTAATATATTTTTTCCAATCTCATCTACTTTACGCAATTTACTTTTCATTGCAATTTAATTTACTTGCTATTTACTTTCATTGCAATCCACTACTTGTTATTGATCACACCACCACCATCACCTCATCACCATCATCTCACCATCACCATCACTTGCATCTCACCATACTCCATAATTCGAATTGCATCTCATCACCATCTCCATCTCACTTGCATATTTATTTTCCTTGCATATTTACTATTTCGAATTAGGTAGATCTAACTTTCCATGCACTTTATTTATTTCCTTATTGTTAATTCGAATTAGATCTAATTATCATCATTATAAAATCCCAAAAATATCTAATCACATATTTATTTCCATATTTGCATCTAGATCTAATTTACTATCTTGCATTAATTAGTAGATCTCAACTAGATAATCTCTTTCCTTGTTTAGTAGATCTAATTTTATTACTTGCACTTTATTTAGATCTAATTTATTTACTTGCATCTAGTAGTAGATTTAATTACACACAATTATTTTCTGTAATTGACACACCTAGTGATTGACAACCACTAGGTGAGGTTGAGGACACAAAATAAACTAACTTAAGTGAAGGATTTTTAGGGGTAGTTCGGAAGATAACTTCTGAAATACTGGTTCCCCGAGAGTTCGATATAAACCCTCGAGTCACCTTCGTGGGGAAAAAGTCCACTTACCTGTACTATACACTCTACTCTTGGAGTCTCAACCTAACCCTAACTCTTTATTGTTTTTACTTGTTTTTGTTATTTTAGGGTGAACAATAAGTTGGTGGTTTCACAGCCATCAAGGACTTTTTCTGGCGCCGTTGCCGGGGAGCCATAGGTGAAGGAGTTATCCAAGGGAACGCACAAGTACGTATACATCACCATCTACCAGGTGTGCAAGCACCTAAGCTTGGGGAAGCTAAACATACTTGAGTACCATCCTTGCTATCTCTACCTTCATTTAATTTACGTTTATTTTGTTTTTGTCATTTGCCTTCTCTTTTTCATCTCCCTCCACTTCTTTTTCTTTGTGTGTTTTTGTTTGCATATTTTATTTTTGTTTTGCACTTGCTTGCTTAGTTACTTATTAATTTCAAATTGTACTAGATTAGTTTACTTTCAGTTTTGCATTAAAAAGTATAAATACATAAAAATTTGCTCGTCATGGAAAAAGATGCTTTGAAAAAAGTAGGTCCTCCAACTATTCGTAGTGGTAAAAATTTGCCAAGTAAAAAATTGTCGCCTACTACTACTTCTATGAGTGCTAAGGAAATAGAGGAAATTCTGAATAATATACCATCATTTGAGATACCTGTTGGCACTTCAAAAATTTACTTAGACACCGGATTAGAGGCTGCTATGCATAAACTAAAGATAGAATCACTTGATGAAGATTGCCATCTTGAAAAGCTAGCCTATGTTAGAAAATCATTAAAGCATGAGGAGGAAAATCCTGTTAAGAAGCAAGTTTGGGTTAAAAAAGAGAAGAAGGAAAATGAAGAAATTGAACTTGTTGCATCTAGGGTTGATAAGTTAAAAGAAAAAGTTATGTTGCTTGAGGATAACGAAGATGCTTTGCTTGATCTAGAAAGATGTAGCCTACATGAACTTATTGCTACACTTGAGAAATTTGCATGTGATCCTACTATAAATGCTAATCAACCTGGTTTTGGATCTTATATAGCTAATCATGTCTGGAAGGAAAAAATTGCTAGATATTTTAATGAGGCTATGATACCTCCTAAGCTTGGGAATGCATGGGTCCCCAAGGTGCTTGTGTCTATTGGTAAAGAAATACACCATGCTGTTTTGGATTTGGGATCTAGTGTTTCCGTGCTTTCTAAAGAATTATATGAATTATTGGAATTGAAAAATCTTGAGAAATGTCCTATTGAGCTTACACTTGCTGATAACTCTATCAAAAATGCTTTAGGCCAAGTTAATGATGTTATGATTGAATTGCATATGACCTTCGTTCCCGTTGACTTCGTTATTATGGATATGGGGGATAAAACCTCCAATCCTATTATTTTGGGACGACCTTTTCTTCGTACTACAGGTGCAATTATCGACTCCAAAGAAGGGAACGTGAAGTTGAAGTTCCCACACAAGAAGAGCATGGAGCACTTCCCACGCAAGAGGGGCGCACTAAGGAACAAGCTCCCTCATGAGCTCTTCCCCTCGTGATGATCACGTAAGAAAAGTCTAGCTATAGGACTATAAAGAAAGCGCTTTGCGGGAGGCAACCCGGTTATTTTTGTTTTTGGTTTTTCTTGTGTCCTCTTGCTGTCTCAAGAGAGTTTTTTTTGGTTTTGTTTCTGAAATTTTCGAATAAAGTATCAAGTTCTACCCGTTGGATTTAAGATTGCTATTTTGCTGCTTGGAATTTCTGTTCCAGCACGAGTCTGCTCACCGTACGATTTTTCAGTTTTTATTGGTAATTGGATTGAGCTGTCGTTCTTACATGTTATGCAATTTCTCGTCCTCTACAAGCAACAAAAATCAGAAAAATATTTTGAGGTGTCTAAGTTGGTCGAAAACACTCGTTTTGCTGCTGCTGTTTTTCTGGACAGATTCTGCCTTTTTTTGTTGTGAGCACTCTTTGGCCTTGGGACTTGAAACTCTATGATGTTTTCAGGACAGTGAGTGATCTTGCAACAATATGCAATCTATCTACTAGCTACAGGAATTTTTGTTTGGAGATTTTTAGCAGCTGCATTAGGTTTATTTTATCCTTCTTATTCTCACCCCGTAGAAAAGAACGGGAGAAAAAGTGCTTTGTAAGTTTTTTCACAGGAAATGGAGAGGCTGCGCCATAGACATCCTAGCATGGTGAAAACCATAAGCTTGGGGTTGTTACAAACACCCCACTGGACCTGCACTTCAATGGTTTGCATCTTGTCTACTTCTTGTTTTTCTAGCAAAGTATTATTCGTGGAACTTGAAGCGTGTAGTTTTTAGTTTTATTTTGTTTTTAGTTTTTCTTTTGGATGGACCACCACTTTATTTTTTATAAGAGAGAGATACTGTAATATGGGGTTGGTATAATTCGAATGCTAGTATCATGTTAGAAAGGGATGTTATAGTTGATTTGAAAAGCTACATATTTTTGCATGATTTATTATGTCCTTTTTGTAGCAACTTGCACTAGTGTTATTTAGAGCTATCGCTTATTCATGTTTTTGATGTTATTGTTGTTTTACTTAGTTTGTCATGAAATGAGTAGTTCTATGGACATTTATGAATGCATGTAGCTGGTCACCTTCTCCCTCTTTCTAGCCAAAAAATTAAAAATTCCAACAAGTAAAAAAAAACTTGTTTCCAATTCCCATT
Source organism: Poa pratensis (assembly GCA_947311845.1). NCBI lineage: Eukaryota > Viridiplantae > Streptophyta > Magnoliopsida > Poales > Poaceae > Poa > Poa pratensis. Next base: position 198,721 of record CAMZMU010000006.1, read on the forward strand.
AGCCAAAGTATTTCCGTTGTGTCCACCATACCTTCATATAAGCAATTTTTCTTTTCCGAGCATGTTCACCATGTTGTTATGTATTATTTATGCTTTCAAATTATGATGTTTATGTTGCTGTTTACTATATGCAAAGTTGGTAGAAAAGATCTCATGAACTTGACGCACGTTTTATTTTCATTGCACTAAATTAATATGACCCATTGTGATCATCCATGTTGTTTTAATCTTGACAAGAGTTTTGGTTGGAAGTTAGCCCATATGTGCTTCACATGCAAAGCTTTCAACTTGCTCTTAGTTATTTAATTATTGTTGATATCATGTACTTTTGATTGTGGATGCTTGTCATGATGAAATTAGTTAGGGAAATAATGAGCTTTGATGAGTAAATGTTTTTGACTAGAGAGATGCATTGGGCCGCTAATCTAAGCCATGTACCATGGTGGAAATTTACTTACGGCTAGAGTGACTCTACCACACATCCTATAATAAAATAAGAAGCTATGCAAATAGTGTATGAAATAAAAAAGGATGATGAGGCCACTCCGTTTGTTTGTCTTGTCGTTTTGATATGGGCTGGTTTCCATGTCATCGGGCAAGAGGTACCCCATTTGCAACTCTCTATGATGTCATTTATATTTATTATGATTGTGTGAAGCTTGTTAGGAACCTTAAGTTGAGTAATCATGGTGCAAGTCCTCACTTTCAAGGGGCATGAGACATTCAACCATACTTTGTCAAGATCATAACGCATTGTTGCTTTCACTTTTACATTTAATCATTCAAGATGCTATGATAGGGACAATGAGAGCTTTGATATCAATTGAACCATATGGCAATCATCAATTTTAGTAGAAGAATTTAAAGCTATATTATACTTGTTCATGTTGTACCTCTACTCAATTTTCTCTCCAAAGTGTCCACCATATTTTTCTTTATGTCGCATTATATTATTCTATGACCAATGTAGGATTTTATTTTCGTTTTTATGCATGCATTGAGTCCATAGCACTTTTATTTATTACACACTTTGTGAGCATTCATGATACATCTTTACTTGAATATTTGATATCATGTATAACACGAATTGTATGTTGCTACTCATTTACTGTATAAGTCATTTAATTGTTTGTAGCATAATAATTTATTATGATATCCCATCATTGTTTAAAAATGCAAAGTTCATCTTTAGTTTTACCATCTTCATACTCGAGGACTAGCATGGATTAAGCTTGGGGATGTTGATGCATGTAAAATGCATAGATAAACTTTGCATGTTTTTACCATGTTTTCTACTATTTTTGCATTACATAAGGGTTTAATTTAATGTTTTATGATGTTTTTGGGTGGAATTACAAAGTTCCCCCAATTTTCTGGAATTAACCCTGCCTGTCAGAAAACCCCTTTTTCTATATTTTTGACATTTCAGGTGGTAAACTTCGTCCAAATCACCTGAAAATCTGCGGGGGCCATTTTTTGAAGGAAGAAGACTTACGGGCGAAGGAAGCGTGGGAATGAAGCAACGAGGCCCGAAAGGAGTGGGCCCGCGCGGCCAGATTCCTTGGCCGCGCCGGGTCCCCCTTTGGGAGCCTCCTGGCTCCGATGCCGTCCATCTTCGCTCCACCGACTTCTTTTTGACCTAAAACCGACTATATAAAGCCCCCTCGGAGCCCCTCGACATAGAGCGCCGCCGAAACACAAAATACACGAAACAGACTTCTGGTGTTCTGATATGAGTTGGGAGTAGTCCACCCCCGGGCTGTGGGTTGGTGGTGTAGCCATGTATCTCTCCTCTCTCTCTATGATCTTCATGTCCCATGTCCCGTTATGCAGCCATCCATGGCTGCGGGCATCTATGTAATCCCCGTGTGGTGGATCTATGGACTATGATCTATTCTATTTGAGATTGCAATTGTTTATCTTGGTTTTCTAGTTGTAGATGCATATTTTCTCCCCGTTCTTGATTACTTAGATCTGATCAATCTTGTGTATTGAGTTCTTTTTGGGAGTGGTGTGCGTTAGTTGGAGTAACGGGGGGTAGACATACCGTTGAAGTGACAGCAATCCGGTGATCTACTTAGGTTCCGTTGAATCTTTCTTTGTTGCCTCACTAGGGATAAAAAGGAACTCCTTGTTGAAGGGGGATTGACGTGACACAATCATCCCCGAGACTAGATCCAACATGTTCTTGTTCCAACTTCATGTCATCGTTCTTATTGCTACACTCTTGCTTTTATGCATTAAATTTCGAGGTGTTATGATTTAGTTCGCATCTTGGAGGAGTATAAGTGAGATCAATATGGCTAACGCTGAGATCTCTATCTTAGGACGTGATGCCCATACAATTGAATCCACAAGATCTACGTTTTGTTTGCAATCTCTTATGTTAATTCTTATTAGATCTATTTATTTATTTGCCACAAGTTATGTGAGAGAGAGAGTGCATGTGCTAAATCCACTAATCCCTTGGCCTATCTTTTATTATTGTTGTTTCAATCTAATCTACTTTCATTGTTATTTACTTTCACGCACTTTACTTTCATTGCATCTACTAAGTCTTGTTAATCTCATCACCACCATCATCTCCATCTCATCACCACCATCATCACCACTTCATCTCATCTTGCATAATTCGAATCCGCCATCTCCATCTCCATCTCACTTTTATTTATTTTATTGCATTGCATCTTGTAGATCTAATCTAACTTGCATTATTTATTTCCTTGCACTTTACTTATTTCGAATTAGATTAGATTGCATCTTATTTATTTCCTTGTTTAGATCTAATTACCTTAAATACAAAATCACAAAAATATATTTACTTTCCTTGTTTGCATCTAGATCTAATCTTGCATTAATTAGGTAGATCTAATTTATTTACTTTCCTTATTTAGTAGATCTAATTATTTATTTCCTTGTTTAGTAGATCTAACTTTATTTACTTGAATTTTATTTAGATCTTATTTATTTACTTGCATCTAGCATAGATCTAACTTGCATAAATTATTTATTGTATTTAACTTACACCTAGTAATTGACAACTACTAGGTGAGGTTGAGGACACAAAATAAACTAACTTAATAGAAGGGCTCTAGAGATAGTAGGGGAGATAACTTCCGAAATACTGGTTCCCCGAGAGTTCGATATAAACCCTCGAGTCACCCTTGTGGGGAAGAAGTCCACTTACTATACACTCTACTCTTGGAGTCTCAACCTAACCCTAACTCTTATTTTTATTTAGTTTTGTTTCTTTTAGGGTGAACAATAAGTTGGTGGTTTAACAGCCATCACATGTTTAAGGGAATTGACGTGACACAATCATTCCCCGAGACTAGATCCAACACGTTCTTGTTCCAACTTCATGTCATCGTTCTTATGGCTATTCTCTTGCTTCTATGCATTAAATTTCGAGGTGTTATGATTTAGTTCGTATCTTGGAGGAGTATAAGTGAGATCAATATGGCTAACGCTGAGATCTCTATCTTAGGACGTGATGCCCATACAATTGAATCTCCTAGATCTACGTTTTCTTTGCAATCTTACATGTTAATTCTTATGGATCTATTTATTTGCCACAAGTTATTTGAGAGAGAGAGTGCATTTTCGAAATCCACTAACCCCTGGCCTACTTTTAATATATTTTTTCCAATCTCATCTACTTTACGCAATTTACTTTTCATTGCAATTTAATTTACTTGCTATTTACTTTCATTGCAATCCACTACTTGTTATTGATCACACCACCACCATCACCTCATCACCATCATCTCACCATCACCATCACTTGCATCTCACCATACTCCATAATTCGAATTGCATCTCATCACCATCTCCATCTCACTTGCATATTTATTTTCCTTGCATATTTACTATTTCGAATTAGGTAGATCTAACTTTCCATGCACTTTATTTATTTCCTTATTGTTAATTCGAATTAGATCTAATTATCATCATTATAAAATCCCAAAAATATCTAATCACATATTTATTTCCATATTTGCATCTAGATCTAATTTACTATCTTGCATTAATTAGTAGATCTCAACTAGATAATCTCTTTCCTTGTTTAGTAGATCTAATTTTATTACTTGCACTTTATTTAGATCTAATTTATTTACTTGCATCTAGTAGTAGATTTAATTACACACAATTATTTTCTGTAATTGACACACCTAGTGATTGACAACCACTAGGTGAGGTTGAGGACACAAAATAAACTAACTTAAGTGAAGGATTTTTAGGGGTAGTTCGGAAGATAACTTCTGAAATACTGGTTCCCCGAGAGTTCGATATAAACCCTCGAGTCACCTTCGTGGGGAAAAAGTCCACTTACCTGTACTATGCACTCTACTCTTGGAGTCTCAACCTAACCCTAACTCTTTATTGTTTTTACTTGTTTTTGTTATTTTAGGGTGAACAATAAGTTGGTGGTTTCACAGCCATCAAGGACTTTTTCTGGCGCCGTTGCCGGGGAGCCATAGGTGAAGGAGTTATCCAAGGGAACGCACAAGTACGTCTACATCACCATCTACCAGGTGTGCAAGCACCTAAGCTTGGGGAAGCTAAACATACTTGAGTACCATCCTTGCTATCTCTACCTTCATTTAATTTACGTTTATTTTGTTTTTGTCATTTGCCTTCTCTTTTTCATCTCCCTCCACTTCTTTTTCTTTGTGTGTTTTTGTTTGCATATTTTATTTTTGTTTTGCACTTGCTTGCTTAGTTACTTTATTAATTTCGAATTGTACTAGATTAGTTTACTTTCAGTTTTGCATTAAAAAGTATAAATACATAAAAATTTGCTCGTCATGGAAAAAGATGCTTTGAAAAAAGTAGGTCCTCCAACTATTCGTAGTGGTAAAAATTTGCCAAGTAAAAAATTGTCGCCTACTACTACTTCTATGAGTGCTAAGGAAATAGAGGAAATTCTGAATAATATACAATCATTTGAGATACCTGTTGGCACTTCAAAAATTTACTTAGACACCGGATTAGAGGCTGCTATGCATAAACTAAAGATAGAATCACTTGATGAAGATTGCCATCTTGAAAAGCTAGCCTATGTTAGAAAATCATTAAAGCATGAGGAGGAAAATCCTGTTAAGAAGCAAGTTTGGGTTAAAAAAGAGAAGAAGGAAAATGAAGAAATTGAACTTGTTGCATCTAGGGTTGATAAGTTAAAAGAAAAAGTTATGTTGCTTGAGGATAACGAAGATGCTTTGCTTGATCTAGAAAGATGTAGCCTACATGAACTTATTGCTACACTTGAGAAATTTGCATGTGATCCTACTATAAATGCTAATCAACCTGGTTTTGGATCTTATATAGCTAATCATGTCTGGAAGGAAAAAATTGCTAGATATTTTAATGAGGCTATGATACCTCCTAAGCTTGGGAATGCATGGGTCCCCAAGGTGCTTGTGTCTATTGGTAAAGAAATACACCATGCTGTTTTGGATTTGGGATCTAGTGTTTCCGTGCTTTCTAAAGAATTATATGAATTATTGGAATTGAAAAATCTTGAGAAATGTCCTATTGAGCTTACACTTGCTGATAACTCTATCAAAAATGCTTTAGGCCAAGTTAATGATGTTATGATTGAATTGCATATGACCTTCGTTCCCGTTGACTTCGTTATTATGGATATGGGGGATAAAACCTCCAATCCTATTATTTTGGGACGACCTTTTCTTCGTACTACAGGTGCAATTATCGACTCCAAAGAAGGGAACGTGAAGTTGAAGTTCCCACACAAGAAGAGCATGGAGCACTTCCCACGCAAGAGGGGCGCACTAAGGAACAAGCTCCCTCATGAGCTCTTCCCCTCGTGATGATCACGTAAGAAAAGTCTAGCTATAGGACTATAAAGAAAGCGCTTTGCGGGAGGCAACCCGGTTATTTTTGTTTTTGGTTTTTCTTGTGTCCTCTTGCTGTCTCAAGAGAGTTTTTTTTGGTTTTGTTTCTGAAATTTTCGAATAAAGTATCAAGTTCTACCCGTTGGATTTAAGATTGCTATTTTGCTGCTTGGAATTTCTGTTCCAGCACGAGTCTGCTCACCGTACGATTTTTCAGTTTTTATTGGTAATTCGGATTGAGCTGTCGTTCTTACATGTTATGCAATTTCTCGTCCTCTACAAGCAACAAAAATCAGAAAAATATTTTGAGGTGTCTAAGTTGGTCGAAAACACTCGTTTTGCTGCTGCTGTTTTTCTGGACAGATTCTGCCTTTTTTTGTTGTGAGCACTCTTTGGCCTTGGGACTTGAAACTCTATGATGTTTTCAGGACAGTGAGTGATATTGCAACAATATGCAATCTATCTACTAGCTACAGGAATTTTTGTTTGGAGATTTTTAGCAGCTGCATTAGGTTTATTTTATCCTTCTTATTCTCACCCCGTAGAAAAGAACGGGAGAAAAAGTGCTTTGTAAGTTTTTTCACAGGAAATGGAGAGGCTGCGCCATAGACATCCTAGCATGGTGAAAACCATAAGCTTGGGGTTGTTACAAACACCCCACTGGACCTGCACTTCAATGGTTTGCATCTTGTCTACTTCTTGTTTTTCTAGCAAAGTATTATTCGTGGAACTTGAAGCGTGTAGTTTTTAGTTTTATTTTGTTTTTAGTTTTTCTTTTGGATGGACCACCACTTTATTTTTTATAAGAGAGAGATACTGTAATATGGGGTTGGTATAATTCGAATGCTAGTATCATGTTAGAAAGGGATGTTATAGTTGATTTGAAAAGCTACATATTTTTGCATGATTTATTATGTCCTTTTTGTAGCAACTTGCACTAGTGTTATTTAGAGCTATCGCTTATTCATGTTTTTGATGTTATTGTTGTTTTACTTAGTTTGTCATGAAATGAGTAGTTCTATGGACATTTATGAATGCATGTAGCTGGTCACCTTCTCCCTCTTTCTAGCCAAAAAATTAAAAATTCCAACAAGTAAAAAAAAACTTGTTTCCAATTCCCATTAGCCAAAGTATTTCCGTTGTGTCCACCATACCTTCATATAAGCAATTTTTCTTTTCCGAGCATGTTCACCATGTTGTTATGTATTATTTATGCTTTCAAATTATGATGTTTATGTTGCTGTTTACTATATGCAAAGTTGGTAGAAAAGCTCTCATGAACTTGACGCACGTTTTATTTTTCATTGCACTAAATTAATATGACCCATTGTGATCATCCATGTTGTTTTAATCTTGACAAGAGTTTTGGTTGGAAGTTAGCCCATATGTGCTTCCACATGCAAAGCTTTCAACTTGCTCTTAGTTATTTAATTATTGTTGATATCATGTACTTTTGATTGTGGATGCTTGTCATGATGAAATTAGTTAGGGAAATAATGAGCTTTGATGAGTAAATGTTTTTGACTAGAGAGATGCATTGGGCCGCTAATCTAAGCCATGTACCATGGTGGAAATTTACTTACGGCTAGAGTGACTCTACCACACATCCTATAATAAAATAAGAAGCTATGCAAATAGTGTATGAAATAAAAAAGGATGATGAGGCCACTCCGTTTGTTTGTCTTGTCGTTTTGATATGGGCTGGTTTCCATGTCATCGGGCAAGAGGTACCCCATTTGCAACTCTCTATGATGTCATTTATATTTATTATGATTGTGTGAAGCTTGTTAGGAACCTTAAGTTGAGTAATCATGGTGCAAGTCCTCACTTTCAAGGGGCATGAGACATTCAACCATACTTTGTCAAGATCATAACGCATTGTTGCTTTCACTTTTACATTTAATCATTCAAGATGCTATGATAGGGACAATGAGAGCTTTGATATCAATTGAACCATATGGCAATCATCAATTTTAGTAGAAGAATTTAAAGCTAGATTATACTTGTTCATGTTGTACCTCTACTCAATTTTCTCTCCAAAGTGTCCACCATATTTTTCTTTATGTCGCATTATATTATTCTATGACCAATGTAGGATTTTATTTTCGTTTTTATGCATGCATTGAGTCCATAGCACTTTTATTTATTACACACTTTGTGAGCATTCATGATACATCTTTACTTGAATATTTGATATCATGTATAACACGAATTGTATGTTGCTACTCATTTACTGTATAAGTCATTTAATTGTTTGTAGCATAATAATTTATTATGATATCCCATCATTGTTTACAAATGCAAAGTTCGTCTTTAGTTTTACCATCTTCATACTCGAGGACGAGCATGGATTAAGCTTGGGGATGTTGATGCATGTAAAATGCATAGATAAACTTTGCATGTTTTTACCATGTTTTCTACTATTTTTGCATTACATAAGGGTTTAATTTAATGTTTTATGATGTTTTTGGGTGGAATTACAAAGTTCCCCCAATTTTCTGGAATTAACCCTGCCTGTCAGAAAACCCCTTTTTCTATATTTTTGACATTTCAGGTGGTAAACTTCGTCCAAATCACCTGAAAATCTGCGGGGGCCATTTTTCTGAAGGAAGAAGACTTACGGGCGAAGGAAGCGTGGGAATGAAGCAACGAGGCCCGAAAGGAGTGGGCCCGCGCGGCCAGATTCCTTGGCCGTGCCGGGTCCCCCTTTGGGAGCCTCCTGGCTCCGATGCCGTCCATCTTCGCTCCACCGACTTCTTTTTGACCTAAAACCGACTATATAAAGCCCCCCTCGGAGCCCCTCGACATAGAGCGCCGCCGAAACACAAAATACACGAAACAGACTTCTGGTGTTCTGATATGAGTTGGGAGTAGTCCACCCCCGGGCTGTGGGTTGGTGGTGTAGCCATGTATCTCTCCTCTCTCTCTTTGTTCTTCATCATCAAGTCCCGTTTATGCAGCCATGCATGGTTGTGCGCATCTATGTAATCTACGTGTGGTGGATCTATCGATGATGATCTATTCTTTTGAGTTTTTATGTTGAGATTGCAATTGTTTTTCTTGGAGTTTTCTAGATGTAGATGCATATTTTCTCCCCGTTATTGAGTATTAGATCTGATCAATGTTGTGTTTGAGTTCTTTTTGCGGGAGTGGTGTGTGTTAGTTGGAGTAACGGAGGGGTGGACATGCTGTTGAAGTGATAGAAATCCAGCGATCCATTTAGGTTCTGTTGAATCTTTCTTTGTTGCCTCACTAGGGATAAAAAGGAACTACATGTTGAAGGGGAATTGACGTGACACAATCATTCCCCGAGACTAGATCCAACACGTTCTTGTTCCAACTTCATGTCATCGTTCTTATGGCTATTCTCTTGCTTCTATGCATTAAATTTCGAGGTGTTATGATTTAGTTCGTATCTTGGAGGAGTATAAGTGAGATCAATATGGCAAACGCTGAGATCTCTATCTAAGGACGTGATGCCCATACAATTGAATCTCCTAGATCTACGTTTTCTTTGCAATCTTACATGTTAATTCTTATGGATCTATTTATTTGCCACAAGTTATTTGAGAGAGAGAGTGCATGTGTGAAATCCACTAACCCTTGGCCTACTTTTAATATATTGTTTCCAATCTCATCTACTTTACGCAGTTTAATTTTCATTGCAATTTACTTTACTTGTTATTTACTTTCATTGCAATCCACTACTTGTTATTGATCACACCACCACCATCACCTCATCACCATCATCTCACCATCACCATCACTTGCATCTCACCATCCTCCATAATTCGAATTGCACCTCATCACCATCTCCATCTCACTTGCATATTTATGTTCCTTGCATATTTACTATTTCGAATTAGGTAGATCTAACTTTCCTTGCACTTTATTTATTTCCTTATTGTTAATTCGAATTAGATCTAATTATCATAATTATAAAATCCCAAAAATATCTAATCACATATTTATTTCCATATTTGCATCTAGATCTAATTTACTATCTTGCATTAATTAGTAGATCTCAATTAGATAATCTCTTTCCTTGTTTAGTAGATCTAATTTTATTACTTGCACTTTATTTAGATCTAATTTATTTACTTGCATCTAGTAGTAGATTTAATTACACACAATTATTTTTTGTAATTGACACACCTAGTGATTGACAACCACTAGGTGAGGTTGAGGACACAAAATAAACTAACATAAGTGAAGGATTCTTAGGGGTAGTTTGGAAGATAACTTCTGAAATACTGGTTCCCCGAGAGTTCGATATAAACCCTCGAGTCACCTTCGTGGGGAAAAAGTCCACTTACCTGTACTATACACTCTACTCTTGGAGTCTCAACCTAACCCTAACTCTTTATTGTTTTTACTTGTTTTTGTTAGTTTAGGGTGAACAATAAGTTGGTGGTTTCGCAGCCATCACATTCTTTCTGGGCAATTTTGTCAGACTAACCTATTAAAATGATGCCCAGTGCTAGTGTCTGTTTTCTGATGTTTTTGTATTTCATAAAAGTTGTACATGAAAAGTACTCGGAATTGCCACAAAATTTATGGAAGTTCCTACCTCAAAGAAATTCACCGAGAGCCAAAAGTACTCGGAATTGCCTCAAGAAAGGCACTGGAGCCCACCAGGGGACCCCCAGCCGTGGTCTGCCTCGAGGCCATGTCTGGAGCCCTTCTGGTGGCCCTAGGTGCCGACTCGTGCCGCCTCTTTGCCCATATAAGCCCCCTAAACCCAATTTGACGGGGACGGAGAAATTTTCCACGGAAAACTACCCGAGGCGCCGTCACCTCAAAATTACGATATGTAGCCGCGAAGCTATACTACCGGGAGGGGGATTCTTCATGGGGGACTTCTACATCGCCATGCCTTCGTCCCTGGTGATGCGTCAGTAGTTCATCCTTGGATTACAAGTCCATAGCAGTAGCTGGATGGTGTCATCTTCACTTTGTGCCTCCATGTTTAGATCGTGTGAGCTGCCTAACATGATCACGATCATCATTGTGTAATTGCTACATGTTGTGTTTGCTGGAATCCGATGAATTGTGTACTTATGATCATACTTGGTTCATGATATTATTTTTGTGCTTCACTTATATCTTCCTGTAGTGTTTTAGTATGTCCTTGCACACTCGTCAGTTTACATATTTGATCTGACCAAGTAGTTATGTTTGCCTCCAAGAGGGAGTTTATGCTAGATAGTAGGTTCATGCCTCCTCCGATCCTACGCTTGAGTGACAGAACCGTGAAAGGGCGAGGATGTGTTGGTGCCACTAAGGGAAAAACATCGGTGGTATTTCCTACGTGATAATATTCATTTCTTACATTTACGTAATGTTCGGATTGCACTAGTCTGTTGCACATAGTAGTCCATTGATTGTTCCAACTTAATACATAGGTATTTGCTGGATAGCTTTCTCGAAGTGGACTAATAGTTATAGATGCATGCTGGATAGCGGTCTATATACTTTGATGTGATGCCTACATGATTAGAACCCTTGAACTAGTGTGAAATAATAGCATTGTGGTGCGTTCTAGATTTGTCAGTTTCCCGGCTGTAATTTGTTCACCCAACATGTTTATTGTTCTTTCGAGATGCACCACTAGTTAACATATGGCCCCTGGTCCATTCTTTCACATTTATTACAACCTTGTTTACTTGTTTTTCATCATCACTTCCGCTCTGATCTATTTTTCTTTAATCATGAATTCCACCATACGTTTATTATACTCTCGTAAATAGCAAGACGGGAAGTCTGACAACCTTCTTGGAAATTGGGAACGGACAGATTTTTTGTTTTGTGTAGGTTCCACGCTTGTTGAAGCGCCAGTCAACAAGCACCTTGTTGATTGACTCTAAAGTCCTACTGGTTCCATAACTCTGGTTCTGAAGATCAAGAGAAAATTGCTACTTGCTACATCATACCTTCCTCGTGGGGTGCAACCAACTTCACCATGCAAATAGTGGTAATCAGTGAGGGAGGAGGGTGTTCCAACTATAGGTTGAAACAAGATGGAAGCTCTAAGCACAACTTTCCCTAGGGTTAAAAGGCACCAAATAGAATCACGAGATCACCTAGGATTTGGTGGATGGATTAAGTTCCTTGTGTGGAATCACGGATCAAGCTCTCCTTTAACTGTCCATAAAGTTTCGATGTGACTGGGTGGACTAAGAGGGAGATCTAGTATGCTGAAGCTTCTTCAATTAATGGTGGTGATAGAGTGTGTCCAAGATTACCCTGGAGTCTCTCAACAAGATCCGGAGCTTCTTGATACAAGGAGGAACATCCAATCACAAATTTCCCTAGGGTTAGAAGGCACCCAAGAGAATCACAAGATCTGCTAGGATTTGGTGGATGGATTTGCGGTTCCTTGGGTGGAATCACGGATCGAGCTCTCCTTTCAGTATCCACAAAGTTTCAGTGTGACTGGGTGGATTGAGAGGGAGATCTAGTATGTTGAAGCTTCTTTAATTAATGGTGGTGAAAGAGTGTGTCCTAGCTTGGCCTTCAATTGGGTAAGAAGGGCAATAATACTCTGCCCTGAAATCTTGTTGATCTAGATGTCCCCTTTGGGAACCATTATCCTCATCAAACACCACATCTATAGCCTCTTTAACTTGTCTGGAGGACTTGTTGTAGATCTATATGTGTGGGAGTTTGTGGCATATCCAACAAAAACACTTATACGATCTAGGCTCAACTTAGTTAATTTGGCACCTCTGTTACAGATAAACACTTGCAACCAAAGGCCTTGAAGTATGATAGGCCATGCGGTCGTGGTAGCAGGCCCTGGCCATAAGGCCTTGTTTGGATTGCATTGTTCTAGGGAAGCTGAGGAGTCGGCCAACTTGATGGGGCAGGATCCACGCTCGGTTGCTCCATGACATGGATCATTTCCTAGGCAGGCATGCTCAAAGATGCCGGAGATTCCTACTTTTTCTTATTCTCTTTCCCGTTCCCCTTGCCAGTGGTGCTCATGTTGGAGTAGAACGCCTTGTCACCATTGCGGTGCGCTTAATCTCTCGAAGCATGAACATGGAGCAAAACTGGGCAAAGGAGACGTTTGACGTCAGGGAGATGAGATCGGCCGCAAAATCATAATGCTCTGGGAGACCGTTGAGGCAGTAGATCACAAGATGTGCATCTGTGAACGATGCATCGACATCGACAAGACCATCCGCAAGTGACTTGATCTTTTGCAGGTACTCGGTCAAGGTCCTGTCATCCATGCGGATCTCACCAAGCTCGGTGGTGAGAAGGAGCTCGTGATTGATCATGTGGTCGATGAAGAGGTCATTGTTGGGGAGCCAAAGCTCGGCGATGGTAGGGTCGTTGCCCCAGGTCATGACGACGTCGAATATGTGAGCGACACGGGCCCGTAGATCCATGAGACCACCGTGGCATCGAGGAGAGTCCACTCCGTTGTTGGCTCGAATGGGATGGGGTTATTGAGGTATCCAATAGGCCGTACTTGCGGACGGAGGCACAAAAGAAAGTCCGACATTGGCGGTGGACGCAGTTGTCAAGCGTGAGTTCAATTGGACATGACCATTCATGGAACCGAGGCTGGCGGGATGGGCATACAAGGAGTGTAGGGTGAACTTCCCCCACATCCGAAGCGGAAGCATTGAGCGCCAGCTTGTCCTTGGCGGTATGTTCCTCGCTAGCCTTGGCGAGGAGCGTGGCATCTCCTTTGTTAGCAAAGGAATAAGGGTAGGGACGTGTCTCTTTAGAGGTGACAATGGAAGAGATAGGGCACATATTAGGTTAAGCCGAGTTTCGCATCTGATACCATGTAAGACTAGGGAAAACACATGTTGTGGTGCCTGATGCATGTAAAATGCATAGATAAACTTTTCATGTTTTTACCATGTTTTCTACTGTTTTTGCATTACATAAGGGTTTAATTTAATGTTTTATGATGTTTTTGGGTGGAATTACAAAGTTCCCCCAATTTTCTGGAATTAACCCTGCCTGTCAGAAAACCCCTTTTTCTATATTTTTGAGATTTCAGGGGGTAAACTTCGTCCAAATCAGCTGAAAATCTGCGGGGGTCATTTTTTGGAAGGAAGAAGACTTACGGGCGAAGGAAGCGTGAAAAATAAGCAACGAGGCCCGAAAGGGGGGTGCTCGCGTGGCCAGATTCCCTGGCCGCGCCACCTCACCCTTTGGGAGCCTCGTGGCCCCGATGCCGTCCATCTTCGCTCCACGGACTTAGTTTTGACCTAAAACAGACTATATATAGGCCCCCTCGGAGCCCCTCGACAGAGAGCGCTGCCGAAACAGAAAATACACAAATCAGATCCTGTCGTTCTGAATATGAGTAGGGAGTAGTCCACCCCCGGGCTGTGGGTTGGTGGTGTAGCCATGTATCTCTCCTCTCTCTCTTTGTTCTTCATCGTCAAGTCTCGTTTATGCAGCCATGCATGGTTGTGGGCATCTATGTAATCCCCGTGTGGTGGATCTATCGATGATGATCTATTCTATTTGAGTTTTTATTTGAGATTGCAATTCTTTATCTTGGTGTTTTCTAGATGTAGATGCATATTTTCTCCCCGTTCTTGAGTATTAGATCTGATCCATCTTGTGTTTGAGTTCTTTTGCGGGAGTGGTGTGTGTTAGTTGGAGTAACGGGGGGTAGACATGCTGTTGAAGTGACAGAAATCCAGCGATCTACTTAGGTTCTGTTGACTCTTTCTTTGTTGCCTCACTAGGGATAAAAAGGAACTACATGTTGAAGGGGAATTGACGTGACACAATCATTCCCCGAGACTAGATCCAACACGTTCTTGTTCCAACTTCATGTCATCGTTCTTATGGCTATTCTCTTGCTTTTATGCATTAAATTTCGAGGTGTTATGATTTAGTTCGCATCTTGGAGGAGTATAAGTGAGATCAATATGGCTAACGCTGAGATCTCTACCTTAGGACGTGATGCCCATACAATTGAATCTCCTAGATCTACGTTTTCTTTGCAATCTCTTATGTTAATTCTTATTAGATCTATCTATTTATTTGCCACAAGTTATTTGAGAGAGAGAGTGCATGTGTGAAATCCACTAACCCTTGGCCTATCTTTAATATATTGTTTTCATCTCATCTACTTACTTGCAATTTACTATTCTTGCACTTTACTTTCATGCACTTTATTTTACTTGCATCCACTACTTGTTATTGATCTCACCACCACCATCACCTCATCACCATCATCTCACCATCACCATCACTTGCATCTCACCATCATCCATAATTCGAATTCACCATCATCACCATCTCCATCTCACTTGCATTTACTTTATTGTATTTTATTATTTCGAATTGCATCTCATAGATCTAATTTCATTGCATATTATTTATTTCCTTGTTTAGATCCAATCATCATAATTATAAAATCACAAAAATATCTAATTACATATTTATTTCCTTGTTTACATCTTGCATTTATTAGTAGATCTAATTTATTTACTTTCCATATTTAGTAGATCTAATTATTTATTTCCTTGTTTAGTAGATCTAATTTATTTACTTGCATCTAGTAGTAGATTTAATTGCACTATTATTTTCTGTAATTGACACACCTAGTGATTGACAACCACTAGGTGAGGTTGAGGACACAAAATAAACTAACTTAAGTGAAGGATTCTTAGGGGTAGTTCGGAAGATAACTTCTGAAATACTGGTTCCCCGAGAGTTCGATATAAACCCTCGAGTCACCTTCGTGGGGAAAAAGTCCACTTACCTGTACTATACACTTTACTCTTGGAGTCTCAACCTAACCCTAACTTTTATTTGTTTTTACTTGTTTTTGTTTGTTTTAGGGTGAACAATAAGTTGGTGGTTCCACAACCATCAAGGACTTTTTCTGGCGCCGTTGCCGGGGAGCCATAGGTGAAGGAGTTATCCAAGGGAACGCACAAGTACGTCTACATCACCATCTACCAGGTGTGCAAACACCTAAGCTTGGGGAAGCTAAACATACTTGAGTACCATCCTTGCTATCTCTACCTTCATTTATTTACGTTTATTTTGTTTTTGTCATTTGCCTTCTCTTTTTCATCTCCCTCCACTTCTTTTTCTTGTTTGTTTTTGTTCGCATATTTTAGATCTTGCATTATTGTTTTGTGCACTTGCTTGTTTAGTTTATTTAGTATTTCGAAATTGTTCTAGATTTATTTATTTTCAGTTTTGCATTAAAAGTAAAAGTACATAAAAACTTGCTTGTTCCAAACTATGGAAAAAATGGAAGATTGTTATAAAAATGTTGTGATAGCTGCTGAATTTAGAAAATCAAAAGAAGGGAAAAGATTAGGGCACTATCTAGAGGTTTTGAATAAAGTTGCTCATAAGTTGCTTATTTATCATGAACAAGGAATTTGTTGCTCCGAACACTATAAACACTTTGAATTCCAATGCCCTTCCCATAAAACAGAACATGTTATTGCAACTTATCATACATGGGATTATGTTCACTTAGGTATGGAGGAAGTGGAGAAATTTATTATTTTTGTGGCAGCCTATGAATTAAAAAACTTCATTAATGATCATCAAACCTGCCCTATAGCTTCTCAATATAAAGATTTGATTGCCACTATCCTTATGCATACATGAATTTAATGAAAATATTTATGTTGTTGACACAAGAAAGAGATTTGCCCAAGGTTTGAAAGATGAAATTATTCCTCAAGATGCATGTGTGCTTGCTGAATTAAAAAGAAAGGTTAAAGAAGTTAAAGAATGTTATGATCCTATTGATTCCTTTTAAATATCCCTTTTTGATGAAATTGATGCTTGTCATGTTCTTGGATCTAGTGTGTCTATGAATGAAACTTGTGAAAGTGACTTTGCTACTGTTTTGCTTGATGATCCTCCATGTTTAAAAATTGTTACTACTTTATGTGAGGATAAAAATGATATGCTTGCTGATTATATGGAAAACTCTAAGCTTGGGGAGGTTGGTTTTGATGAGCATGATATTTTTAGCCCCCCAAGTCTTGAGGAGGATATTTATTTTGATGATACTTCGCCTCCTATATATGATGACCACAATGATGAACTTGATATTTTCAGTCCACCTATTATTGAGGATAAAACGAATTATGATTATAACATGCCTCCTATATATGATGATCCTGGTGATGAAAATAATAATGATAGTTATCTTGCTGAATTTTCTACTACTATGAATCATGATACTATTGAAATTTATTATGAGAGAGGGAAACATGGTTACAAATATCACAACAATATTAAGTTTCCGCTCTTTATGCTGAAATTTTTGAAGCTGCTTTTATCCTACCTTCTTATGCTTGCTATTATGTGCTTCTTTGATCTGTTTCTTTACAAGATGCCATTGCATAGGAAGTGGGTGAGACTTAAATGTGTTTCTGTTTGCTTCTTGATGCTCTCTTTTGCTGAAAAAAGTTCTTATTTCTATATGAGCATCTTTGAAAATTACAAAGTCTAGCTATATGACTATAAAGAAAGCGCTTTGCGGGAGGCAATCCGTTTATTTTTGTTTTTGGTTTTTCTTGTGTCCTCTTGCTGTATCAAGAGAGTTTTCTTTTGGTTTTTTTTCTGTAATTTTCGAATAAAGTATCAAGTTCTACCCGTTGGATTTAAGATTGCTATTTTGCTGCTTGGAATTTCTGTTCCAGCACGAGTCTGCTCGCCGTATGATTTTTCATTTTTTATTGGTAATTCGGATTGCGCTGTCCTTCTAGTATGTTATGCAATTTTGCGTCCTCTACAAGAACCAAAAAATCAGAAAAATATTTTGAGGTGTTTAAGTTGGTCGAAAACACTCGTTTTGCTGCTATTGTTTTTCTGGACAGATTCTGCCTCTTTTTGTTGTAAGCACTCTTTTGCCTTGGGACTTGAAACTCTATGATGTTTTCAGGCCAGGGAGTGATCTTGCAACATTATGCACTCTATCTACTAACTTCAGGAATTTTTGTTTGAGGATTTTTAGCAGCTGCATTAGGTTTGTTTTTATCCTTCTTATTCTCACCCCGTAGAAAAGAACGGGAGAAAAAGTGCTTTGTAAGTTTTTTCACAGGAAATGGAGAGGCTGCGCCATGGATATCTTGGTATGGTGAAAATCATAAGCTTGGGGATGTTATAAACACCCCACTGAACCTGCAGTTATATGGTTTGCATCAATAACAACACTTTCAATCAACCAGAGGTTATTACTACGGATTACAATGTGGCCACATTTATGCAACATCACGTGGCTTTTCCCCAATTAGAAATTGCTTCTTAATTTTTTTATTTTTGGCATCATCATGCCTCACTAGTAGGAAAAAGGTTGTAGGGGAATAAGTATTGGCAGCGGGCACTACATGTGACACGCTGCTGTAAGTACTGGCAGCGTGCCCGCAACGGCTTCCAATAGTTTCTACCGACAGCGTGTAATCCGGATGGGCCGCTTCCGATACTGGTCCACGAGCATGTCCGGTAGATGGAATCTTATAAGACGCATGCCCTTCTAAGGACACGCTACGAGTACATGGTGTACCTGGAGCGGGTTCCTTGGTGGCTCGCTTCTAAGACTTGATTCAGGATATACATATGCCCACACTTGTGCTGGACGGGCACAAAACCTAGATCGAGATCAAGTCTATTTTTCTTTGCCCCCAGCCGCGCTCTCCCCTTTCCCCGTTTCGCCCCTGCCGATCGCCGCAGTCGCCTTTCCCCATCTCACCCACACTAGCTGCGACACCCTGACCCCGAGCTCCACCACACCTCCGACAGGTTCTCCCATGGTCGTCCTCTCCAGTTCCCCTGCCCCGAATAATCCTTGTATAGTCTGTTGCAATGTATTATGTTAGATGGTTGGTGAATTTTAGCTAGTAGATTAATCCTAGTACTTAGTTGCAATGTATTTTATTAGATTGTTTTGGTGGATTCGATGTAGCTGATTATTCATAATTGATGGGTTGTTTGAGTGTATTTGTTAATTCCTAGTGGCTTGATTTTATAATTAGTGTTCTCTTTTTTGCTTGTTGGATATGTAGTGTGATACTCTTGTTTACATATTTGTTTAGGCCTATGATTTGAGCTACACCATGTAAAGGCAAGAAGAGTGTGTACAATGCCTTGTCTTCTATAAATTGTGATTGTAAGAACGTGTTGGATCTAGTCTCGGGGAATGATTGTGTCACGTCAATTCCCCTTCAACATGTAGTTCCTTTTTATCCCTAGTGAGGCAACAAAGAAAGATTCAACAGAACCTAAGTAGATCGCTGGATTTCTGTCACTTCAACAGCATGTCTACCCCCCGTTACTCCAACTAACACACACCACTCCCGCAAAAGAACTCAAACACAACATGGATCAGATCTAATACTCAAGAACGGGGAGAAAATATGCATCTACATCTAGAAAACACCAAGATAAACAATTGCAATCTCAAATAAAAACTCAAATAGAATAGATCATCATCGATAGATCCACCACACAGGGATTACATAGATGCCCACAACCATGCATGGCTGCATAAACGGGACTTGACGATGAAGAACAAAGAGAGAGAGGAGAGATACATGGCTACACCACCAACCCACAGCCCGGGGGTGGACTACTCTCTACTCATATTCAGAACGCCAGGATCGGATTTGTGTATTTGTGTTTCGGCGGCGCTCTCTGTCGAGGGGCTCCGAGGGGGCCTATATATAGTCGGTTTTAAGTCAAAACTAAGTCGGTGGAGCGAAGATGGACGGCATCGGGGCCACGAGGCTCCCAAAGGGTGAGGTGGCGCGGCCAGGGAATCTGGCCGCGCGAGCACCCCCCTTTCGGGCCTCGTTGCTTATTTTTCACGCTTCCTTCGCCCGTAAGTCTTCTTCTTTCCAAAAAATGACCCCCGCAGATTTTCAGCTGATTTGGACGAAGTTTACCCCTGAAATCTCAAAAATATAGAAAAAGGGGTTTTCTGACAGGCAGGGTTAATTCCAGAAAATTGGGGGAACTTTGTAATTCCACCCAAAAACATCATAAAACATTAAATTAAACCCTTATGTAATGCAAAATCAGTAGAAAACATGGTAAAAACATGCAAAGTTTATCTATGCATTTTACATGCATCAACATCCCCAAGCTTAATCCATGCTCGTCCTCGAGTATGAAGATAATAAAACTAAAAGATAAACTTTGTATTTTTAAACAATGATGGGATATCATAATAAATTATTGTGCTACAAATAAATGAATGACTTATAAAGTAAATGAGTAGCAACATACAATTCATGTTATACGTGATATCAAATATTCAAGTAAAGATGTATCATGAATGATCACAAAGTGTGTAATAAAATAGAAGTGCTATGGACTCAATGCATGCATAAAAACGAAAATAAAAATCCTACATTGGTCATAGATTAATATAATGAAAAGAAAAATATGGTGGACACTTTGGAGAGAAAATTGAGTAGAGGTACAACATGAATAAGTATAATCTAGCTTTCAAATTCTTCTACTTAAATTGATGATTGCCATATGGTTCCATTGATATCAAAGCTCTCATTGCCCCTATCATAGCATCTTGAATGATTAAATGTAAAAGTGAAAACAACGATGCGTTATGATCTTGACAAAGTATGGTTGAATGTCTCATGCCCCTTGAAAGTGAGGACTTGCACCATGATTACTCAACTTAAGGTTCCTAACAAGCTTCACACAATCATAATAAATATAAATGACATCATAGAGAGTTGCAAATGGGGTACCTCTTGCCCCATGACATGGAAACCAGCCCATGTCAAAATGACAAGACAAACAAACGGAGTGGCCTCACCATTCTTTTTTATTTTATACACTATTTGCTTAGCTTCTTATTTTATTATAGGATGTGTGGTAGAGTCACTCTAGCCGTAAGTAAATTTCCACCATGGTACATGGCTTAGATTAGCGGCCCAATGCATCTCTCTAGTCAAAAACATTTACTCATCAAAGCTCATTATTTCCCTACTTTATTTCATCATGACAAGCATCCACAATCAAAAGTACATGATATCAACAATATTTTAATAACTAAGAGCAAGTTGAAAGCTTTGCATGTGACAGCACATATGGGCTAACTTCCAACCAAAACTCTTGTCAAGATTAAAACAACATGGATGATCACAATGGGTCATATTAATTTAGTGCAATGAAAATAACATGTGCATCAAGTTCGTGAGAGCTTTTCTACCAACTTTGCATATAGTAAACAGCAATATAAACATCATAATTAGAAAGCATAAATAATACATAACAACATGGTGAACATGCTCGGGAAAGCAAAATTTCTCATAGGTAGAAATGGTGGACACAACGGAAAAACTTTGGCTAATGGGAATTGGAAACAAGTTTTTTACTTGTTGGAATTTTTATTTTTTTGGCTAGCAAGAGGGAGAAGGTGACAGGCTACATGCATGAATAAATGTCCATAGAACTACTCATTTCATGACAAACTAGGTAAAAAAACAATAACATCAAAAACATGAATAAGAGATAGCTCTAAATAACACTAGTGCAAGTTGCTACAAATAAGACATCATAAATCATGCAAAAACATGTGTAGCTTTTCAAATTAACTATAACATCCCTTTCTAACATGCTAGCAGCATTCAATACATTCCAACCCCATATTACAGTAGCTCTCTCATATCAAAAGATAAAGTGGTGGTCCATCCAAAAAGAAAACTAAAAACAAAATAAAACAAAAAAACTACACGCTTCAAGTTCCACGAATAATACTTTGCTAGAAAAACAAGAAGTAGACACCCGCCCAAAAATTAGGGTTCTCCTCTCCTTATATGCGTCCCCGTGATGATCTAAGACCCTCCAATGGATGGCCCCTTGATCCAATGGCTATTGGGAACCTCTAGTACCTTACTAGGGACTCTTTCAGCCCCAAGGAAGCTTCCAATTCGTGACTTGGCCGAATTCATCATATATGGTAATAGTTGTAATTGATCTTGTCATTAATTCTCGAAATCCCGAAATCAGATATTATGTATCCAGTAAAACGGGCATATCTTGGCCGTCCGAACTCGGAATTGCGCGAATTTATGTAATCAATTTCCATAAAGTGCTCTACAACTTTGTTTCACATTTGATTTCCATTGGACGTCGTCTTCAGGCCCGAACGTGACAATCTTCGAAAACAGTTTTCAGGCAGGTTTATGGAAAGTCCCAATTTGACTCCAATAAGAATTCCTCTTATATTTTTGATAATTCCTACACACCAAAGTGTAAAACAAGAACATTGTGCACTTTTGCAACTATTAATAGGTTAGTCCAAATAAATCATAAAACCATAGCAAAAGCATGTAGCAAAGGCACAAATACAAGCATGTTATATCAAAAATTATGGATACGTTTTGCACGTATCAACATCCCCAAGCTTAGTTCCTGCTCGTCCTCGAGTAGGTAAACGATAAAACAAGATAAGTGACATGCTACCCGCATAAACGTAATCAACTATTGTATGGCACATTTTATGAATGAAGTGATGAAGTTGTTGCTACAAAGAGTCAAATGATTCATTCTGTAAATGAGTAGCAACATACAATTCATGTTATAAGTGATATCAAATATTCAAGCAAAGATGCTTCATGAAAGCTCACAAAGCGTGTAATGAAATAATAGTAATATGGACTAAATGCATGCATAAAAACGAAAATAAAATCCTACATTGGTCATAGAATAACATAAAAGAAAAATATGGTGGACACTTTGGAGAGAAAATTGAGTAGAGTTTAAAACATGAATAAGTTTCATCTAGCTTTCAAATGCTTCTACTTAAGTTAATGATTGCCATATGGTTCCATTGATATCAAAGCTCTCATTGCCCTTATCATAGCATCTTGAATGATTAAATGTGAAAGTGAAAGCAAACATGAGTTATGATCTTGACAAAGTATGGTTGAATGTCTCATGCCCCTTGAATACACGTACCTACTCCATTGATTGCTCAACTTTAGAAACAAGTAAGTTTGAATAAAGTCATTGCAAGCATAATAACATCATTGAGAGTGCTATTTGGGGTACCTCTTGCCCCATGGCATGGAACAAGCCCATGTCAAAATGACAAGATAAACAAGCACGGTGAACAACATCAACGCCACTTTTTATTGACTATTGCATAGCTTTTCATTGTGAGGTGTATCATTGAAGGTTCACTATTTTCATGCAAGTAAATTTCCACCAAGAATGATGCATGGCTTAGATTAGCGGCCCAAGCATTTTCTATAGTTACTACACATGCTCTTCAAACTCACAAAATTTCACATTTATTTCACCAATGATAAGCATGCATAAACAAAAGTACATGACATCAAAAATAGTTTAATAACTAAGAGAACGTTGAAAGCTTTGCATGTGACAGCACATATGGGCTAAATTCCAACCAAAACTCTTGTCAAGCTCAAAACAACATAGATGATCACAATGGGTCATATTAATTTAGTGCAATAAAAATAAAGTGTGCATCAAGTTCGTGAGAGCTTTTCTACCAATTTTTCATACAACAAAAAGCAACATAAACATCATAATTTGAAAGCATAAATAACACATAATAACATGATGAACATACTCGGAAATGCAAAAATGCTCATTGTTCGATATGGTGGACTGAATGGAAAAACTTTGGCTAATGGGAATTGGAAACAAGTTTTTTTACTTGTTGGAATTTTTTTTTACTTTTTTGGCTAGCAAAAGGGAGAAAGTTGATCAGCTACATGCATGCATTAGTGTCCATAGAACTACTCATTTCATGACAAACAAAGCAAAATAACAATTAACATCAAAGACATGAATAAGAGATAGCTCAAGATAACAGTAGTGCAAGTTACTGCAAATAAGACATCATAAATCATGCAAAATATGTAGCTTTTCAAATCAACTATAACATACCTTTTCCAACTTATGGTACTAGCATTCGAAATATACCAACACCATATCCAGTAGCTCAATCTCATAAAAATGATAAAGTGGTGGTCCATCCAATAAACTAAAAACAAAATAAAACTAAACGCTTCAAGTTCCAACGAATAATGCTTTGCTAGAAAAACAAGAAGTAGACGTGTGCAAACCATAGAAGTGCAGGTCCAGTGGGGTGTCTATAAAATCCCCAAGCTTGTGGTTTTCACCATGCTTAGATGTCCATGGCGCAGCTCCTCTATTTCCTGTGAAAAAACTTACAAAACACTTTTACTCCCATTCTTTTCTACGGGGTGAGAATAAGACGGATAAAACAAACCTAATGCAAGCTGCTAAAAATGCCCAAACAAAAACTCCAGTAGATATTAGATAGAGCGCATAATGTTGCAAGATCACTCCCTGGCCCGAAAACATCATAGAGGTTCAAGTCCCAAGTCCAAAGAGTGCATACAACAAAGATGGCAGAATCTGTCCAGAAAAATAGCAGCAGCACAACGAATGTTTTTACCTAACCTAGACACCTCAAATTGTTTTTCTGATTTTTTGTGCTTGTAGAGGACGAAAAGTTGCATAACATACTAAAAGAAGAGCTCAATCCGAATTACCAGTAAGAAATGAAAAATCAAACGGTGAGCAGACTCGTGCTGGAACAGAAATTCCAAGCAGCAAAATAGCAACCTTAAATCCAAATGGGTGTAACTTGACACTTTATTCAAAAACTTCAGAAATAAAACCAAAACAAAAGTCTCTTGATACAGCAAGAGGACACATAGAAAATCCAAATAAAAATAACCGGGTTGTCTCCCATAAAGCGTTTTCTTTATAGCCATATAGCTAGGCTTTACTTACTTGATATTCTTGAAGATGCTCTCATAAGAATAAGAATTGAAGCACAATAAGAGAACATCAATAAGAAAATCTGAAACACATTTTAAGTCTAACCCTCTTCCTATGCATTACATAATTAAACAAGTGACTAAAGCATGGCAAAAAGCAACACAAGATATGGAAACGATTACAACGAAGTTTTACTTTCTTCCTATGCATGGTAATTTTATAGATGAATGAATCACAACACACAAAGGTATAACCATGCATATTATCAGTTGATATGTGCAACCTATAGTTTTTACAAGCATAGTTAGGGTACTTGTCACCTCCTCTTTCATAGTAGTTGCAATCACTAGAAGCAAATTCATCAATATAACTATGTGGATCATGCAACTTAGATATTTTAGGAACATAAAGAGGATCATTGAATTTATTTTGGAACTCACTACCATGATTTCCTCTTTCAAAATAATTGCAAGAAACATCATAAACACTATTTTTGTGGGTGTAGTGGTCATTAGTGTAAGATAATTTCAGCCCACATAAGTATTTTTCAACATATGAAAAAATTTCTCCTCTAAAGTGTAGTTAGGAGATTTCAAGAACAAAGTAGGACTCTCATGAGTGAGAGTATTATCACAAGCAGCAAGTATATCATTTTTATCCTCACATAAAGTAGTAACAATTTCTAAACATGGAGGATCATTGAGCAAAACAGTAGCAAAGTCACTTTCACAAGTTTCATTCATAGACACATTATGGCAATCATCAATTTCATCAAAGAGGGACATTTCAAAGGAATCAATAGGATCATAACATTCTTTAAGCATCTTAACTTCTTTAACCTTTCTTTCTAATTCAGCAAGCACACGTGCCTCATGAGGATTAATTTCAACTTTCAAACTAGCAAGGTAGGACATATATGGAAGCAAGTATTCAGGATATTTCATCAATTCATTAAGAGCTTCTTCCGATATATTAGGAACATTTTCAGCAACATTTTCAACACTAGATTCAGCATTTTCTTTCTCTTGCAAAACACTTTGGGCAAATCTCTTTCTTGTGTCAACAACATAAATATTTTCATTAAATTCATTTATGCATGTATCAAGGATAGTGGCAATCAAATCTTTATATTGAGAAGCTATAGGGCAGGTTTCATGTTCATTAATGAAGTTGTATAAGTCATAGGCTGCCATAAAAATAACAAATTGCTCCACTTCCTCTATACCTAAGTGAGCATAATCCCATGTATGATAAGTTGCAATAACAGGTTCATCTTTATTGGAAGGGCATTGGAATTCAAAGTGTTTATAGTGTTTAGAGCAACAAATTTCTTCCTCATGATTAATAAGCAACTCATGAGCAACATCATTCAAAACCTCTAGGTAGTGTCCTAATCTTTTCCCTTCTTTTGATTTTCTAAATTCAGCAACTATCATAGCATTTTTACAACAATCATCCATTTTTTAAATTTTGTGGTTTTTTAATTTATAAAACTAAAAATAAAACTAAACTAAATGCAAAACTGAAAGTAAAATGATACTAAAACAATGAGACTAAGATGACAAATGCAACACAAAATGCAAAACTAAAAATAAATCTAAGAAAAACTCACAACCAAACAAGTTAAAGAGGAGGACCTCCCCAAGCTTAGATGATTGGAATTTGCAAAACAAATGAAATGCAAAGCTGAAAATAAATCTAATGACTAGCACACACGAGAATAGAAACTTAAGCGCTACGCTCCCCGGTAACGGCGCCAGAAAAGTACTTGATTACCCCCAAGAGCAGGGGATCAATGTAGTACCTCTCAATGTGGAAGTAGGGTATCGAACCGCAGGAGCAAGAAGGATAAGCTATCTATCTATTATATAATTAAAACACAGGATAATTAATGGCTCAGATTAAACACTTAAAAGCGAACGGCTCAGATTTAAAAGATTATTGGAGAGAAATAGATCGGCCATGGAAAGAACGCACGGGGTTAGCTAACCATCACGTTCACGTATTGGAAAGAATTTCATATTCGTGCGAGTCGTGGACTCCTAGCAAACATCAGGTCGTGAATGTGTTGGCTGCAAGCTGAATCATATAAGAAGACAATATTTTTTAGGTTTTGCACGACCATCCAGTCATAAATCTAGAGTCTCAACACGGTTGATTGTTGTGGTTCCATCAACGGCGGCAGAAGTACATAATCGAAGCTACATCAACCCTACGTCTAGACGATGAATTGGAGATATGAAATCATATATGCCAGGGTTCTTTTCCAATGTCTACGATGACGGTTGAGACCTTTCCCGATCTCGCATGGACGAAGTGCCGAACACACAAGGCCCGCCGCCGCTTTTGTGTAGTTGTTCGGCCGTCTAGACCATCAGGAGCTGCGCCTGTGATTATTTTTTTTAGATTTTAATGCGCCTATGAATTTGTATCATCGTTTGCAGCATATGTCCTCCAATTATGTTTTTCCGGGCGGCAGCGATGTCCACTGATAATTGAGTAGACAGCGGTGCCGGACACCGTTGTTTCACCAGGATCAAAATCAGATTGAGGCTTGGATCCAGTGACCTACACCGAATTGCCAAAACCGGCGTCGATGATAGACGCATCTGATCGAAGTTGCCACATCAAGCTTTAGGCCTCCTACCTACGGCGTTCTCGACTCCATGGATATGGCGGCATGGCGTGATATGCGTTCACGAACATGGACCTGTGATCGATTTCGCGTTGCCGGACGTATAGTTCCTCATGCATGCCACTCCGCGGCGTGAGCGAGGGCACGATCTGATTTAGTCCACTTCAAGCAGGCAAGAAATCATGATATATATATGTTGAGGTATGTAATCCTCTAATGTTATCTACTGTTTCGTACATGCAATTTTTTGATCGTGTATATCTATGAGCTGAAGGTCGCCGGCGTTTTCGACTCCATGGCCGTGGAGGCAACACATGATATGCGTTACTAACAGGGATCCGGCCAATGGCGTAACTGTAGTTACGATCGGAGAAGACTGCGTCGCGCTGCGGGTCTAGAGGGGCTGCCGTCGACCAGCATCGCTCGCCGACGTGCTGCTGAAAAGCCTAGAAGATCATGAGCTGATGGCCATGAGAGAGGTGCTCTCTGGACGGGCAGGCTCCTCGAGACATGCCAGCCGGCCGCTAGCCAGGGTATGCACTTCGCTTTACAAGATATTTTTGTTTACAGGGCCACCC
Source organism: Poa pratensis (assembly GCA_947311845.1). Classification (NCBI taxonomy): domain Eukaryota; kingdom Viridiplantae; phylum Streptophyta; class Magnoliopsida; order Poales; family Poaceae; genus Poa; species Poa pratensis. The sequence continues at coordinate 226,557 of CAMZMU010000006.1, forward strand.
TTGAGGTTGCTGCAACATGACATCGATCGCGTTCTCCTCAACTTAGTGCTGTGGCCGGCCGACCCTATCTTCTGTAGTGTTTCCGGGCGGAGAATCATCATATGTCACCAGTATACAGACACGTGCTGCTGGAGTCGAATCTATTTTTCTTGGGACAACGAAGACGGCCGCAAAGCACATCCGAGAGAGGAAAAGGCAGAGATATAGAGTTGAATATTATGGAGGATATACGCACTGGATGTCGACAACAAGCTTGGTTTCGATATGTCGAGAAGTGACGGCATTGGCGGACTTGGAGCTGATTTTAGCTAGGATCAATGACAACCCGGCCTATGGCGGCTTCGTATGTTGGATAGAAATCCAGAGACACGCAGGGCCAGAATCCATTAGTAAGACAAAGGAAATTCTCTGGCCGGATCAGCCGTGATTGCGATCGTGCAAGACCAGAAGATTTCACGGGCCGTCCGACTTATATGTTCGTTTGGCTTTCAGGCTGCGGGAGCGATGGGCAGGACCCATAGACATCACCGACTAATGCATTCATGCATCGCGATCACGCCGGCGCATTGACCGCTTAGGCCGTAGTCTTTGTCAGAGGCATGCATACCGGCGTACACTGCCCAAACTTGATTTACTACCAGCTGGGTTACACTGTATACACCAACCATTTGATACAATATGACAGTACAAGACGTTTGTTCCTGCTCTTGGCCGGCATAAGGAGGAAGTTACAAGGAAGAAATGGTCGTCCAATAGTGGGGTCCACTAAATCATGGTGCGTTTATGAGCCACAACAAGGCATGTTTTTTTAAAAAAATTAACAAAAAGGGACGAGCATGTTATACATGATCGTATCAGCTAGCAGCTACTAGCCTATATATATTTCTTTGTGAGATATATGCATGTGGCTTCATTACAAATCTAAAGCCTATTAATTATTAGTTGATGATAAGGTCTCATTGGATTTTATACGACAAAAAGGAGATTTTACTAACTTACTGTTTGCATCCACATAATACAAAAGAGGGTTCGCTATGCTTTTCCGATGCAGGGACATTTTATTAAATCAGAGTCCGCAGCAATGTGAGGGTTTCGCTTTTTTTTCCGATGCAGGGAGATTTTACTAACACGAACTAAAGTGTTTACGGCTGGCCTATGTATAGGGCTTCAATGAATCGATGGCTTATATGTCTTTAGGTACATCAATGCTGAAAACCCACTCCAAACAAATTCAAGTCTCCATGGTCTCAAATGTAGGTTTATGTATTTTTACCATTGAGGTTCCAATGCATGAAATCTGGGTCAAATTCCACGTGAAATCCATAAATCATATAGATTTTTATTCTGACAAAGTTCATTCTAAAATTAATTGTTGTATTTAGATAACAATAAAACTGCTTTGATAATTCGAAATAAAATTACAAAAATAAAATACTTTTGGTTTTGTTTGACCACAAGCATCAGAATAACAATATCAGCATGCACATCTTTTGCTTACACGTGCATGGAATCGTGTGTATAGCAACACAGGCCAGAAATAATAGAGCATCCAAGAGGGAATAAATGGATAAGCTGATTCCTTAATGTGCAATAGTGGAATTCATAATTGTCAAAAGAGACGGAGAAATTTTGCACATAAATAATAAAATAGTAGTACATGCATGTGCAAACCATGTACAAGGCATGCATTTATCAGGTACGTATACGAATAATCGTGGTGTCAGTGGGCAGTGGCAGTGTACTTCATATGTTCAAACAGATATGCAAACCAAGGAAGTATAATTTTTTTGTTGCAAATAACTTATGGTTGGAATCAACTAAGATCAATTAAAAAGTGTGGTTTCTGAATGATCGCAGTGATCAATACATTGTCTTAGAAAGACAGATCAATACATTGTCTTCGAAAGACAGGCCACACGAAAATACATAAGCATGGGCAAGAGTCGAAGCACGTAGAAGCAAGATGTTGGACTAATCAAATAATAAGACAGCAGTAGGACCATGGAAGAAGATGAATATATCACAAATTTAAATTAAGAACACGGGATCGGTGTAAAGTTTCTAATAAGAACTATGGGGGAAAATATAAACATTAGGAATGAGGAGTTCAAGATAAAATTGAATATTTTTATGGTATAATCTATGGTTTGGCATTCAGCACACAGATCAGTACCGTCAGTCTTCTGATGTTACTACAAAACAGTTCTTAGATATGTAATACACAAAAACGAAAATGCATACAACCTTTTCTAAACATCGTCTTCTATGTATATTCAAAATTTCAAATTAACAATTAATAATGTAGCAATGTATTGAGGTAAAGTTTTTGTAGAAAGGGATTGTAGAAAAGATGACCAAATGCTCAATATCTCATAAAGTGAAATTCATATCAAATATTATGTATATTAAATCTAGCCGCGCAAATGCGCGGGCCACCCGGCTAGTTCCCTACAACTAAAGTGTCACAAGTTTAGTTGATTATGCACTAGACAATTATAAGGACAAGGTGGCTGTTTGAATAAGTGAAGTTTAATGCAATAAAACAGAAAGTAAAGTGTCCCAATCCTCTAGCAATTAGGAGGACAAGACGAAGAATTTAATCTATAGTAACAATGGACGTGGGTTCATGGGTTCACTCAATCCTCTCTCCCATCTATGGCGATTATCATGTTATAGATGAATGAGTAGATACAACTGTCGTGCTTAAATGGTAAACATCTATGACGGCTACATGTCCTAAAACACATAGTTGAAAGAAAGTACGCATACGTGTGCTAGGTCACTCCTCACAAGGCTAGATTGGCTTGCTGTCACTGCACCTCTCCTTGTAAGGCTAGCGTGGGCTTGTTGTCACTACCCCACAACATACTTCTTTTTTTTACCATTCATAAGAGCCCCAACACAACGGTAAATGCATAACATATATCATCTCATAACACGATATTCACCACAAGCATCACATAGATAGATCCATACTCATGCAAGACACATCATACGGACTTCAACAATGATCATACATAGAGAGATTGGTTCGAGCTACTACCACAAACCGGTGTCCAGGGATGGACTACTCCCACATCATCATGGTGATGAGGAGCTTGATGGTGGTGTTGATGGAGAGGTTGATGAAGAGGTGCAGCCCTGAGGAGACGGAGGAGGCGACGGCCACGGCGCCGGCGGTGGGAGGCAGCCCTAGGGCGGCGGCTGCCCTAGGAGGCGGCGGCCCCTTGGCCCACCTTCTTCCTTGGTGATGGTGCAGCAATGGAGGAGCCCCTCCCCTCTTGGTGGCTGCCAAAGTGGAGGCAAATTCGTGACAATGGGTGCACGCCCAAAAATTAGGGTTCTCCTCTCCTTATATGCGTCCCTGTGATGATCTAAGACCTCCGATGGATGGGCCCTTGATCCAATGGCTCTTGGGGACCTCTAACACCTTACGAGGGACTCTTTCAGCCCCAAGGAAGCCTACAATTCGTGACTTGGACGAATTCATCATATATGGTAAGAGTTGTAATTGATCTTGTCATTAATTCTCGAAATTCCGAAATCAGATATTATGTCTCCAGTAAAACAGGCATATCTTGGCCGTCCAAACTCGGAATTGCGCGAATTTTATGTCTAGATAGATTGCCATAAAGTGCTCTACAACTTTGTTTCACATTTGATTTCCATTGGACGTCGTATTCAGGCCCGAACGTGACAATCTTCGAAAACAGTTTTCAGGCAGATTTATGGAAAGTCCCAATTTGACTCCAATAAGGATTCCTCTTATATTTTTGATAATTCCTACACACCAAAGTGTAAAACAAGAACATTGTGCACTTCTGCAACTATTAATAGGTTATTCCAAATAAATCATAAAACCATTGCAAAAGCATGTAGCAAAGGCACAAATACAAGCATGTTACATCAAAAATCATGGATACGTTTTGCACGTATCAGCCATCAATTTGGATTCGGATGAAAAAGTGGTCAAAATGAAAGTTATTCGTCTTTCCGAGGCAAACAACTTTGTATTTTGCGTCATTTTTATTTGATGCCGTTTACATCCCCGAAACCGGCCCACAAAATGCAGTCAATTTTTAAAACGAACAGTTTTGTAAAGTTCGAGTCAACCATCCGAATTTGACCCAAAATAGGGTTTTGGACCTGAATCCATGCCTAACCCTTGCACGGAAAGTCCAGCCGCCACTTATATACCTAAGGGGTGACGGACGATTGAACAACAACACACAATCGCAAAAAACCCATCTACTACCTTTATTCCCAAACCCTAGTTGTTCTTTTTCTCCGTTCGTCGGCGTTCTTCACACTAGAGAGCACCGATCCGCAAGAGCTTTGGGGGCGGACGAACCGACCCAAGGAAACCCATCACCGCCGAGCGTCCAGACGGGGTCCCTTGTAACAGCCCAAAGCTGGAAACCTGAAAATCTGTATAAAATTTTCACTTTTTGCTTCATACTTGCATCATTGTATCACTGCATCATAGCATCCTTTTTCAATTGCTAAGACAACACACTAACTTGGTTGGACCACAAGTTGAAACTAGCAAAATGCCATTTTTGAAACTTGTGAACAAAGTGGTACCAAACTATTCTATTTCACCAAGCCAATTTTTGTGGTGGTTCAACATAGTGTGGGGAGGCTATCCCCAATTTTCCAGATTTTTCAGATGTGTTTGGATACCCCAATAAAATCCGGGAAGTTGCTGTCCAATTTTGTGCAGAAAAGGACCTAATTGTAATGGCCTGGGGTTCTGTTCGTGATGAATTTAAAACTTCCAAGGACCTTTTTGTAATTTCCGTTTCTTCCCCACTGTAGCGACCTGAGGAGCTCGAACTCGAGCTCCACCGCACCCGCTTGCCATGCCCCTGCCGCCATGGCCCCCCCTGTGCCCTACCTGCGAGGAGAGCGACCACGAGGCCCCCACTGCTCCATCCCTCGACTTCCTCCCCGTTCCCCTCTCTCTCTCCTTGCTCTCCTGCGAGCCGCCATGGCCGACGGACTCGCCGAGCTCGTTGCCGCCGCGTGAGGCCACCCCGAGCAAATCCACCCGCACCACTAGCTCCGCCGCTTCGCCTGCGTCCTCCCTGCCCGAGGAATCGACGGGGAGGCCGGGAAACGCCGCCGCCGTCCTCGGTTGTCTCCGCCCGCCACCGAGCTTCGCCGGACGCGCCCGACGCCGTCGAGCCATCTCCTGCCTCGCCGTCTGCACCCCTGTGTTCGTGGTGAGCGCGCGCACCTTCCTCTGCCCTCCCCCTTGCTCGAACCACGCCGCAATGCCGCGTTACGCCGTGAATCGCCGCCGCTGGCCGTCGTCCCCGTCGTGCACTGCCCCGTGCGCGTTTCTTTTCTTTTTCTTCAACCGGAGACTCCGGTCCAGCTCCGGGCTCACTCCGGGCCGGGTCCAGTAGCTGCCGCCGTGGACTGAAAATTTGGTAGTCCGGAAACTCCGGCCCCTGAGCCCACTAAGGCCGGAAATTCCGGCCTGGCCAGGAAAAATGCTGTTTTCTTTTCTGTTCTCTGCCCCTCTCGCACATGACTCCCGCACCTCTCTCTCGCGCTTACGGACATCGAACCTTGCAGAATCACACGATCCCTCCCTCTCTCCCGAGTTCGAGGAATCGATTCGACGAAATTGAAATAACTAAAAGCACATACTAAAAGAGGGAGTTTAATAAAAATAATAACTTTGTAACGGTGTCTCCGAAAATTGCGTACGAGGTACCGAAACGCTCGGAATAACGAGAGCTATCCCGATTCATCATCATCATGCATATTTGCTCACATGCTTAACATTGTACTCCTAGTTGTAACAATGTCATTAAGATAAATATGGGGCGTTTTCCTCTCCGGTTGACGCAAATATTCTCGCACCCCATATAAAATGCTAAATGTTGCTATAATAAATCCGATGCATTTAAAATGGCATGTCATCATGTGTTTGTGCATTGCTTTTGTAAAATATGTGTGGTGATTGATTGTTTCTCCGTGTGTTGTTCTTCGATAGATCAAGCCGTCGGGGTTCCACCGCAATACCCTGACGATCCGTACTACCAGCACCCGGATCAAGGCAAGCGTAATCCCCCTCTGAGCATATATTATCCTATTTTCCGCAAATATTTTCTCCACTATAATATTGCATGCGGTTCCAAATGTCAATTTGTTCGGATTAGAGTATCCTATAGTTGCATTATGTTTCCGATGCCATTACCTGTTTCCCCTCCTATTATCCATAGGTTTGTATTGTCGGCCTGAGATATTTAACTATGCTATGTTGTCGCTTAGCCATGCTTAGTTTAATGCTTGGTCGGCCGATGGATATGTGATGTCGGATGCAGGGTTGATATAATGTGATGATGGTGGAGAAATTGTGGTGACGGATAATAAAATGTTAAAAGGTGGGGATGAGAGGCCACGGTGGATGTGGTGTTTTGTCTCGTTCTCGCCGCCTAGGTGCGAGTTCTTTACCTCTTGAACCAAGACTGAGCGCGCTTCCTTTCGGTGGGGTATATGGAGCCCACGTCGACCAACTAACTTGTGTAGGGGCTAGCTAGGTTCCTCTAGTTTGAGCTTCCATTTGCGTGTGCGTGAAGATGGTGGCCAAGACTGGGATGGGGATTGTGGCGTCTAGGAAAACAAAAATGAGTGGCCGTGGGACGGGGGTTAAAGTCCCTGGCAGTCCTGCCGCCACTGATGATCCTGGGTTAGTCTCAAGCAAGGTAAAGGTTGTAACCGTTCCCACCCAGCCGGCTTTCCCGGAAGAGAGCTAAGCGTAGGCAATGGGCCGGGCGGTACCGAAGGTAAACACAGTGCACCCCTGCAGGGTTAAATCTTTTCGAAAAGCCGTGTCCACGGTTATGGACAACTTGGGAAAGGACGATAAGACCATAGAATAACTTTAACGGAATGATTAAAATTGAGTACTAAAGGTACTACTTATGAATGTAAGGTTGACTTCCTCGAGGGTAATTCGGGGAGGTGCCTTGTGAGACAGGTACAGTGATGATGGAGTTGATGATGAGAAAGGTGTTGAAAGAAAAGAGTACTTCTTACCTCTCTTTTAAAATAATCTGATTAGTCGATGCCTTGAGTCATGTTTTACGAAATAAAATCAGCTTTATGCAAAAGAGCCATAAAACCTTTAGAGCCTCATCGAGCTAAAGCTCTATAATAATCTTGCAGAGTTCGTCGAACTCAACCTTGTTTAATTTGTTTCAGAGGAGAGCTTCACCGACTTCGAAGGTGGGTTCTTTGTGGACGTCGACGAGTAGTCTGGGGTTCCCAGGCAGCAGCTTGGGACACACCCGGAACAGCTGGCGCTGGATGTTTATCTGTAGGCCTCTTAGGCCATATTTGGATCTTGTTGTTTAGAACAACACACTTCGCTTCCGCTTGTTGTAATGTTGGGTCTGTGACCTCTGATTGTCATTTGCTATCTTTCTCTATTACAAGAGTTGAAATATAATGTTTTGTGTCGTAGAGTCTGTGATGTGCCAGTTGTTCCACAAGTCTTGATCTCTCTATTATGCTTTGATAGTGTGTCTGCTGGTAATGGATAACCGGAGACATAGTATCACTGTATAGCAGTCGGGTCGGGGCGCCACAGCTTGGTATCAGAGCAGTACTGCCTGCAGGAAACCCTTCTACTGGTCGAAGTTGAGTCTAGTGTTGTGAAAATATTTTAACCTAAAAATGAGTTGTGAAAACCATCTTAGGATTCTTTTTACTCCTTATCTGGTTACACTCTAATCTCGGAGCCATCTTACCTCGATTTGATTTAAAGGTTTTACTTCTTGGCTGTTACCTCAAAACTTTAGGATCTCGTGGTTTGGGTTCTGCCTTTAGAGTTTATGTGTCCGTTAGCTTCCGCCGCGCTACGATTCGAAATGCTTAGAATTGTCTGGATTTTAACCTAAGAATTTGAACAGAAGGTCCCGGATTGTGCTGTGATTCCGGTGTTTGGAATAGTGTGGGTTGTGACCCATGCTTTCTTATGCCATTTACGAGTCTCGGCACATGAAGCTGACCTTTGACCCAAGTTCCATCTAGTTGGTCTCTTGTTCGTTGTTACTCAAAGTATTATCGTCCCTAGTCTGTGTACTTGAGAGGACACTAATGCTATTGTCTCAACCATTCGGAGATGAATACTAACTGTGCTATTGTAAATTCTCCAGAATGGCTCGAGGAGGCCGTGGTAACCATGACAATGATGAGGAACCACCGCCACCACCCTCCATGGCTCAGGTCTTGATGGCCATTGAGGAGAACCGTGTGCGCAATGAGCGCTTGCTTGAGCAGTTGGTGCAGCAGAATGCACGGAGGAACGAGTGCAACACTCTCACTGACTTCCTTCGCTCGCAGCCACCCACCTTTGCTGATGCTAAGGAGCCACTTGATGCTGATGATTGGCTTCGTGCTCTAGAGCGCAAGTTTGCCGCGCTGCATGTCCCAGTGGCTGAGCAAGTCAACTTCGCCACTTATCTTCTGGTTGGTGCAGCTGGCTGTTGGTGGGAGAGCCATGTGGCAATGTTTCCGCCCACCCATGTCTTCAATTGGGCAGATTTCCGCGCTGCTTTCCGTGCGGCTTACATCCCTCAGCCGATCATGGATTTGAAGAGGAGGGAGTTCTTAGATCTTCACCAGGGCCGTATGGACATCCCAGCTTATGGTCGTCAGTTCAACCATCTCTCTCGTTACGCCCCAAGGGACGTGACCAATGATGCTGACAAGCAAGAGCTGTTCCGCAAGGGACTTGCTCCTAAGCTCCGCTATGAGTTGCTGCCTTTCAAGTTCCAGACCTACCAGGAGCTCTACAACCAGGCTCTTACTCTTGAGCAGGGTAGGAAGGAGCTAGAGTCTTCCAAGAGGCCATTCCAAGGGGACCACCAGAGTTCCTCAGGTTCTGAAAGCAAGAAGCGCAGGGTGTTTGTGCCCTACAGCGCTGTGCCGCGTGCTCCATTCATGCCAAGGCCGCGGGATACAAGCCACCACCACCGCGTCCCACTACTCCGACACTTGGGGCAAGCGGAGGTGGATATCGTCCTCAGTTCACTGCTCCATCTGGACTCACCTGCTACGCCTGTGGCCAGGCTGGCCACTACTCCAGGGAGTGCCCCCAGAAGGCACAGAACATGGGAACTCTTGCACGTGCCCCTGCTCCAACAGCTGGCAAGGCTGAACCTGCTGCGCGTGGTCGCCTGAACCACGTCTCTGCTGAAGAAGCTGAAGAGGACCCCGGCGTCCTCATGGGTGAGCTCCGAGTCAACAACAACTTTGCTACAGTTCTGTTTGATTCTGGAGCATCGCTTTCATTCATATCCATAGCTTTTGCAAAAGACCACAAAATACCGTTCGAGAAAATGAGTCGTCCCTTGGTGATCGCCACTCCAGGATCCAAATGGCAAACCGATGGGGTTACTCCTGAGGTCCAGATTACTATAGGTTACTCGTCTTTTCCGTTTGCATTGGTAGCTCTGAAGTCAAATGGCATTGATGTCATACTGGGCATGAACTGGCTAGCCAAGTACCAGGCTAAACTCGACTGTGCTGCCAAGACCATTACCGTGACCACTTCTTCCGGTGGCATTGTGGAGTATTGGTCTGCACTCTCAAGACCTCCATCTTCAGTCATACCCAACTCACCTGAGATTCTCCTTTGCTTCATGGAAGGCGAATCCCCTCCTGAAATCCAGGACTACACGTGGTGTGTGACTTCCCGGATGTGTTCCCGGAAGAATTGCCTGGCATGCCCCTGATCGAAGTGTGGAGTTTGTCATAGATTGCTTCCTGGTACTGCTCCAATTTCCAAGAAGCCCTACCGTATGCCGGTGGAAGAGTTGGCTCTGTTGAAAGAGCAAATTGATGAGCTGTTAGCAAAGGAGTTCATTCAGCCTAGCAGTTCACCTTGGGGTTGTCCGGTACTCTTTGTCAAGAAGAGGGATTCTACCGTGCCTCGTCTAGTCTCTGACTATAGACCGTTGAATGCGGTGACAATCAAGAACAAGTATCCTATTCCTCGCATCAATGATCTGTTGGATCAGTTAGCTGGTGCAACGGTATTCTCCAAGATGGATCTGAGGTCAGGTACCATCAGATCAAGATCAGAAAGGAGGATATCCAAAGACGGCATTTGTTACTCGTATGGCTCATATGAGTATACCGTCATGTCCTTTGGTCTCACAATGCTCCAGCTACTTTCATGAGGCTCATGAACTCTGTCTTCATGGATTATCTCGACAAGTTTGTCGTCATTTACATCGATGACATCCTCGTTTATTCCAAAACCGATGAAGAGCATGCCGAACATCTTCGGTTGGTTCTGACACGACTTCGAGAACACCGCCTCTATGCCAAGTTCTCCAAGTGTGAGTTTTGGTTGGATAATCTTGTCTTCCTTGGTCATGTGATATCCGCTAATGGTGTGGCTGTCATTCCCGACAAGATTCAGTCCATTCTGGATTGGAAAACTCCAATGTCAGTCAAGGACATCCGTAGCTTTCTCGGATTGGCAGGTTACTACCGCCGATTCATCGAAGGTTTCTCCAAGATAGCCAAGGCCCTGACTGACCTTCTCAAGAAGGATAAAGTTCGTATGGACGGCCGAAGCTGAAGAGAGCTTCAAAACACTGAAAGCCAAACTCACGTCCGCTCCTGTGCTTGTCCTGCCGGACACAAGCAAGGATTTCGTCGTCTTCTGTGACGCCTCTCTGCAAGGCTTGGGCTGTGTGCTAATGCAAGATGGCCATGTGGTGGCATATGCTTCTCGCCAACTTAAGCCGCATGAGCACAATTACCCAACTCATGATCTAGACTTGCCGCTGTGGTCTATGCTTGAAGCAATGGAGACCATACCTGTTTGGTAACCGTTGCGAGATTTCTCGGATCACAAGAGTCTGAAGTACCTCTTCACCCAGCCGGATTTAAATCTCAGGCAAAGGCGTTGGTTGGAGTTAATCAAGGACTATGATGTGAGTCTGAACTATCAACCCGGCAAAGCAAACGTCGTGGCTGACGCGCTAAGTCGGAAGTCCTATTGCAACAATCTGATGATTGAAAAGGCCCAACCTGCTCTCATGAAGAGTTCGCCCGTTTGAACCTGGAAATTGTTCCCTCGGCTACCTTGCAAATCTGGAGATCAAATCTACTCTTGTAGACCAGATTAAGGATGCTCAGAAGCTGGATGAGGGTATCCTGAATATCAAGAAGAACATTGCTAGCGGAAGGCCAAATGTTTCTGAAGATGAATCCGGAGTTGTTTATTTTGGTGACCGCTTGGTAGTGCCAAAGAACCAAATTTGAGGGAGCTGATCCTACAAGAAGCTCATGAATCACCTCTCTCTATTCATCCCGGTAGTACCAAAATGTACCAAGACCTTCGACCACAATTCTGGTGGACTCGGATGAAACGAGAAATTGCCAAGTATGTTGCTGAATGCGACACCTGTCGACGGGTAAAGGCTGAACATCAAAGGCCTGCCGGCACTCTTCGCCCTATTGCAGTCCCGAGTGGAAATGGGATGAAATTGGTATGGACTTCATCACCGGGTTTCCCGATCTCAAAAGGGCAACAATGCAATATGGGTAATCATTGATCGACTGTCCAAGGTTGCTCACTTCCTACCAGTCCGTGATGATATACGGGCAAGTCAACTTGCTGACTTTATATGGCTCGTATTGTTCCATTGCATGGGGTCCCTCTGAGGATCATATCGGACCGTGGAAGTATCTTTGTATCCAAGTTTTGGCAGAGTTTCCAAACTGCTATGGGTCCCGTCTCAACTTCAGTACCGCCTACCATCCTCAAACTGATGGTCAGACCGAAAGAGTGAACCAAGTTTGGAAGACATGCTTAGGGCATGTGTAATCTCTTTTGGCAAGGGTTGGGAAAAGTATCTCCCTTTCGCGGAGTTCTCCTACAACAATAGCTATCAAGCTAGTCTGGGCATGGCTCCATTTGAGGTTCTCTATGGAAGAAAATGCCGCACTCCTCTAAATTGGTCCGAGACCGGAGAGAGAGCACTCTTTGGTCCGGATGTGATCAATGAAGCTGAGGAGAAGGTTAGAATCATAAGAGAGAATCTGAAGATTGCTCAGTCTAGGCAGAAGAGCTACTATGATAAGCACCATCAGGTTCACTATGAAATTGGTGATAAAGCTTATCTCCGCGTCTCTCCCCTTCGTGGCGTTCGCCGCTTCGGTATCAAGGGAAATTGGCCCCTCGCTATGTTGGCCCTTTCACCGTCCTGGACAAGCGAGGAGATCTTTCTTATAAATTGGAATTACCGGCCAACTTTCCGGATGTGCATGATGTGTTTCATGTATCCCAACTTCGTCGGTGTTTCAAGGATCCTATCCATGGGGTCAATCATGAAGAGCTAGATCTCCAAGAAGACCTCACTTATCGTGAGCATCCTATTCGTGTTCTAGATGAAGCCGAAAGAAAGACCCGTAGCAAGACTACCAAGTTTCTCAAAGTTCAGTGGTCTCACCATTCCGAAGAAGAAGCAACTTGGGAGAGAGAGTCTAGTCTTCGTGAGGAGTATCCCGACTTCTTTCCGCAACCTTAGAATCTCGGGGCGAGATTCCTGTAAGGAGGGTAGAATTGTAACAGCCCAAAGCTGGAAACCTGAAAATCTGTATAAAATTTTCACTTTTTGCTTCATACTTGCATCATTGTATCACTGCATCATAGCATCCTTTTTCAATTGCTAAGACAACACACTAACTTGGTTGGACCACAAGTTGAAACTAGCAAAATGCCATTTTTGAAACTTGTGAACAAAGTGGTACCAAACTATTCTATTTCACCAAGCCAATTTTTGTGGTGGTTCAACATAGTGTGGGGAGGCTATCCCCAATTTTCCAGATTTTTCAGATGTGTTTGGATACCCCAATAAAATCCGGGAAGTTGCTGTCCAATTTTGTGCAGAAAAGGACCTAATTGTAATGGCCTGGGGTTCTGTTCGTGATGAATTTAAAACTTCCAAGGACCTTTTTGTAATTTCCGTTTCTTCCCCACTGTAGCGACCTGAGGAGCTCGAACTCGAGCTCCACCGCACCCGCTCGCCATGCCCCTGCCGCCATGGCCCCCCCCTGTGCCCTACCTGCGAGGAGAGCGACCACGAGGCCCCCACTGCTCCATCCCTCGACTTCCTCCCCGTTCCCCTCTCTCTCTCCTTGCTCTCCTGCGAGCCGCCATGGCCGACGGACTCGCCGAGCTCGTTGCCGCCGCGTGAGGCCACCCCGAGCAAATCCACCCGCACCACTAGCTCCGCCGCTTCGCCTGCGTCCTCCCTGCCCGAGGAATCGACCGGGGAGGCCGGGAAACGCCGCCGCCGTCCTCGGTTGTCTCCGCCCGCCACCGAGCTTCGCCGGACGCGCCCGACGCCGTCGAGCCATCTCCTGCCTCGCCGTCTGCACCCCTGTGTTCGTGGTGAGCGCGCGCACCTTCCTCTGCCCTCCCGCTTGCTCGAACCGCGCCGCAATGCCGCGTTACGCCGTGAATCGCCGCCGCTGGCCGTCGTCCCCGTCGTGCACTGCCCCGTGCGCGTTTCTTTTCTTTTTCTTCAACCGGAGACTCCGGTCCAGCTCCGGGCTCACTCCGGGCCGGGTCCAGTAGCTGCCGCCGTGGACTGAAAATTTGGTAGTCCGGAAACTCCGGCCCCCGAGCCCACTAAGGCCGGAAATTCCGGCCTGGCCAGGAAAAATGCTGTTTTCTTTTCTGTTCTCTGCCCCCTCTCGCACATGACTCCCGCACCTCTCTCTCGCGCTTACGGACATCGAACCTTGCAGAATCACACGATCCCTCCCTCTCTCCCGAGTTCGAGGAATCGATTCGACGAAATTGAAATAACTAAAAGCACATACTAAAAGAGGGAGTTTAATAAAAATAATAACTTTGTAACGGTGTCTCCGAAAATTGCGTACGAGGTACCGAAACGCTCGGAATAACGAGAGCTATCCCGATTCATCATCATCATGCATATTTGCTCACATGCTTAACATTGTACTCCTAGTTGTAACAATGTCATTAAGATAAATATGGGGCGTTTTCCTCTCCGGTTGACGCAAATATTCTCGCACCCCATTTAAAATTGCTAGATGTTGCTATAATAAATCCGATGCATTTAAAATGGCATGTCATCATGTGTTTGTGCATTGCATTTGTAAAATATGTGTGGTGATTGATTGTTTCTCCCGTGTGTTGTGCTTCGATAGATCAAGCCGTCGGGGTTCCACCGCAATACCCTGACGATCCGTACTACCAGCACCCGGATCAAGGCAAGCGTAATCCCCCCTCTGAGCATATATTATCCTATTTTCCGCAAATATTTTCTCCACTATAATATTGCATGCGGTTCCAAATGTCAATTTGTTCGGATTAGAGTATCCTATAGTTGCATTATGTTTCCGATGCTATTACCTGTTTCCCCTCCTATTATCCATAGGTTTGTATTGTCGGCCTGAGATATTTAACTATGCTATGTTGTCGCTTAGCCATGCTTAGTTTAATGCTTGGTCGGCCGATGGATATGTGATGTCGGATGCAGGGTTGATATAATGTGATGATGGTGGAGAAATTGTGGTGACGGATAATAAAATGTTAAAAGGTGGGGATGAGAGGCCACGGTGGATGTGGTGTTTTGTCTCGTTCTCGCCGCCTAGGTGCGAGTTCTTTACCTCTTGAACCAAGACTGAGCGTGCTTCCTTTCGGTGGGGTATATGGAGCCCACGTCGACCAACTAACTTGTGTAGGGGCTAGCCAGGGTCCTCTAGTTTGAGCTTCCATTTGCGTGTGCGTGAAGATGGTGGCCAAGACTGGGATGGGGATTGTGGCGTCTAGGAAAACAAAAATGAGTGGCCGTGGGATGGGGGTTAAAGTCCCTGGCAGTCCTGCCGCCACTGATGATCCTGGGTTAGTCTCAAGCAAGGTAAAGGTTGTAACCGTTCCCACCCAGCCGGCTTTCCCCGGAAGAGAGCTAAGCGTAGGCAATGGGCCGGGCGGTACCGAAGGTAAACACAGTGCACCCCTGCAGGGTTAAATCTTTTCGAAAAGCCGTGTCCACGGTTATGGACAACTTGGGAAAGGACGATAAGACCATAGAATAACTTTAACGGAATGATTAAAATTGAGTACTAAAGGTACTACTTATGAATGTAAGGTTGACTTCCTCGAGGGTAATTCGGGGAGGTGCCTTGTGAGACAGGTACAGTGATGATGGAGTTGATGATGAGAAAGGTGTTGAAAGAAAAGAGTACTTCTTACCTCTCTTTTAAAATAATCTGATTAGTCGATGCCTTGAGTCATGTTTTATGAAATAAAATCAGCTTTATGCAAAAGAGCCATAAAACCTTTAGAGCCTCATCGAGCTAAAGCTCTATAATAATCTTGCAGAGTTCGTCGAACTCAACCTTGTTTAATTTGTTTCAGAGGAGAGCTTCACCGACTTCGAAGGTGGGTTCTTTGTGGACGTCGACGAGTAGTCTGGGGTTCCCAGGCAGCAGCTTGGGACACACCCGGAACAGCTGGCGCTGGATGTTTATCTGTAGGCCTCTTAGGCCATATTTGGATCTTGTTGTTTAGAACAACACACTTCGCTTCCGCTTGTTGTAATGTTGGGTCTGTGACCTCTGATTGTCATTTGCTATCTTTCTCTATTATAAGAGTTGAAATATAATGTTTTGTGTCGTAGAGTCTGTGATGTGCCAGTTGTTCCACAAGTCTTGATCTCTCTATTATGCTTTGATAGTGTGTCTGCTGGTAATGGATGACCGGAGACATAGTATCACTGTATAGCAGTCGGGTCGGGGCGCCACATCCCTCCCGGCCGCTTGGGGTTTCGGGTCTTCAAAAGAGCGCGCCAGATTGTCTTGCGTATCGCCCTTCCGGCGAGCCTCCTCCGGTGACGTGTCCTGCGTATCGTGCTCGACGCCGGGGGTACATGTGACGTGTTCGTGTGTCAACACACTTTTTGGCGACTCCGCTGGTGATGATCATCATGTCAAACAACAAAGAGTCCTCAACCCGCCGAGATTAGCACCGAAAACACCGTTAAACCTAGTTTTGACGATCTTTCAGCGGACCAACGCCAAGTCTATGAGGCGCTAAAGAAGCAGCGTCAAGAGCAGCTTGATGCGCTTGAGAAAAAGCGCAAGGAAGAGTTCGAGGCTTTGAGGAAAAAGCAAGAGGAGGATGACGCGGAGATGTTCCTTGCAAGCTTCAAGAAGGATCGTCAAGGCGCTCTTACCTCAATTGGAGAAGCTAAACTAACACCATTACCCGATGATTCAGCCGAACACTTCGTAAGTTCTAGCATATTTTCTAAAGAGTAATTAGCCGATATTAATCATTATACTAATCAGGCTAGTCAGCAAGCCTATGATGTTGTGAGAGAGATTTTGAAAGCTAGCCAAAATACATCATACAATTGTCCTAGTAGTGTTGGTGCAAAGACAACAATAGGGAACCCTAGCTCATCGGCATACCCACGCATCTTGCCGATGAATACTTTTAGTCAGCTTGCAACCATAGTAGAGTTCACCAATCCTATTAATAGTGTGCCTTATTCGGCGGTACCACCGAACCAACCCACACAATCTGCAGCTACACTTATGACGCCGAATTGCAATTCGGTACCCATTACGCGGGCAAATCCAACTACTACTAGTGCCACTATTCCAGCATCAGTACCACAAAGTGCTCCCTCATGGTAGAAGATAACATGGAAAATCTAAGAGCGGAGTTGCAAAAGATGTTCTATGATAACTTCATAATAGAGCCGAAGCCAGTAAACTGGATGTATCAAAACCCCTATCCGGAATATTTTGATGCCCTACCATACCCCCAAGGTTACAAAGTGCCTGATTTTGCTAAATTTAATGGGTTAGATAGTAAGACAACTTGGGAACATGTAAGTCAATATTTAACACAATTAGGAGAAGCTGGTTCTAGTGATCCTTTGAAGGTGCGCTTATTTCCCTTGTCTTTAACGGGTACCGCTTTTTCATGGTTTTCTGCTTTACCTCATGGTTCTATTAGCACTTGGTATCATTTAGAGAAGAAATTTATGAGTATTTTTATAGTGGTGATAATGAGCTAAAGTTGTCACATCTTACATCGGTTAGGCAAAAGCATGACGAATCGGTCACCGATTATGTCAAAAGATTTAGAGATACTAAAAACCGATGCTATAGCTTAGTGATTTATGAGAGAGACATGGCAGACTTGGTGCTTAATGGTTTGAGAACTCACATTAAAGAGAGAATAGAAGGCTATGAGTTTTTAAATATTAACCAAGTTTTGCAAAGAGTTTTGGCTCAAGAAAGCTGAAGTAAAGAAGTAAAAGATTTGCAGAAGTCTACGTCTGATCGTCCTCATTTTAATATGGTTGAATATAACGGTGATAACTCGGATGACGAGACCGATATTTATGCTGCTGAGTTTGTTTAGCCCTCAAAGGCCAAACCTTATATTTGTGATGCTCCTAAGCCGAATCGCATGAATCGTGAGGATGAGATGAAATTCAGTTGTGATGTAGCTAAGTGTGATAGAATATTTGATGCTGTGTTGAAGGATAAGCTTATTAAGATGTCTCACACTTTACTGCCGTTTGAGGAATTAAAACGGCGTGCTTATTGCAAATATCATAATTCTTATTCTCATGCTACTAATTAATGATGGCAATGTTTTTCGACGACAGATACATTCGCCTATCAATGATGGACGCTTGAGTTTTGCTGACATGCAAATTGACAAGCAGCGATTCCCCGTGAATACGTTGGATCTGCAAGGAAAGAAGTGTTTATTCGGCCCCATATGGCCGAATCAGCTAATAAAATAATGTTGTTATTGGTGATCCAGGAATAACAGGGAAAGCGACAAGGTTCCGGGAAGGGAGATTGTTCTTGGCAAGAAACCCGATGGCAAGGAGACTTTGAAGATCACTATAAGAAATCCTACACTTGGGGGGGGGCAACCACAAGCGCAAGAAGAAGTACGTTTCAAGTTCATCAAACCAAGGAACCCGGAAGTTGGCAAGTGGAAGAAGAATGAAGCAATTCCCCATATAAAAAGATCAAGCGAACTTTTGATATGTTGCTCAACAAGTATGCACATCAAGTGGCTGGTTCATATAATCGGTCCTCATGTATGAAGCGCCCAAGATCACCTCCAAGGGAGAGTTCTCCACACTACGAGAGGCCATATAGACATTGGGCGCCGGAGCCATGGATGGAGCCACCACCTTATGCGCCGTACTACTTCAATGCAGGGTTGATGCAACCCCAAATGGCGCCATATGCTTTTCATCTGGGCTGGACTGCACCTAGGAATTCTGTCCATGATAGAATAACTCATCCCGTTCGGGACCGTTTGAGCTATGGTGCAAATCTGTCATCCCAAAACAAATTTACACAAAAGGCATGACGTATTAAATCGAGCAAGAAGGATCATACTGACAATGCCAACTCCCTTGTGATAGGTTCTCACGAGTTGAAGCTCAAGGAGCCGGTTGTCGATAAACCGGTTAATCCCAATGAACCTATTTTGGCTATTCAACCAAAGTCATCGGCTAATGATCACGAAGCTAGTACAAGCCAAGCAAAGCCGAGGGATCCCAAATATACTCAGCCCAAGTGGTGTCCTATTGGATTAACTAAAACTAAGAAGAGGAGGCTACAACGTATGAGGAATCAACAAAAGGCGGAGGATGAAGCAGATAAATGGAGAGATGAGTTCATTGATGAAATTCATCATGTACCGTCCAAGATATGGAAGCGCAAGGAGGTAGAGGCCACCGTCCCCATGGAAATTATACCAGCTCCTGCGCCATCCGAGGAGGAAGATATGAACGTTGATGCATCATCTACAACACTTCCTACACCTCCCTCTACAGAAGAAATTCCAGAGTCGGCGTCCACTTTAGGAGAAGATGAGGAACAAGTGGATTTCGAAAATGCGCCAACCCGAGTAGGTATGGATATTAACATGGTTTATTATTTGCCTACAGAATTCCGTGCTTTAGATGAAGAAGGGGAGGTAGCACAATTGGATTTGGGTCCCAAGAACGCCATCTTTGAGAAGCCAAAAGAACCGGTGAAGCACTTGAAGCCACTTTATGTCAAAGGACACATTAATATATCGCCGGTTCCTAGGATCCTTGTTGATGGTGGTGTTGTAGTTAATCTCATGCCATATTCGGTCTTCAAGAAATTGCGGTTAGATGAAGATAACTTGATGAAGACCAACATGGTGCTTAATGGCTTTGAAGGCAAGGAGAAAACTGAGGCCAAAGGTGTCATGAGTGTGGAGCTTACCATTGGAAGCAAAACTTTGGCCACCGCCTTCTTTGTTGCTGAAGTGCAAGGTAACTACAATGTCATATTAGGTCGTGATTGGCTTCATGCAAATCAATATGTGCCATCTACTTTGCACTAGTTTTTAATACAATGGGTTGATGATGAAGTGGAGGTTGTCCATGCGGATAATTCAGCCTGCGTTGCTTTGGCTGATTCATTGATGGATTGGCAACATCCCAATGCTACTTGCTTGACGGGCCGAGATCTTTCACATTTTGATTTCTTTGTGTTACAAGGAAAGGCATCGTCCCGTTTCTCTAAAGCCGATTGGTGGTAATCGGCTCACAAACAAGTTGAATTAGATGGATCCCAACAAAGAGTGGTTACAAAAGAGGCTCGTTGAATATCGGTCTAATAAGAACAATACGTATGAGTCTATAGAAGAATTGGATGCATGGATAAGTTGGGACAAGGTTTTACATTAGCTGATCCTTTGGAAGAAGTGGACATAGGTGATGGTTCAATTCCTAGGCCGACGTGGAAGCCGATTACAAGGTTATATTAATCGGTTTGTTAAAAGAATATGTTGATTGTTTTGCATGGGAGTATCATGAGATGCCTGGTTTGAGCCGAGAGCTAGTTGATGATCGGTTACCTATTAAGGCCGAGTTTAGACCATATAAGCAACCAGCCCGGAAATTCAATCCTGATATGTATGACCGGATCAAGGAAGAGATCGGTCGTTTGCTTAAAGCTAATTTTATTAAGCCTTGCCGGTATGCAGATTGGATTTCTAATATTGTGCCCGTGGAGAAAAAGGATTCCGGCAAGTTACGCGTGTGCATTGATTTCAGAGATTTGAATAGAACTATGCCCAAAGATGAGTATCCTATGCCAATAGCCGACATGCTTATTAATGATGCTTCTGGGCACAAAGTTATTAGTTTTCTCGAATGTAATGCGGGTTACAACCAATTTTTTATGGCCGAAGAGGATGCATTTAAGACAGCCTTTTGTTGCCCTGGTTTTCTTGGATTATTTGAGTGGACGGTGATGACTTTTGTATTAAAGAATGCCGGTGCTACTTTTCAAAGAGCAATGAATTTAATCTTTCATGATTTATCGGGAGTAATTATTGAAGTTTATATTGATGATGTTGTAGTCAAATCGAGTGCTACTGAATTTCATTTGGCCGATATGCGTCTTGCTTTTGAGAGGATGAGGAAGTAGGGACTTAAGATGAATCCTTTAAAGTGTGCCTTTGGGGTATCGGCTGGGAAATTCTTGGGCTTTATTATACATGAATATGGCATAGAAGTTTTTCCCAAGAAGATAGAGGCTATTAAAAAGGTGCATGCTCCAAAATGCAAGAAAGATATGCAAAAATTCCTTGGCAAGGTCAATTATTTGAGGATATTCAGAGTAAATTTGTCAGGGAAAGTTAGTGCATTTACTCCTATTCTTCTGTTAAAGAACGATGCTAATTTTACTTGGGGGGCTAAACAGCAAGAAGCATTGATGATATCAAGAATTGTTTGTCTACTCCTCCGGTATTGAGGACACCTAAACATGGAGAGCTATCTAGACTTTATATTGCAGCAGAAGAGGGTGTTATTGGTGGTGTTTTGACACAAGAAACTGAAGGAAAGGAATATGTTATCACTTATTTGAGCCGGCATTTGTTGGATGCGGAGACAAGGTATAAATTCATTGAGAAATTATGCTTATGTTTATATTATGCTTGCACTAAGATAAGGCATTATGTACTATCTAGCATGTGCAGCGTAGCTTCTCAAACCGATGTCATTAAATACATGTTGCATAGACCGATTATTAGTGGTAGAATCGGTAAATGGGCTTATGCTTTGATTGAATATGATTTGTCTTATGAGTCTCTAAAATCCATGAAAGGCCAAATCGTTGCTAATTATATTGTTGAACATCGGGTTGACAACAAGCATGATATTAGTATTGACCTTGTTTCTTTAGTACCATGGAGGTTGTATTTTGATGGTTCCATTTGAGACAATGGTCAAGGTGTTGGTGTTGTCTATATATCTCCTCATGGTGCTGTTTTTGAAGCCTCTTTCGGCTTGGAATATTTTTGCACAAATAATCAAGCCGAATATGAAGCTTTACTATTGGGGCTCAAACTTTTAATTGCTGTAGGTGCTACACATATTGAGGCTTTAGGTGATTCGTTGCTAGTAGCCTAACAAGTAAACAAGGTTTTCCAATGCAACGACGAATCAGTTAATGTTTATCTTGATAAGTGTCTTTATATAATTTCTACCTTGAGTTGTTTTAGCATTGCATATATCTAGACAAGATAATTGGATTGCAAATGAGCTATCGCAAGGAGCACCTGGCTACACGTTACTCATGGCATGTTTCACATATCTCACAAGAAGATGTCGCTTTTGCTTGCTTAAATGAAGCCGAATTAGATCATGTTAATTCGGTTGCTAATAAAGGATCTAGTGCACGTACAAATGAAGATTGGAGGAAACACATTGCTGATTATTTGCAGGATCCTTGTAAGAGGACGGACAGTACTATTCGGCGGATGGCTTTCAAATATGTGTTGATGGATGATGATCTCTATTGCCGAACGGTTGATGGTATTCTTTTAAAGTCCTTAGATGAAGATCAAGCAAGAATTGCTATGGGAGAGGTACACGAAGGTGCATATGGCACACATCAAACAACGCATAAAATGATGTGGTTATTGTGGCGCACAGGATTTTATTGGCCTACATTGATTAATGATTGCTTCAAGTACTATAAAGGATGTGAGGCTTGTCAAAGATTCGTTGATATTCAGTTGGCTCCCGCTGCTATGCTAAATTATATTATCAAGCCTAGCCATTTAGAGCGTGGGGATTGGACTTCATTGGTATGATTCATCCTGCTTCCTCGAAAGGGCATAGGTTTGTGTTGGTGGCTACTGATTATTTTACCAAATGGTCCGAAGCAGTACCTCTCAGAAATATGACCCACAAGGAGGTGATCAAATTCATAACTGAGAAATTATACATAGATTCGGTATTCCGCAAAATTTAACTATGGATCAAGGTACACCGTTTATGGCGAAAGAAGTGAAGGAGTTTGCCGAATCATATGAGATAAACATGCTCAATTCATCTCCCTATTATGCCCAAGCCAATGTACATGCTGAATCTAGCAATAAAGTTTTGATCAAGCTCATCAAGAAGAAAATCAAAGATTATCCAAGGAGATGGCATGAAGTGTTGTCCGAAGCTTTATGGGCACATCACATATCAAGGCATAGTGCGACCAAGCTGACTCCATACAAGTTGGTGTATGGACAAGAAGCCGTTTTACCGGTAAAGGTAAATCTGGCTGCTTTGAGATTTGCCAAGCAAAATGATTTGTCGGCGGTTGATTTTCATAATTTTATGATGGATAACCTTGATGAATTCGCCGATAAACGTTTGATTGCTTTGAGGGACATAGAGAAGGACAAGTTATGGGTAGCAAGAGCCTACAATAAAAAGGTGAAATTGAAGAGCTTTCAGGTTGGTGATCTTGTTGGGAAGGTATTCCTGCCAGTTGGGTCAAAGGATAGGATGTTTGGAAAATGGTCTCCAAGTTGGGAGGGTCCTTTCAAGATCGTGAGAGTGGTTCCCAGAAATTCTTATTTGGTGGAGTCAATGGAAGGAAATTTACTGCCTCGGGATCTCAATGGAAGATATTTGAAGAAGTTCATGAAGGAGTTATGCCCTAGAGGCAAATAAAGATGTTTTATTAGCATAACGCATATATGATCACAATGTTTTATGCCATGATATAACTATATGATGCATGTAAAATGCATAGATGAACTTTGCATGTTTTTACCTTGTTTTCTACGGATTATTGCATTGCATAAGGGTTTAATTCAATGTTTTATGATGTTTTTGGGTGGAATTACAAAGTTCCCCCAATTTTCTGGAATTAACCCTGCCTGTCAGAAAACCCCGTTTTCTATATTTTTGACATTTCAGGGGGTAAACTTCGTCCAATCACCTGAAAATCTGCGGGGGTCATTTTTTGGAAGGAAGAAGACTTACGGGCGAAGGAAACGTGGGAATGAAGGCACGAGGCCCAAAAGGGGTAGGCCCGCGTGGCCAGATTCCCTGGCCGCGCCGGGTACCCCTTTGCCCCTCGAGCCTCCGATGCCGTCGATCTTTGCTCCACCGACTTAGTTTTGACCTAAAAACGACTATATAAAGGCCCCCTCGGAGCCCCTCGACATAGAGCGCCGCCGAAACACAAAATACACGAAACAGACTTCTGGTGTTCTGATATGAGTAGGGAGTAGTCCACCCCCGGGCTGTGGGTTGGTGGTAGTAGCCATGTGTCTCTCCTCTCTCTCTATGTTCTTCATCGTCAAGTCCCGTATGAGCTGTTGTACATGATTACGGGCACATATGTAATCCCCGTGTGGTGGATCTATCGATGATGATCTATTTATTTGAGTTTTTATGTTGAGATTGCAATTGTTTTTCTTGGAGTTTTCTAGATGTAGATGAATATTTTCTCCCCATTCTTGAGTATTAGATCTGATCAATCTTGTGTTTGAGTTCTTTTTGCGGGAGTGGTTTGTGTTAGTTGGAGTAACGGAGGGGTGGACATGCTGTTGAAGTGACAGAAATCCAGCGATCCACTTAGGTTCTGTTGAATCTTTCTTTGTTGCCTCACTAGGGATAAAAAGGAACTACATGTTGAAGGGGAATTGACGTGACACAATCATTCCCCGAGACTAGATCCAACACGTTCTTGTTCCAACTTCATGTCATCGTACTTAAGGCTATTCTCTTGTTTTTATACATTAAATTTCGAGGTGTTATGATTTATTTCGCATCTTGGAGGAGTATAAGTGAGATCAATATGGCTAACGCTGAGATCTCTATCTTAGGACGTGATGCCCATACAATTGAATCTCCTAGATCTACGTTTTCTTAGCAATCTTACATGTTAATTCTTATTGGATCTATTTTATTTGCCACAAGTTATTTGAGAGAGAGAGTGCATGTGTGAATCCACTAATCCCCGGTCCATTTTCTTTATATTGTTTTCAATCTCATCTACTCACTTGCAATTTACTTTCTTGTAATTTACTTTCATGCACTTTACTTTACTTGCATCTACTACTTGTTATTGATCTCACCATCATCTCACCATCACCATCATCTCATCATCACCATCACCATCACACCACCATCCATAATTCGAATTGCATCTCACCACCATCTCCATCACCACTTGCATATTTACTTTATTGTTATTTCGAATTGCATAATAGATCTAACTCTTTTACTTGCATTATTTATTTTATTGCATCTTTATTAATTCAAATTAGGTAGATCTATTTTTATTGCATATTTATTATTTCCTTGTTTAGATCTAATTATCATAATTACTTGCATCACAAAATCACAAAAATATCTCATCACATATTTATTTCCTTGTTTGCATATTAGATCTAATTATTATCTTGCATTAATTAGTAGATCCAACTAGATATTTATTTCCTTGTTTAGTAGATTCAATCTAATTTACTTTATTACTTGCACTTTATAGTAGATCTAATTTATCTTGCATCTAGTGTAGATTAATCTTGCATATTAATTTTCTGTATTTAACACACCTAGTGATTGACAACCACTGGTGAGGTTGAGGACACAAAATAAACTAACTAAGTGAAGGATTTTGGAGGTAGTTCGGAAGATAACTTCTGAAATACTGGTTCCCCGAGAGTTCGATATAAACCCTTGAGTCACCTCGTGGGGAAGAAGTCCCTTACCTGTACTATACACTCTACTCTTGGAGTCTCAACCTAACCCTAACTCTTTATTGTTTTTATTTGTTTTTGTTATTTTAGGGTGAACAATAAGTTGGTGGTTTCACAGCCATCAAGGACTTTTTCTGGCGCCGTTGCCGGGAACCATAGGTGAAGGAGTTGTCCAGGGAGCGCACAAGTACGTCTACATCACCATCTACAAGGTGTGCAAGCACCTAAGCTGGGGAGCTAAACATACTTGAGTACCATCCTTGCTATCTCTACCTTCATTTATTTATGTTTATTTTGTTTTTGTCATTTGCCTTCTCTTTTTCATCTCCCTCCACTTCTTTCTTTTTGTGTGTTTTTGTTTTTGTTTGCATATTTTATTTTGTGTTGCACTTGCTTGTTTAGTTACATTAATATTTCGAATTGTCTAGATTTGTTTACTTTCAGTTTTGCATTAAAAAGTAAAATACATAAAAATTTGCTCATCATGGAAAAAGATGCTTTGAAAAAAGTAGGTCCTCCAACTGTTCGTAGTGGTAAAAATTTGCCAGTAAAAAAATTTCGCCTACTACTACTTCTATGAGTGCTAAGGAAATAGAGGAAATTCTGAATAATATACCATCATTTGAGATACCTGTTGGCACTTCAAAAATTTACTTAGACACCGGATTAGAGGCTGCTATGCATAAACTAAAGATAGAGAGAATCACTTGATGAAGATTGCCATCTTGAAAAGCTAGCCTATGTTGGAAAATCATTAAAGCATGTGAAGAAAATTTGTTAAGAAGCAAGTTTGGGTTAAAAAAGAGAAGAAGGAAAATGAAGAAATTGAACATGTTGCATCTAGGGTTGATAAGTTAAAAGAAAAGTTATGATGCTTAGTGATAATGAAGATTATTTGCTTGATCTAGAAAGTTGTAGCCTACATGAACTATTGCTACTCTTCAAAATTTGCATGTGATCCTACTATAAATGCTAATCAACCTGGTTTTGGATCTTATATAGCTAATCATGTCTGAAGGAAAAAATTGCTAGATATTTTAATGAGGCTATGATACCTCCTAAGCTTGGGATGCATGGGTCCCAAGGTTCTTGTGTCTATTGGTAAAGAAATACACCATGCTGTTTTGGATTTGGGATCTAGTGTTTCCGTGCTTTCTAAAGAATTGTATGAATTATTGGAATTGAAAAATTAGAAATGTCCTATTGAGCTTACACTTGCTGATAACTCTATTAAAAATGCTTTAGGACAAGTGAATGATGTTATGATTGAATTGCATATGACTTTCGTTCCCGTTGACTTCGTTATTATGGATATGGGGGATAAAACCTCCAATCCTATTATTTTGGGACGACCTTTTCTTCGTACTACAGGTGCAATTATCGACTCCAAAGAAGGGAATGTGAAGTTTCAGTTCCCACACAAGAAGAGCATGGAGCACTTCCCACGCAAGAGGGGCACACTAAGGAACAAGCTCCCTCATGAGCTCTTCCCCTCGTGATGATCAGTAAGAAAAGTCTAGCTATATGACTATAAAGAAAGCGCTTTGCGGGAGGCAACCCGGTTATTTTTGTTTTTGGTTTTTCTTGTGTCCTCTTGCTGTCTCAAGAGAGTTTTATTTTGGTTTTGTTTCTGAAATTTTCGAATAAAGTATCAAGTTCTACCGTTGGATTTAAGATTGCTATTTTGCTGCTTGGAATTTCTGTTCCAGCACGAGTCGCTCACCGTACGATTTTTCATTTTTATTGGTAATTCGGATTGAGCTGTCCTTTTAGTATGTTATGCAATTTTCGTCCTCTACAAGCACCAAAAATCAGAAAAATTTTTGAGGTGTCTAAGTTGGGAAAACACTCGTTTTGCTGCTGCTGTTTTTCTGGACAGATTCTGCCTTTTTTGTTGTAAGCACTCTTTGGCCTTGGGACTTGAAACTCTATGATGTTTTCAGGCCAGGGAGTGATCTTGCAACAATATGCACTCTATCTACTAGCTACAGGAATTTTTTTTGGATTTTTAGCAGCTGCATTAGGTTTGTTTTATCCTTCTTATTCTCACCCCGTAGAAAAGAACGGGAGAAAAAGTGCTTTGTAAGTTTTTTCACAGGAAATAGAGGGCTGCGCCATGGACATCTTAGCATGGTGAAAACCATAAGCTTGGGGATGTTATAAACACCCCACTGGACCTGCACTTCAATGGTTTGCATCTTGTCTACTTCTTGTTTTTCTAGCAAAGTATTATTCGTGGAACTTGAAGCGTGTAGTTTTTAGTTTTATTTTGTTTTTGTTTTTCTTGGATGGACCACACTTTATTTTTTTATGAGAGAGCTACTGTAATATGGGGTTGGTATATTGAATGCTAGTATAATGTTAGAAAGGGATGTTATAGTTGATTTGAAAAGCTACATATTTTTGCATGATTTATGATGTCTTATTTGTAGCAACTTGCACTAGTGTTATTTAGAGCTATCTCTTATTCATGTTTTTGATGTTATTGTTGTTTTACTTAGTTTGTCATGAAATGAGTAGTTCTATGGACATTTATGCATGCATGTAGCTGGTCACTTCTCCCTCTTGCTAGCCAAAAAAGTAAAAATTCCAACAAGTAAAAAACTTGTTTCCAATTCCCATTAGCCAAAGTTTTTCCGTTGTGTCCACCATATCTACCTATGAGCAATTTTCTTTTCCGAGCATGTTCACCATGTTATTATGTATTATTTATGCTTTCAAATTATGATGTTTATGTTGCTGTTTACTATATGCAAAGTTGGTAGAAAAGCTCTCACGAACTTGACGCACATTTTATTTTCATTGCACTAAATTAATATGACCCATTGTGATCATCCATGTTGTTTTAATCTTGACAAGAGTTTTGGTTGGAAGTTAGCCCATATGTGCTGTCACATGCAAAGCTTTCAACTTGCTCTTAGTTATTTAATTATTGTTGATATCATGTACTTTTGATTGTGGATGCTTGTCATGATGAAATAAATTAGGGAAATAATGAGCTTTGATGAGTAAATGTTTTTGACTAGAGAGATGCATTGGGCCGCTAATCTAAGCCATGTACCATGGTGGAAATTTACTTACGGCTTGAGTGGACTCTACCACACATCCTATAATAAAATAAGAAGCTATGCAAATAGTGTATGAAATAAAAAAGGATGATGAGGCCACCTTGTTTGTTTGTCTTGTCATTTTGACATGGGCTGATTTCCATGTCATGGGGCAAGAGGTACCCCATTTGCAACTCTCTATGATGTCATTTATATTTATTATGATTGTGTGAAGCTTGTTAGGAACCTTAAGTTGAGTAATCATGGTGCAAGTCCTCACTTTCAAGGGGCATGAGACATTCAACCATACTTTGTCAAGATCATAACGCATTGTTGCTTTCACTTTTACATTTAATCATTCAAGATGCTATGATAGGGGCAATGAGAGCTTTGATATCAATGGAACCATATGGCAATCATCAATTTAAGTAGAAGAATTTGAAAGCTAGATTAAACTTATTCATGTTGTACCTCTACTCAATTTTCTCTCCAAAGTGTCCACCATATTTTTCTTTATTCTCATTATATTATTCTATGACCAATGTAGGATTTTATTTTCGTTTTTATGCATGCATTGAGTCCATAGCACATTTATTTTATTACACACTTTGTGAGCATTCATGATACATCTTTACTTGAATATTTGATATCACGCATAACATGGATTGTATGTTGCTACTCATTTACTATTTAAGTCATTCAATTATTTGTAGCACGATAATTTTTTTGATATCCCATGATTGTTTAAAAATGCAAAGTCCACTCTAGTTTTTTCATCTTCATACTCGAGGACGAGCATGGATTAAGCTTGGGGATGTTGATGCATGTAAAATGCATAGATGAACTTTGCATGTTTTTACCTTGTTTTCTACTGATTATTGCATTCCATAAGGGTTTAATTTAATGTTTTATGATGTTTTTGGGTGGAATTACAAAGTTCCCCCAATTTTCTGGAATTAACCCTGCCTGTCAGAAAACCCCGTTTTCTATATTTTGACATTTCAGGGGGTAAACTTCGTCCAAATCACCTGAAAATCTGCGGGGGTCATTTTTTGGAAGGAAGAAGACTTACGGGCGAAGGAAAAGTGGGAATGAAGGCACGAGGCCCAAAAGGGGTGGGCCCGCATGGCCAGATTCCCTGGCCGCGCTGGGTACCCCCTTTTGCCCCTCGAGCCTCCGATGCCGTCGATCTTTGCTCCACCGACTTAGTTTTGACCTAAAACGACTATATAAAGGCCCCCTCGGAGCCCCTCAACATAGAGCGCCGCCGAAACACAAAATACACGAAACAGACTTCTGGTATTCTGATATGAGTAGGGAGTAGTCCACCCCCGGGCTGTGGGTTGGTGGTAGTAGCCATGTGTCTCTCCTCTCTCTCTATGTTCTTCATCGTCAAGTCCCGTAAGAGCTGATGTACATGATTACGGGCACATATGTAATCCACGTGTGGTGGATCTATCGATGATGCTCTATTTATTTGAGTTTTCTAGATGTAGATGCATATTTTCTCCCCGTCATTGAGTATTAGATCTGATCAATCTAGTGTTTGAATTCTTTTTGTAGGAGTGGTGTGTGTTAGTTGGAGTAACGGAGGGGTGGACATGCTGTTGAAGTGACAGAAATCCAGCGATCCACTTAGGTTCTGTTGAATCTTTCTTTGTTGCCCCACTAGGGATAAAAAGGAACTACATGTTGAAGGGGAATTGACGTGACACAATCATTCCCCGAGACTAGATCCAACACGTTCTTGTTCCAACTTCATGTCATCATACTTAGGGCTATTCTCTTGTTTTTATACATTAAATTTCGAGGTGTTATGATTTATTTCACATCTTGGAGGAGTATAAGTGAGATCAATATGGCTAACACTGAGATCTCTATCTTAGGACGTGATGCCCATACAACTGAATCTCCTAGATCTACGTTTTCTTTGCAATCTTACATGTTAATTCTTATTGGATCTATTTTATTTTCCACAAGTTATTTGAGAGAGAGAGAGTGCATGTGTGAATCCACTAATCCCCGGTCCATTTTCTTTATATTGTTTTCAATCTCATCTACTCACTTGCAATTTACTTTCTTGTAATTACTTTCATGCACTTTACTTTACTTGCATCTACTACTTGTTATTGATCTCACCATCATCTCACCATCACCATCATCTCATTATCACCATCACCATCACACCACCATCCATAATTCGAATTGCATCTCACCACCATCTCCATCACCACTTGCATATTTAATTTATTGTTATTTCGAATTGCATAATAGATCTAACTCTTTTACTTGCATTATTTATTTTATTGAATCCTATTAATTCGAATTAGGTAGATCTAATTTTATTGCATATTTATTATTTCCTTGTTTAGATCTAATTATCATAATTACTTGCATCACAAAATCACAAAAATATCTCATCACATATTTATTTCCTTGTTTGCATATTAGATCTAATTATTATCTTGCATTAATTAGTAGATCCAATCTAGATTATTTATTTCCTTGTTTAGTAGATTCAATCTAATTTACTTTATTACTTGCACTTTATAGTAGATCTAATTTATCTTGCATCTAGTGTAGATCTAATCTTGCATATTTAATTTTCTGTATTTAACACACCTCGTGATTGACAACCACGTGGTGAGGTTGAGTACACAAAATAAACTAACTAAGTGAAGGATTCTTGGAGGTAGTTCGGAAGATAACTTCTGAAATACTGGTTCCCCGAGAGTTCGATATAAACCCTCGAGTCACCCTCGTGGGGAAGAAGTCCCCCTTACCTGTACTATACACTCTACTCTTGGAGTCTCAACCTAACCCTAACTCTTTATTGTTTTTATTTGTTTTTGTTATTTTAGGGTGAACAATAAGTTGGTGGTTTCACAGCCATCACTATATTAAGCGGAAACATTAATACACTTGTGGTATGTAAACACAACCAGGTCCCTAGTAGCCTCTATATGAAACTAGTCCTATTGGGCAACAGTTGATCAAGGTTTCCTGATCATGGGCTTTCACGCTATTGACAATGGAGTCATGTCATTGGTGAATGATGTGATGGACACACACCCAATATGTTCTATCATAAAAAGATCTAGTCAATAAGTTCAGTGTTATGATGACGAGTATGCGTAGTACCATGTCCTTTGACCGTGAGGTGATGTTTAATCACTATGCCTAAGGTTACTTTGATTACATCCAACGTCACAACCTAATTGGGTGACTATAAAGGTGTCTCTTGGGTAAGTGAGGGTATATGTGGAGGCGTGTCACCAAGACCGGGACTTGCCAAACCTAATGACGGATAGATACTTCTGGGCCCACTCGGTGAGATTGCATCAAATAGCTTGCAAGCATGTGACTAGGTGATGCATGTAAAATGCATAGATAAACTTTGCATGTTTTTACTTTGTTTTCTACTGTTTTTGCATTACATAAGGGTTTAATTCAATGTTTTATGATGTTTTTGGGTGGAAATACAAAGTTCCCCCAATTTTCTGGAATTAACCCTACCTGTCAGAAAACCCCTTTTTCTATATTTTTGACATTTCAGGGGGTAAACTTCGTCCAAATCACCTGAAAATCTGCGGGGGTCATTTTTTGGAAGGAAGAAGACTTACGGGCGCAGGAAACTTGCGAACGAAGGCGCGAGGCCCGAAAGGGGTGGGCCCGCGTGGCCAGATTCCTTGGCCGCGCCGGCACCCCCTTTGGGAGCCTCGAGCCTCCGATGCCGTCCATCTTCGCTCCACCGACTTCGTTTTGACCTAAAACCGACTATATAAAGGCCCCCTCGGAGCCCCTCGACATAGAGCGCCGCCGAAACACAAAATACACAAATCAGATCCTGGTGTTCAGAATATGAGTAGGGAGTAGTCCACCCCGGGCTGTGGGTTGGTGGTGTAGCCATGTATCTCTCCTCTCTCTCTATGTTCTTCATCGTTAAGCCCCGTATGAGCTGCCATACATGATTACGGGCACATATGTAATCCCCGTGTGGTGGATGTATCGATTCTATTGAGTTTTTATGTTGAGATTGCAATTGTTTTTCTTGCAGTTTTCTAGTTGTAGATGCATATTTTCTCCCCGTTCTTGAGTAGATCTGATCAATCTTGTGTTTGAGTTCTTTTTGCGGGAGTGGTGTGCGTTAGTTGGAGTAACGGAGGGGTAGACATGCTGTTGAAGTGACATAAATCCAGCGATCTACTTAGGTTCTGTTGAATCTTTCTTTGTTGCCTCACTAGGGATAAAAAGGAACTACATGTTGAAGGGGAATTGACGTGACACAATCATTCCCGAGACTAGATCCAACACGTTCTTGTTCCAACTTCATGTCATCGTTCTTATGGCTATTCTCTTGCTTTTATGCATTAAATTTTGAGGTGTTATGATTTAGTTCGCATCTTGGAGGAGTATAAGTGAGATCAATATGGCTAACGCTGAGATCTCTATCTTAGGACGTGATGCCCATGCAATTGAATCTCCTAGATCTACGTTTTCTTTGCAATCTTACATATGAATTCGATCTATTTATTTGCCACAAGTTATTTGAGAGAGAGAGTGCATGTGTGAAATCCACTAACCCTTGGCCTACTTTTATTATATTGTTTTCAATCTCATCTACTCACTTGCAATTTACTTTTCATTGGCATCTACTTTACTTGTTATTTACTTTCATTGCATCTACTACATCTTATTAATCTCACCACCACCATCACCATCATCATCATCACTTGCATCTCATCATCCATAATTCTAATTCACCACCACCATCCATTACACTTGCATATTTACTTTATTGTATTTTATTATTTCGAATTGCATATCATAGATCTCATCTCCACTTGCATTATTTACTTTATTGCACTTTATTATTTCGAATAAGCATAGATCTCATTTTATTGCATATTATTTATTTCCTTTTTTAGATCTAATCATCATAATTATAAAATCACAAAAATATCTAATCACATATTTATTCCCTTGTTTGCATATTAGATCCAATTATAATCTTGCATTAATTAGTAGATCTCAATTAGATAATTTATTTACTTGTTTAGTAGATCTAGATCTAATTTACATTATTGCTTGCATTTAATTGTTGATCTAATTTATCTTACTTGCGTCTAGCATAGATTTAATCTTACATATTATTTTCTGTAATTGACACACCTGGTGATTGACAACCACTAGGTGAGGTTGAGGACACAAAATAAACTAACTTAAGTGAAGGATTCTTAGGGGTAGTTCGGAAGATAACTTCTGAAATACTGGTTCCCCGAGAGTTCGATATAAACCCTCGAGTCACCTTCGTGGGGAAGAAGTCCACTTACCTGTACTATACACTCTACTCTTGGAGTCTCAACCTAACCCTAACTTTTCTTGTTTTTATTTGTTTTTGTTTGTTTTAGGGTGAACAATAAGTTGGTGGTTTTACAAGCCATCAATAGGTCACGGAGATGCAATGTCACGGGAACGAGTAGATTGTTAAGTCGGTAACGAGATTGAATGGGGTATGAGATACCGGAAGATCATGTCTTGGACTAACAAAGTATCGCAAGGCAAGAGGAATGGACTCGATGTGTAAAGGTTCAAGCGACAAAGATAATCGTGGAATGCACAGAGGCCATCATGGGTTTCCAGATCCAGCTGTTGGTCATTGATTGGAGAAGTGTCTCGGTCATGTCTAGAGTGTTCCCGAAGCGTTAGGGTGTCACAACTAAGGGTAACGACGTTTTAGGAGTGGTCTAGTACCGAAGGAGAAATAGGAGAAGAGAAACGGAATAGTTCCGGTATTTACCCGATAGTGATCGGGAGCTTCGAAAAGTGTTTTCGGCGAAGGAGAAAATATCCGATGGTGATCGGAGGGTCCCGAGAAGTGTTCCGGAAGAGCTAATAGTTAATTTATATGTAGTTATTATTAATTAGAGTAATTAATAATTAAATATATTTAAAAATAGCTATTTATCCTAAATGGGCCAAGATTGGCAAATGAGGCCCATTAGGGGAAAAGGGAGAAAAGAGAGAGGAAAGAGGGGCCAACCACTTGGGCCACAAGGGGCCCATATGGGGCGCAGCCTCCCCCTCTCCCTTGGCTGGCCAAGCCATGTGGAATTAGTCCCACATGGCTAAGCCAAGGGGAGAGGTCTCCCCTCTTCCACCTATATAAAGGAGGGCACCCCCTCCTATTTTCACCATCCTTTTTTCTTTCTCGCTTCTCTCTTCTCTGACCGTGGTTCCGTAAAGGGAGTTGTGCTATAAGTTGAGATTTCTCCACTTGCACACACCGTCGTGCTGCTATTACTTTGGTCCACCACTCTACTTCCGCTGCTTTGCTGGACCAGAGACCGGGAGTCGTCGTTACACCGTATGTGTGTAATCTCTTCGAGGCGCTGCACTTGTGGCACTAAGTCGCTTCGACCTCTACACGACCTCGAGGTCGGCTACGCGATCGTCATCAACAACACTTGCGTGCGGGAGCGTTATCAACGCTTAGCGATCTTCAAGGGTATGAACATCGATTTCCTCCGTTACTCTATATCTGCCTAGGTGATAGATCTTGATTATTGTGGTTATCGTGTTAGGAAATTTTCTGTTTTCTGCCGCGTAACCCTACAGTTCTACCCTAGTGTGTGGCAAGAAGCCTAAGACACATATGGCCGATATTTTATTATCACCCTAAAAACATATGGCCGATATTTATTATCGTCCTAAGATTATTATGGCCCATGGAGTGTTGACATCGTTCTTAGAACAAAATAGTTCAAATTATTTTCTTACACGCAAGCTTTGCCAAAAAACAGGGCGGGGGGGGGGAGGGGCATGTGTTGACGACCAATTTTGGCACGCAAAGAAAGATGCACCATGAGCTCAAATGGAAAAATAAATTTCACGAGGTTGTGAGTTTGGTCAAAATAAGCAAAATTGGTTTTTGGATCATCCCAATCTGAGGTCGTATGCAAAATTTAGAGCCGAAATGTTAAAAACTCAACTAAGGAAAAAATGCGCGACTTTCTGGTGACAATTAGAAATTTTGAGTCGAAAATTTGTCCAAGGACCGGAATCTCCGATTTTTATGAAATTTGGTCCTGGTGCCTATCGGAAATTTCGTTGGACAGGAAATTCCGGTTTTAGTGAACTTTTTACGGTACGTGCACGATTTGACACCCAAGATCGCATCGGATGGAAACGCGCCCTTAATGAAAGTTCTTCGGTGTTTCAAGTCGAACAACTTGGTCCTCTACGCCATTTTCATCTGAGTTCGTTTACTAGTCCGGATCGGGTAAATACGAAAAAGTTAAATCTGTCAGATCGATCTAGATTTAAACTCTTTTTGATCCGGACAAGATTAGGCCGTCAATATAGTTTCGAATGAAAATGTTGTCAAAATGGAAGTTCTTCGCCTTTTCGAGACGAACAACTTTGTCTTTTAAGTCATTTTGATTTCAGCCCGTTTACTGCCCCGAAACCGGCCTGCAAAGTGTAGTCAATTTTAGACCGAACAATTTTGTAATGTTCGAGCCAACAATCCGAATTTGACCAAAAACGGGTTTGGTACGTGAATCCAAGCCTAAACCTTGCACGGAAAGTCCAGCCGCTCCTTATATACCTAAAGGGCGACGGCCGATTGAACTACAACAAACAATCGCAAAAAACCCATCTACTACATTTATTCCCAAACCCTAGTTGTTCTTCTTCTCTGTTCGTCGGCGTTATTCACACCGGAGAGCACTTATCTGCGAGAGCTTTGGTGCGGGCGAACCGACCCAAGACAACCCATCACCTCCGAGCGTCCAGAGGGGTCCCTCCCGGCCGCTTGGGGTTTCAGGTCTTTAAAAGAGCAAGCCGGATTGTCTTGCGTATCGCGCTTTCGGCGAGCCACCTCTGGCGACGTGTCCTGCGTACCGCGCTCGACACCGGGGATACACGTGACGTGTTCGCGTGTCAACCTTTATATAGGGATAATGATGAGTCCAAAATCTTTGAAAATAAACATGCTAATTTACTTGTTGCTTTCACCAGCAATGCCAATTGTCCAAGTTCTGAAGTTGTGCAAATTTCTCCAGCACTACGGCACTTGTTGACATAAAGAGAAAGAAAACCCACAAGTAAGAATGAATCATCGCCAAAACATAGCAAGAGATGCGAGGAAAAGAAAAATACTGTTGAGGCTACCAATAGCATATTTGAGAATCTTCTTTATTTAATGGTAATCTACTTCTCGCATTTCCAATTTCCAACTGACCAAGCTCGATAAGAGAAACCCTACTGAATTTCCAAAAAAAAAAATTGTATGTCTAAGTGAAGCTTGAGGATGAGAGTGTAATGCTAGATTTAATTATTGTTCAATTTGTTGAGCTTATGCAAAAAAAAAATGATAACTTTTGAGCTGAGGTAATATCAGTTAATTTATATAGTTCACATTAACTATAAGTTTAGGACCTAGATAATTCACCGATAGCTCTAGTGTTATCTTGTCATAGAAGCCGCAAATGGGCAGTATAGTTGCATGTCGTAAATGGGTCTTGCACTATCAGACCAATTGTTGGTCCAGTGATATACAGTTAATAACCAGACACTAGTACATTATTAGGGATCTCATTGTGGCTCAAACTAGCCCATGAAAAAGCGGACCGACCACTTTACATAATGGTGAAGGGTGCTTAATGGGCCTATGGAAAAATTGCACGAACATTTCTGGAAATCACTAAGAAAAGGGAAACTTTTCGGAAGGGAACTTGCGCGCACTGTCTTCGCGCCAAGTGTTGACTTCTCCCTCCGCCAGCTCCCCCACAGGTGCTTGCAATGTCCGGACAGTGTCCAATGTATACCCTCTTCTTTGTGCTTTTGTACACCCTATTATGTGTACGTATACACCTAGGTTTACGTACTTTGTACATATTTACATCATACTTTCTGCTCCTATTTCTGTTTGGTACGCTCTACTCCATGTATGTATTTTGTTTGTACATCTCGGTTGGACGCTGCCGCACCGCGCGCGTACGTCCCAGGGGCTTTGTACGTAAGTACGTTCACCAGCAGCCGCCAGGCGGACGTAAGCGTTCATGAACCGCGCCCGTACATCCCAGGGGCTTGCATCTTTCCGTGTTCATGAATCGCGCACGGGAGGCATAGTGGCGTCCGTACATTCAGCTGCCTCCACGCGTGTCTTGTGCCGTGAAACGCCGCGAGCGAAACTTGCCTTTGGAAAGGTCTACCTTTTCCGAAAGGCACCCAACATTTCTCGAAAACAATAGAATATTGGGTCATAATTTTTTTAGCATTTCTGGACATTTCGGCAATAAAATAGACCAACATCCAAATTTAAGCAAGAATTAGTTGGGCTACAATTTTTTTGATAGAACAGGTCAAACTCAAGATGTTAAAGGTCTGGTCCCAGTCACACTGAAATGATGACATGTCTAACTTGAAAGGACAGCTCACTACACTTAACGGGTCGAGTTGTTTGACCTTAACAGAACGCCCCACTTAACCTCTATGGGAAGGTCCACTTAACTCGAACATGACAAAATGGGATGATGACATTGGATTAAACTTAATGGCATTTGCATGCATTTGTTTCGTGCATTTACCACAACAACCTATTCTTTGATTCATGCGAACACATCTAACATGGATATTGGTGCACCATGGTAGATTGATCAACCCTGGTTAAGATACTATTGTAGAAACCGTTTGGTGATGAAGAAAGAACTTTCTATCACAAAATATGACATTGATAGAAGGTGACTTTTTTTGTGGTGTGTTAGCCTTCATATAAAACACCCTCTAAGACTGCAACAAAGCAGGGAAAACTCCTAAATAAATAGAAAATTCATGGTAACTGAGATGAGAAAACAAATGAAGATTTAACTATTGAGCTTGAATGGATGAAGTCGTTCAATGTTTAACTTGTCAAAGCTTGTGAAGCAAGCCTAAACTCAATTCTCCGAGGACGGCCAATAAAGAACTTCATCATGATTGACTGATTGTCTAGAAAATACGTACTAATCACGTAGACTTGGAACCTCCTTTTATAAAAACCATTGTATTGTCAAACTATAATTCTTCATCATTATATTTTGATATCACTATGCAACTTGCGCCATATGTTCATGTTATCATTATTCCCTATTCTTCCGACACTCTGTATAAGGAGATAATAATTATTAGGGAAGAAATGCTAGGTTCGAGAACCTTTGTTCAAGTTGGCATATTAAAGTGCCACAGATATATATAGTGAACATATAAAATATTCTTAAAAAGTAGAGGTATAGGAGAAATGAAGGTATAATTTTAAAGTGTTAGAAATTTTTCTATGGTTCATATTCGCAAACTGAGCAATACCAAATAAAAATTTGTCCTTGAATGACTAAGGCTTTGGTACCGTGTTTAATATGTTGGTTATTTATAGGAAAATGCACCTATATTCATTGTTGTTGACAAAACATATCAAGTTAGTAAAGAAAGTTTGGAAAAGTTTGTAACATGTGTGTTGCTCTCAAGGCTTACGGAGAGTCGCCAAAATGATGTATCAGGGTCAAAAATCCTTGATACACAGCCTTGAGCCTAGCACTACTATCAGATGCGCCGGTAATGTTTCACATTGTTACAGTAAATTGTCATCCTTATTTAGATGTGCAATTTAATATCAAATTCACCATTCAAATAGGCCAACACATCGATAAAATTACAATAAACATCCAGTAGGATGCGAACAGATTTGTCGCATTCTTTCGAAGAACAGATTTTTCAGAAGTAGCCTACAAAAAATGTATGAAGTCTCGTGTCTGTGTATGTCTCGGTATCCAACAATGGATTTCCGTGTAAAAATTGTAGACTGCCAAAGGTGTCCTTCAAAAATCGTAAAAAGTTTCTTTTCCACTTTTCTCTGAAATGATAGCACCTCAAGACATATTGTGGAGCATGTCAACAATTTCCTCAATGGAAGGCCTTTTTCTCGAATCAACGTCCACACACTTCAGCCCAATATTTATGCATTCTTGTATCTGCTCGAGGCTTTCTGCATCATAGGATGGGTACATGTGTGATATATGCACTGCTATCAAGTGCTCGCGTACCTACATACATATACATGGAATTATGATAATTAGTTTGTGGTAAAGCCTTCCTTTTTTTAATGTGCAAATCATCACTTGATATTTTTTTCTTACTTTATCAATGTACTTTCTCGAAGACGGCTGCCTGTCATCAGGAGAGTTCTTTTGTCTCGTGGCGATCTCGATTATCATTAGGCCTAAACAATATATGTCCGACTTGGCCGAAATTTCACCTTCGTATAGATATTCTGGAGCCATGTATCCGCTAAATGTCATAAACATTGTGACTTAGTAAGCATTTAACTGGCAGGGTGAAACTGCATTGCATGTTATATTCATATATACAAACTAGTAGTGTCAAAATTTGAGGATAGCTTACTATGATCCCACCACCGTCTGCGTCAACAATCTGGTCTGCTCTTGCCCAAGGATCCTGGAGAGTGCAAAGTTCCCAATTTGGGGTACCATGTTTCCATCCAACCATATATTTTCCAGCTTGAGGTCCATATGTATAATGGGAATATCCAACGTGTGTAGAAAAAGTAGACCATTGCAAATCCCCTTGACTATTTTGAAGCGTGTGTCCCAATCGATATTGTGTTCAGTTGCTTTTATCCCTGTATGTATCACAGTAATAGCTAATGAAACTCGAAGATAAAAAAAAAGCAATGCAAACGTTGACAAAAACTAGAATTCATGCATAAGTTCATATAATGTAGACGACGAGAGAATTAAGAAGTGAACAGGAAAATATAGGATTACATACCAAAGAGATTTTCCAGAAGGCTCCCGTTAGGGAGATAATCATAGCAGATAAGTACTTCTGTAATATCTGCTTGAATATATCTTTTATCAAACTGCACCAATTTCTTGCTTGTCTCACTACAGTAGCCAACAATCTGCATTATGTTTTGATGTTTGAGTGCCATAATATTGCAAATCTCCTTCTTAAATGTTCTGTCAGCTGGGATTGGTGCGTTTTCCTGAAGTTTTTTGACAGCAATCACTCGGCCATCATCCGGCACAATTCCCTGTTTAACATCGGGGAGACAACATATATTAGGATATTTTAATTATGAACCTCTTTAGTCTTTATAATAGACATAAACAATTGTGAAGGCAAAACCAAACCTTGTAAAGTGTTCCAAATGGATCACTAGAAATTTCTCGCTCTTTAGAGAAGTCATCTGTAATCATCTTCAAGAAATCGTATGGTAGTTCTCTCGGTAGTTCGAAGTGGGACTTGCTCCCTCGGCTGGCCATTTCTGATGACTTACAATGTTGAGGATATGTGAGCAGCGTCAACTTCAGGATTGCTAGAACGTCACATTTTTTAGTAAGAAAAAAGTTGTATTAACATCATAAGTCCAAGTAAAACATGACTATTCAACCTAGGATTTATCATTTGAATAAAAACTAGATCTGAGGAGTTGATCACTCACCTTGAGATCGATGAATACCACGAGGCAACAAGCTTCTTTCAGCACGAAATCTTGAGATTCAGAGAGATAGGGATCTTGAGAGACGGGGGCGAGAGAGGATACGAGAACCAGGTGGCTTAAGAGAACGAACAATTTGGGGAGAGAGATCTTGAGAGAGAGATAGAAAGGACTAGAGAGAGAGACGGAGAGAAAGATGACAAGCAGCCCAATGGGTTAACAAGACGAGATGTTGTGTCCTTCGATCTGTCGCTCTTACAGAAATATTATAAACACCCACTTGGTCCATGTGATTAGCTTCATATTAAGACATGAATATGCCAAACCAGCTGGACGGTGAGTCGTGTACCATCGGTTGAGTCCTTCGATCTGTGGCCCTTATATTATAAACACCATCTTTGACCATCTGATTAGCTGCATAATTATCAGCTTCATATTAACGCGTCGGGTACCATCGGTTGCCACCGTATTAGCCGTCTCTGTCCTTTCTCCAACTAAAAAATACGGTCACGCCCGATCGCTGCCACCTAGCTACGACTTTCGGCACTGCAGAGGACAGTGAGGAAACCAACTACCAAGGGACGACTCGATTTCTTTTTTGGACGACAGCGTACACATTTTTCATTAACTCGAACCTTTTTGTTGACACCTCACCTCTCTACACACAAAACAACGACATCTGGCAGCTTAGCTTGCCGCGTGTCTAGACGTTTGCCAAGTGCTTTTCGTGGTGCGGTTCCACCAGGCTGTGTAATAATTAGGTCAAATGCAGACATAGTTAAGCAAGTGCTACAAATTTACTAGTACTACCTACTCCCTCCCTATCATATCATAATGTAAGCTTTTTAGCATTTTGAATTTTATCCCCATTCATTGTTAAAATAGTGAATGAAGACAAAAAAATGTGTTCACATGCATGTGAATGAGAACAAAAATCAAAATGCTAAAAAAGCACGGAGGGAGTATGTGTTAGTCATAGCCTCGGGGCGTGTAGCGCGCCTAGCTCCGTATAATCAGCTGAATGAGTCATGTCCAGAGTATATAGTCGCATGCGCTCTGTATTTCAACTCATTAGGGACACAAGGACAGATCAAGCATTAGTTTACAAACAACAAGAGTCTTGTCTTTTCCTTCTCAACGTATGATCTTTCGAGAATAAGTTAAACACCAACGATACAATTTTTGCATCACCGAGTCTGCTGCTAATAGTCCAACAACATTTAAAAACGGAGGTAAACTAGAACCATACTCCGTCCGCGAATAAGTGCAGTTCTAGCTATTAGTCTTAGTCAAACTTTTAAAAATTTGACCAATTTTTTTATCAAAGATTACTAACATATATGACATCAAATATGTATATTATGAAACTATATTTTAAAATTTATCTAGTGATAAATGCTGGAACATTTCCTATACTATTGGTGAAATCTATAAATTTTTGACTATATCCAAAAGTTAGAAGTACACTTATTCTGCGGACGGAGGCAATGCTTGACAATGGCGTTGTTAGGCCTTTGCCAATGGAGGGTTCTTAGCGCGGTTTCATAGGCGTTTTGCTGATGTGGCACATTAGTTAATGAAGAGAGAGGGTGGTGTTGTATCTTAGCTAAGCAACCTTTGCATGCTATCATAGGCAAAAAGAGTTAATAGCCCAATCACATGCATGCATGAGTCTCAAAGCATTAAATTTAGATCCAACTTATAAGATAATGCATTGTATTAGTTGTTTCTTAAATTTTTAATGCTCCTATGGTTACGTGCTAATAAACGATGCATTGGCACAGGCCTTATTGCTGTCAAAAGGCTATCCAATATATATATATGTATGAAAAAGTGTTCCGCGAGAGGTTGAATGTCTCACGAGAGTAAAACATAAAAATATAGTGGGCTTTCTGGGATACTGGGCAGACACACAAGAGAATATGGAATTGTATGACGGAAAGTGGGTGATGGCGGAAAGTGGGTGATGGCAGATACTCAGCAAAGGTTGCTTTGCTTTGAATATGTGTCTAAAGGAAGTCTTAATCATTATATCAAAGGTAAAATAATTTTTCATCTTATCTTTTTCCAAACAAGGAAAAGAGGATTCGGGGGCATCTCAACCTGTCCGAAATTTCCGGACCACCGTTAGGGGCGATTGGGGGGCGATTCTGGTCGCTTCTCGACGGCGACTCCAGCGACGAGGAGAAGGCTTCGCCGGACGACTCTGCGGTGTCGATGCGGTACCTTTGTCGGACTCCATCGCCGGCGTCCAAGGTGATGTTGCGGGAATTGTCTTCTCGGGAGGTGAAGAGAAGACTGAGGGCAAGAGATCGCAGGTTTGTCTCTGAACTTGCTTCGTCTTTTTCCTCACCGATTCAATCAGTTCATGCAGGTTTAGCTTGTGTGGATGTGTCCAAACCGCGACGTCGGTTGAAGCTTCTTGTTTGTCCGCCGTCCGTTTTCCTCGACTTTGGGTCCGATCAGCCATGGATCCTGGTGTCGTCGAAGCACTGCAGAGCGCACATGAATTGTTCGGTGAGATCGAGTCCGGAGTCAGATCGGAGGTCACGTGATTCCCGGATCACATTCTTTGCAGAGAAATTAAAATTTCGCTAAGATATCAGGATTTGGCCATGCGGGTCAGATTATGTCCAATATTTCTACGGGCCCATTTGGTCGAGCGAACCTTGGGCTGCGACCGGCTGGACACCCCACATGCCTAGGGTTTTTTATTCATGATCGATCGCGATCTTACCCTGTATTCCGTCCTGCGCCGTCTTCTGCTCCTACGGCGAATAGAGGTGGGGGGCGATTTCCACCACACGATGGCGACCGTGGTGGTGCTGGCCGTGGCGCTGGCCGAGGTGGAGGCCGGGATGCTGGTCGGGGACGTGAGGGGGCTGGTCGCGGTGCCGGACGTGACGGTGGCTGGGGCGGCAGTCGTGGTTTTAGGGGTTTTGGAGGACCAAACTTTGAACATGGTGGACCAAGCGAGACTGCCGGGCAGCACGAGTACGGTGGCAACCAAAACAATCAGAACTTCCCTCCCCTGAACTTGCGTTTCAACGCCGATTCTGGTTTCCGCAACGATGGCGATCAGAGACATGTGAACAGTTAGGCGGCTGGTGTTGCGCGGCAACGGCAGAGGTATGATGATCAGAGAAGGGGCCGCACTGGTGGCTTTTGAGGTCGCTTCCAGGCCAGGGGCGGTAGACCGCGGCCACCTCCCTTGTCGGCTGATACCGTGGCAGAAGTAGCTCGGTAGGTTGCAGCAGCTGTGGGGCAGGCAGGGACAATTGTACCATAGGCGGTGGTGCCACAGTCGGTGTCGCTGCAGGTGGAGGTTCCCGTTGTTGAAGTCCTGGAGAGGGTGCAGCCAGAAGTTCAACCTATTGATTCCATGTTGCTGGTGCCTGCGGGAAATGCGTCTGTGTAGGCTACACATGATCAGCAGGCTGTGGCGGTTGAACTGGTATCCGGGCAAGTGCAAGGCGATGATCATGGTAATGCTGATGCTGATCTACCAGTGGCTACAAAGAATAAAAAGAATGACAAGGCTAGGTGCTCTAAGTGCAGAGTATATGGTCACATCAGTGCGGATTGTGAGGCCATTCTATGTGATGTTTGTGAGGCGGGAGAGCATGGGAATGAGGTATGTCCTTTGCTCTCGGTTGCTAGACCCCTTCTAGAGTCTTATGGGCTTATTAGCGATGAGTTTTTGTTCTTTGCATCACCACAATCTAGCACGTATAATCCAAAGATTGACAACAAGAG
The DNA here is from genome assembly GCA_947311845.1 of Poa pratensis. Lineage (NCBI taxonomy): Eukaryota > Viridiplantae > Streptophyta > Magnoliopsida > Poales > Poaceae > Poa > Poa pratensis. The sequence continues at coordinate 270,952 of CAMZMU010000006.1, forward strand.
GATGAGTATGATCTCGGTTACTGGTGGAGAATTATCTATTCCTAGGTTGATGGCGCAGCTTATGAGGGTTGTACCGGCATATCAGTTTCGATGGGATGTTTCCCAAGTGGGTCACAATGTGTTTAAAGCACATTTTCCATCTAGGGCTGAGTTGGACAGGTTGGTTAATTTTGGTCCTTTCCGGGTGCCGGATTCTTCTATTGAAGTGAAGGTTGATAAATGGGCAAACAAGATTGAACCACATTGCAAGTTGCCACAGATTTGGATACGGGTGCATGGTATCCCTGAAGAGCATTTGGGAGATTTTTTAGCAATGTGGTCTGTTGGGTACAGTTTTGGTATGCCTTTCAGGGTGGACATGCCCTACACTCGTAAGCTTGGGGTGCTCCGTATACTTGTGGGATGTATTAATTATTCTAAAATACCCAAGTCTTGGTCCCTGTTTATTAAAGATGGTTTTTATCTGTTGACATTTAAAGTGGAGGATGAAGAAGGCAATGTGGAGGAGGATGATGACATTTTTTATGCCAATCATAAGGATGGGGATGACTTTGACGAAAATGTCAACCCTAAATCGCCTCTTGAGGAGGAGGATGCCATGGAGCACGATACCTTGGATGGTGTCAGCGAGGTGGCCCCCATCCAAGTTCATCACGACACTACTAGGGAAAAGCTTAGCCGTGGCGTGCCATTTTGGCTTAGCCGTCGCGGGCCTAGGCACGCCACGGCTAGCGCGCCACGGCTAACTTTTAGCCGTAGCGTGCCTTTTCGGCCCGCCACGGCTAAGAGTTAGCCGTAGCGTGCCACCTAGACCCGCCACGGCTATTTACAGGCCCGCCACGGCTAAGTGCTCCAGGCCCGCCACGGCTATAGGTTTAGGCACGCCACGGCTAATGCAATGGGTGGACAAAAAAAAAATACATTGTACAGGTATTTATAGTATTTATACAGTAGACAATACCAAGTTGATCAAAAACAGGAATACCATAGTCAAAGGAAAGGTCAAACAGAACAGGAGAATCCAGTTTCACATAGAATCCGATTTCAGATAATGGTATCATCGTAGCGCCTCAAGCATACAAATAAGAGTCATACAAATTTCGTGAAAGAGGACAATGATCAGAGTAGCCAGACACATATCTAGACGACATCGGATACATAGTCGCCGTAGTTGTGTCGAAGATTGTGGCAGTGCTTCTTCTTCTCATCATCACAGAATCGTCATCATCGTCATCCTATGAAGCAGCAGAAGCAAATATTTAGGGTTGGTAAACAAATCTAACTTAAATACTTCAGAGATTGCTTCCTACAGAAAGCACAATGTACAGAAATCTAACTTAAATCGTCATCACTCGACAAATTACAGAAACAATTTGTTCCCGCAGAAGCAATTCCCTAACATATTCCTTGCATTTTGCAAGAACACACACGGACAGAGATGAACACCATGGGCTAAGCGAGCAAAGAACAGGGCTAAACGAGCAGACAGGGGCTGGAGATGGTAAGCAATATTAAGGATTTAAGGTATACAGAAGGTCTCTATATATGTGATCAAACTTTTACATTCAGGCATGATTTATCAATCCTATCTTACAAGGTACCTCCAACTTATATCCTAACATACATCAAAATGTTCTAGATATTAGTACTATACATGAACAAGAGAGAAGGATCAGACCACCGAACTAGTAGTATAAATCTTGTACTAAAAGCTGTAGTTTTTCTTGCAGATATGGACGTGGACTTTGTACCTAGATGTGTTGACCTGAACATTCCAGTTGTAGATGATGATAACCAGCCAGTTGTGAATCTAGAGGGTGAAGGGGTCTACTCAGCATGTAGAAAATGACCAGTGCTACAAAAAGCACACAAAGTTACACAACGAAAAAAAAAATGTGCTTTTTATCCTTGCATGCTCAAGAATTGGTTCAAGGATAAAAAAGAATTGGTTCAAGGCTTACAATCAGCACCTTATTTTTCTTTACAAGCTCGCATGCTCCCAGACCAAGGGGTCTAGAGGTTCTTTTGTAAAGTTGATATTGGCTTTCAGTTGCAGTCGTCGCTTCATTCTTTTGAATTTCGATTCCTTGGGAACACTCTTCGGTGTCCGAGAATGTTTCTGGAACATAACATAAAACAGAAATCTTCCATCAACTTGGGACAACACAGAAAATGAAAAAACATCAAAAAGAGTTATCTCTACTTGTGGACACATGGAAAAAGGTTGAAAAAACACGAATATACCCTAGGTATCACTAGCAAACATCATAGCTCTATGCAGTTTTGCTGCTAAAACTGACTGACAAAAAGATAATCATGTTATATCACTTATAGTGGAAGTGTTGGAATTATATATTCTATTGATTTTTTTAAAATGTATAAAAAAGGTGTGCAGTAATAAGCAACATCTAGTGACAGAAAAAATCAATGGTTATCTATAACATAGATATATGGTTTTAAGTAACGGTATCGTCACAAAAAATCATCTAAGAGCGAAAACATGCAAGATAACTTACATATGGAACCTGACATGTATTTTACATATAATTTATGCAAAAAAAATACAAAAAAATACATCTACATGCCAGGTAAGAACATCTATTATACAAAAAGTACATCACCAGAATAGTGACGTATTGCAAAAAATAAAGAAGTCCTAGTAATAAGCTGCACTGTAGTAAGAAAAGGCATAGATATACGCAATCGTCACTCATTTGTCATTGAAAATTCAGGTGGAGCATGACCAGATTGTAAAATTTGGGAAATAACTGCATCCAGATAGAGACAACTACATCCAATTCCATCCAGGTGAAGCAAAAAAAATCACAGAATCCATACTGTCAAAATCTAACCGAAACTTTAGAATACAAAAATACATCCTATGAGTACAATACTATATCCATATGAGCAACCCCTTGCACATTTTAATCTGTAGACTAGGCAAAAAAAAATCAGAAAATCCCTATCGTATATCCAACCAAAAGTATGAGCATAAAATGCATCCTATGAGTACAATAATACATCCATATGAGCAGTCCCTTACACATTTTAATCATGAAATTACATCTTGTTGAAGCAAAAAATTCAGAAACAACCTACTGTCTAATCTGACCAAAACTTTGAGCAAAAAATACATCCTATGAGTACAATACTACAGTCGTATGAACAGTCCTTACAACTGCAGGTAGAAACGAGCCACTTATCTAATATGCATATACTAGTACTTCCGTCTCTCATATTTCCCCTAGCGTGTCTGTAATTTCTTGGCAGCAGGCTAGCTAGCTGACTAGCCATGAATTTATCCGTGCTGGAACTGAGTACGAGCTACTGCATCGAGTATGTGCATCTGGAACATGCATCTGCATAGTACTCCTGATGTGGTTCGTACTGAAATATATTATACGCAGCTAATTGCTCCTGAAAATGCATCTGAATTGACTCTAAAGCTACCTGGCGGACGAAGTAATTAGCGCCTCGCTTTTGCCGGTAAAGCAATCAACGAAACGAGGAGCAACAATGGCAGAGCAACGAGGGGGAGATTCAGGAGACAAGAGACCACTATACTAACCAGCTAAATGACGGAAGCCTCAATGTCCCGCGCCGTCAATGGAGGTGCCGCGCCGTCGAGCTGCTCCCCCGTCCTCGCCTCTCACCATAGCCACCGGAACCCACTCTGCTCAATGCGTAGACAGCTAGTGCCGAGATGTGCACAGGTCCGCGCCGGAAGTCCAGTCTCACAACGTTCCCAAATCCCAACCCCCATCGCTCAATATGCGGACCGCCGGCCGTCGCCGCCGACGAGAGAGATGGACGGGAAGAGCCAGGGGAGAAGATATGCGAGGAGCGAGATTTGACTAGAGGAGAGCCAGCGAGGGGAATGGGGAATTGCAGTCGGCAGGTTTCGGAGCATGTGACCCTATCGTCAGTGATGTCACACTTCCGACGCGGGCCAGACCTGAGCACTTTTTAACACCGAATAGTGCCTAGGCAGGAAATAGATTTTGCGAATTGTAAAGCCGTTGCGTGCCAGCTTCTTGATCCGTGACGGCTAAGGCCTGGTTAGCCATTGAGAGGTAGCCGTGGCGGGGCTTGACAAGGCCCGTGACGGCTAAAAGCAGTTAGCCGTGGCCTGCCGCCACGGCTAAATAGCCGTGGCGTGGACGTTTAAGTCCGCGACGGCTAACACCCCATGGCTACTTAGCCGTGGCGTGGCTCATTTTGGCCCGCCACGGCTAAGTAGCCATGGGCTGTTAGCCGTCGCAGGCGTAAACATGCACGTCACGGCTACTTAGCCGTCGCGGGCCAAATAGGGGCACGCCACGGCTAAGCCTGTGTGGCTAAGCCTTTTTCTAGTAGTGCGATGGGCAGCCTACTACCAAGGAGGGTCAGAAAACAGCGGAGATGTTTTTGTCGGGGGTGAGGTTCTCCCCCAAAGTGAGGAAGGATATGTAGCAAACTAAGGCGTGGATTCTCTTTACATTCTATCGCGAGATGAGTGACGGTATGGTGCAATCCGTCGATCAGGTGGAGGAGCAGCCTGAGCCGCGTTTGTCTCGGTCGGGTGAGGATGTACTTGCTGCTGCCGTGGCACATAAAACGGAGGTTTTTCTGCCGCTGCACGGGAGTATGCCTTCATGTCAGCAGGTTGCGGCAGAGAAAGAGGAGCTTTCTCGCGGCGGCAGCCGGCGACTTCAACTCGTGATCACACCCAGCAGGAGACGCTGCCATTTTGGTGCCGCGGCAGGAGGCTGCTACTTTGTGCCTGCCGGTTTCTTCTCCCATTTCCCACGGCTCCGTCCAGCTAGGAAGGATGGACGATCTCATGTCTGCGAGTATCGTGGAGATGGAGCCCCTAGCCGTGGTTTCCTCTGAGTTGGGTCGGGACTTTGCGTTGGCCTCTTTCAACCTTATTTGTTCCTCCACTTTTTGTATTGCTCGTAATGGGTGCGTATTTAAACAGTATTGATTTATCTCCTTGTTTATCACCAAAACATGTTGTTCTAACACCGGTGTGCGGATCTGGGGGTAAGTGTGTGAGTACATGTCTCTAGAAACCTAGTGAGCAGGAGCTCTTTGACTTTGGTGGGAAACCGCATGTCAATAAGGCCGGTCTTAGGACGAGTGGGCGCATTTGGGCACAATCTACTGCAGACCTTCCGGCGCTGGAGCGAGCCAAGCTAGTGGCTGAGCGCACGATATGTTGGGATCAACAGGTACACATAAGAACCCTATTCCAGCAATTTTAATTTTTCGCATGATGAAATTGTTCATAGGGCTTAGCGTTTAGGTGTTTCTCTAGGAAAGAATAGTGACCAGATTAATGATTCAGTTTCTAATTTGAAATGTGTAGACGAGGAGAGGTTTGTCACTTATCGTGAGAACTCTTTAAATGAGAAAGGTTGCGAAGATGAGAACTCTTTTGCTATACGAAGGGCTGTTAACTTGAGTAACGATCTCAGTGATGATGAGGTGGTGTTGGAGGATGATCAGGTCGAATTGCTCCCCAACACAACTAGGGCCAAGCGTGGCCGTAAGAACTCAAATTTTAGGACTCAAAAACCTCGTAGGAGTGTAAGACTGAAAACTGCTAAAAAGGTTTCACGATGATAGGCATGATTTGGAATAGTGACGGTTTTTGAAATTTTGTGAAAAATATATTTGTTAAGGAAACAATTGTGGAAAAGAAACTAGACTTCTAGCCCTAATTGAAATTGGTAGGTCCGATTTTTGGATATCTTTTCTTAAGGGGCTGGCGGGGGGGGGGGGGGGGGGGGGGGGGGGGGAGAGACTATGCGTGGTTTTGCCTTCCTCCACATGGTCGATCGGGTGGCATTCTTGTTGGTATTGATGGTACAGCCTTAACAGTTCAAGAGGTGGTTGCTGGTGACTTTTGTGTCAAGCTCTACTTGAAATATAAAATGATGGCTTCCTTTGGGTCCTTGTTTTAGTTTACGGTACTGAACAAGACTCACTCAAGCCTGAGTTTTTGGCCGAGTTAGTGCGGGTTTGCAAATCTAAAACACTCCCGACTTTAGTAGGTGGGGATTTCAACATTATTAGATGTCAAGAAGAAAAGAACAATACTAAATGTAATGCCCGTTGGCCCTTTATTTTTAACGCCATTATTGAATGTTTGGATTTAAAGGAGCTACGGATTTCGGGTAGACAATACACATGGGCCAGCAGGCATGCTAATCCTACGTATGAAAAGCTTGATAGATTCCTTTCGAGTGTGGAATGGGAAATGAAGTTTCCTATAGTTTCGGTACATGCTATGACTCGTGTGGGGTCTGATCACACTCCTTTGCTCATTGACTAGGGGGAGAAAGCTAACCTGGGTAATAAGAACCAATTTTCATTTGAATTATCTTGGTTGCGATAGGATGGTTTTTATGAGTTGGTCAAGAAAAAATGGCTGTCTGTTGTGCATGGTATCACTCCTATGGAGAGATGGCAATATAATATTCGACACCTTAGACAATTTTTGCGAGGTTGGGCTAAGAACTTGAGAGGCGAATATAAGAAACAACGTGACTTTCTCTTAAAAAATATTTATGATTTAGATATTAAGGCTGTATCCATCCCTCTTTCAGAATGTGAGAGAGTGACTAAGCGGGAAGCTTCTGATTCCCTTGCAAAACTAATGCGGGATGAGGAGTCGAAATGGGCTCAACGCGCAAAGGTTAAGCATATAGAGAAGAGGGGCCAATACTAGATATTTTCATTTGATAGCCAATGGAAAAAATAGAAAGAAAAAAAAATCAGCTTGAACAAGAGGAAGGTACTATCATCGGAGAAAGTAATCTGCGAGTCTTCATCTCCGAATATTTATAAAAAGTTGTTTGGTGCACTGGTACCGAACAATGTGTCATTGGACGAAAGTCTCCGGGATGATTTGTCTCAGAATACTGCGGAGGAGAATGATCTTTTAACCTCAAAATTTACGGAGAAAGAGGTTAAGGATGCCATTTTCCAAATGGAGCACAATAAGGCTCCGGGAAGTGATCAAACATGACTTGATGGCTCTTTTTGCACAGCTACAATAGTGTGATTTACCATTGTATAGGCTGAATTTTGGTGTGATTACGTTGCTACCTAAAAAGGAGGATGCGAGTAGAATTGAGCAGTATAGACCAATTTGCCTCCTTAATGTTATTTTTAAGATCTTCACAAAATTTGGGACTAATCGAGTCACTGATCTAGCTCATAAGGTAGTCCGTCCTTCTGAATCAGCCTTTATGCATGGAAGAAATATACTTGAAGGGGTGGTTGTCCTTCATGAAACAATTAATGAGATTAGGAGAAATAAATTAGATGGCGTGATTTTTAAAATTGATTTTGAAAAGGCTTATGATAAAGTTAATTGGGCCTTTTTGCAACAAACTCTATGCATGAAAGGGTTTGCACCAAAGTGGTGCGAATGGATTGCTAGGTTTGTTCAAGGTGGTAGTGTTGGAATTAAAGTCAATGACGATATCGGTTATGATTTCCACACACTTAAGGGTTTGCGGCAGGGTGATCCCCTTTCTCCTATCCTGTTCACTTTAGTTGCTGATATGTTAGCAGTGTTGATTGCTAGAGCCAAGGAGGATAGTCAAATAGGTGGATTGGTTCCACATCTTGTTGAAGGAGGGGTGTCGCTTCTTCAATATGCGGATGATGCAATCCTCTTCCTGGAACATGACTTGCAGAAAGCAGTTAATATGAAATTGATTCTTGCTTTTTTCGAGCAACTTTCGGGTTTAAACATCAATTTTAATAAGAGCGAGGTTTTTTGTTTTGGAAAAACTAGGGAGGTTGAAAGCGAATATCAACAAATATTCGGCTGTCAGAGTGGATCTCTGCCATTCAAGTACCTAGGTATTCCAATCCATTACAAGAAGCTTCTTAATAAGGAGTGGAAACCAGTTGAGGATCGTTTCGAAAGAAGTTGGGCTCATGGGTGGGTAAGTTGCTCTAGTATGGGGACCGCCTAGTTCTTATTACCTCGGTCTTATCAAGTTTACGTATGTTTCTGTTGTCCTTCTTTGAAGTACCTGTCGGGGTACGGGAGAGACTAGATTTTTATCGCTCTCGATTTTTTTTGCACAGCGATCAGACCAAGAAGAAATATAGATTGTCTAGGTGGAATATTCTATGCCGACCAAAAGATCAGGGCAGTTTGGGCATCGAGGTCCTTTCGATTAAGAACAAATGTCTTCTTAGCAAATGGCTTTTTAAAATCCTCACGGAGGATGGATAATGGCATGAGTTGATTTGTAAAAAATACCTGAATGGTAGAACTTTGGCTCAGTGCGAAGCAAAACCCACTGATTCACCTTCTTGGAAAGGGTTGATGGGGGTTAAGGCGGAATTCTTTGCTCGTGGTGCCTTTGTGGTGGGTAACGGTCGTAGTACGTAGTTTTGGGAGGATCCTTGGTTGGGAGATTCGCCTTTAGCTAGGCAGTATCCTTCTCTCTATAACATTTTGAGACATAGAAATGTGTATGTAGCTGATGTTATGGCGTAGGGCAATTTAAACATTCAGTTCAGACGGTTATTGAGCGGCAATAAACGTGATGCCTGGCTTAGTATGGTAGAGAAACTGTTTACAGTTACTCTTTCGAATGACACAGATAATTTTCGGTGGAATTTAACCACATCGGGTCGGTTCACCGTTAAGTTTTTCTATTCTGGTCTTATGAATGGACATACGATATTTTTGCGTAAATTTTGGAAACTTAAAATACCTCTTAAGATTAAGATATTTTTATGGTTTTTAATCCATAAGGAGCTCCTAACAAAGACAATCTGGCTAAGAGACGTTGGAATGGTTGTAAGAAATGTGTTTTCTGCGATACGGATGAGTCTTTGGAACATCTTTTTCTTACGTGCCCGTTTGCTAAAAATATCTGGCGGCTGATTTATTTTACATATGGTATTTCACCTCCCACTAGTATATCTAATATGTTTGGTACCTGGCTGAATGGACTTGATAAACACACTAAGAAACAGATACACATCGGTGTATCGGCGTTTCTTTGGTCATTGTGGAACTATCGCAATGATCTGGTTATTAATAAAGTTCATGTTCCTCACTTTTTGCAGTTGTCAACAGGGCTACGCTCTGGGTGCAAACGTGGTCTCATCTTCTTCCCGCTGCGCTTCACCCGTCTATGGATTCCGCATGCTCTCGAATGATGGCGGTCGTTCGGGATATCTTCAGCAAGGGGGGATGGTGGCATCTTAGACGTATTGCGGGATAGGATTATAGTCTTCGCGACACTTCTTTCCTGTCGCTTGAGGCGACTTTTCTGGATTGTAATAGTTGAACCTTTTTTGTATGATGCTACGTTTTATTTTAATGTAATAAGGCCGTGTGCATCAGTTTGATGCAGAGGCCGGGCTGGGTTCATTTCTAAAAAATAAAAAAAACGTTTTCCAATCATTTACTATAACTTATGCATATTGTCTTGCATTTCAAAATGGAGGAACTAGAGTATGTTAAATATGTTGAACGGAGGAACGCGTTGAAGATCCTCTTCACGTCATTGCTAGTCCCAATGCTTTCTTCCTAGCCATATATAGGAGCAAGCCTCCTCTTGTTATAAGCAACGCCCTCAACATGCATGAGGGCATCAACAGGATTAGACGCACCGTGGAACTCAATCTGCAGTAGCTCTGCAAGCCTCTTGATGGAAGACTCACACTTCATAGGCCCAGTCATCCATAGAGATGTCCTCGTTTGTGCCAAATACCACGGTGGCGAAAAACTGCTGAATAGCTTGAGATTTGTAGCTAGTTCCAGCTCCAATGATCTATTCCATCCCAAGCTTCTTTGAAATCCATAAAACTTCTTTGAAGTAGTCATTTGAGGCCAAAGCCTCCAAATGAAGTATCTTTTGTTCACAGACCTTCTGAGTGAGGGTGTTGTACAACTCAGTGACTATTAGCTCATGTTCTCTTCTGTGGTAGTGAGGGAGTTGTATGGCATGTCATAGAATGGCTGAGCTCTCACAGTGCGGAAGTCAGCCTTGCTCATCCGCACCAATGAGGTGACTCGATCAAAACAAGCCTTATTGGCTGCCACTTGTCTCTGCTTTCCTTGCTCGGCTTCTTCTCTTGCTGCAGCTTCCTGTACAGCCCTGTTATGTCTCCTCACACCCGTGTCGGGATCAATGTTTTGGATTTCGTCTTGCCAAATTTACCGCTCCTGGACGAATTGGGCGAAATTCGGCATTTCGGAAAATTTTCCGAAAATTCCGGGCGAATTGCGCACTTCAAAATTTATATTCTAAAAAAAAATTTGTTCGAATTTTGAACAAAAAGTGACCGAAAATGTTCAAAAGAATGCGATATGCAGCGGCATGAATAAAGCCAGACGAAGATGAACAACAACAATTAATTGCTAGCATATACAGCCACTAATGGCTCCACTTGATTAAACTCCAATCAACAACACGATTCAACACAATAATTAGGACCATCTGGTTGCGTTCCGGCCGGCCGGACCAGTGCGCACACGCCACAGCAGACAGCGCAGCACGCACGGTCAGCCACGGAGCAGGTTCCCTTCGGCAAACGTGCACAGACGACAAGCGCAGAAACAAACTCGCCGTGGCTATTCCGGCATTTCTTGCTACACTGGCCTTGCACGCACACGACGGTCAGATGGAGATGGGCAGAGGAGGGGGTGCGGGGAAAGCGCCGCCTTTCTCGCCTTGGTTTGACCCCAGCCGCCGCACAGGAGAGTGGAGAGTAGGGAAGATGAAATTAGGTTTGCAGCAGCATTCGGTTTTTTCTTTTATACCACTAGGATCCACCTGTGGGTTATACTCGACCATGGGCCAGGCTGGAAATTTAAATGAGGCTGAAATTGTTTGACCAGATTAAACTGTTACCGGGCCTGAACGAAATGGACGAATTTCGGGCACTTTCCGTTTTTTCTGGACGAAATCCAAAACCTTGGTCGGGATCAGTGACCATGTAGTTGCGGCCATGAGTGCAAGGTACACAACGTTGTTTCTTGGGGTTCCTGGCTGAGACCTTGGTCCTCTTCCCTGTACCTGTGAATTAGAGGTAGATAGAAAGTAGGTAGATAAGCATACGCAAGGAGGAATCAAGAGAGGAAAGCAAGCGAAAGTTGAGATTGCAAACTGTCAAATTACACCGGAATCTCTGGGCTTAGAGGCCGGAGTCTCCGGCATGACCGGAATCTCCGGTGTGCCAGGGACGGAATCCCCGGTCCTGGCGGAAGTTACAGATGCAGATTTGACATTTTTCACAAATCAACTAAAGTTTGCTAAACCAAAGTGAAATTTGTCGCCTACAAGGATTCTTAACATGCTAGATAGTAGTATTCCATCAAGATACATCTAGCTTGAAGCCTAGAGAGAAGAGACGGATTAAATACCACGATCTGCCATGGCATGCTCCAAATTGAGGAGGAGTAGGTCCCCCGATGCAGAGAAGGAGGAGATGAGGCGACGGAGGAGTTTCGATGGCGGGAACTGTGGCTGGACGGTGGCTCCTGGGCGAGGCGCCGGCGCTGGGTCTGATTTGGTCGGGGAGTGAGCGGAGAGTTTGACGTGATGCACTTCATCGAAAGTGAGATGTATCATACGATATTGAGAAGAAGAAGGTGCTAGTATATGGACCTTATGTGATGCTGCTGATTCTGGAGCATACTCTTGGACTTCTTCTTGATGTTCCTCTTAACCCCGGCTCCCTCCAGATGCTGAAGATTCATAGGAAGTCACCTCATCTTTTTGATATGTCTGGTGATACTGAGGCTGGCCCCTATCGTCATAGGGCCAAGAGGGCTGATCCTCCCGCAGCTTTTCGCAAGAAGTTGGTGCAGGACGAAATGAGGAAGCTGACATGGTTCGAGCGCTTGACAATGTGCATGCAGGTATCTCTCCATTGGGAGAACCATAATCTTTACAAAGAAAACAGAAAGCTGAAGAAGTCACTCAAGCGACTTGAAGATCATGTAGGGATTGTGGTGCCTCCTTCTCATCCCGAGAGTTCATCTATTGCTGCTACTCCTGAGCCATCTGAGACCATCTCCTATAACCGTTGGAACTATGATCAGGTCCAATGGGGAGATTTCAGCAATGTTTCGTCTGCCCCGTCTACTTCTCGCTGCCACACTTGTGCTGCTACTTGTGCTGTTGACAGTGATGTTGATGATTCAGCGGAGCACGAGGATTCTGATGGAGAACTGCACTCTAAGGAAGGTTCAGAGTCTGGCCCTAGTGATGGTGGGGATGATGATGATGATGACGATGGCGAGGAGTACTGAGTGTCTGGCTGTTTCCTTCGGTTACACGTAGTTGTGCACGTCTCTCCTTTTTGGTGTCTCGATGCCAAAGGGGGGGGAAGTTGCATGATAGGTACCAGGGTTTGCCAAGGATTTGCCGGTTCACAAGCTCTACATACCTTATTTGATTCTTACGAGCTTGTGATCCTTTTATCTTATCACTGTGATGCACTGCTGATTTGTCTTATCACTAGTTGTGCAATTATGTTATTCATTGTATATCCTTTTGCACTTGTGATGAGTTATAGAAATTTTAGGTAAATCTATGATCCTTTGCTTCTGTGTTGATGGCGTGTAGTTGATACTACGGCGCCACCTCGTCTTGTTCACCCTGCAATGCAATTTAAAAAAACAAGGGTTAGGTTGAGACTCCAAGTGCAAATTGTGTAGCAAGTGGAAGCAAGTGTTTTTCCCAACGAAGGGTGACTCGAGGGTTTAATATCAAATTCTCGGGGAACCAGTATTTTAGAAGATGCCTTCCAATCCCTCTCCAGAATTCCTACAATCAAATGGATTGCTTTGTGCCCTCAACCTCACCAAGTGGTTGTCAAGCACAAGGTGTGTGAAACAAAAAGAAGATGCAAGAAGGAAAACAAATCTACTACTAAAGTGCAAATAAATAAATCTACTACTAGATGCAAGCAAGAAAGTAAATATGCAAATAACTAGATCTACAACTAGATGCAAACAAGGAAATAAATATGCAAGATTAGATCTACTACTAAACAATAAAGTAAATATGATGTGGAGTATTTTGTTTATTTTTGTCATGCAAGTAATGATGGAGGTAAGATGCAATTCGAAATAAATAAAGAAAAGAAAATAAAAGTGCAAGTGGAGTGATGGTGGTGATGAGATGCAATTCGAAGTGATGGTGGTGGTGTGATCTATGAGATGCAAGTGATGGTGAGATGAGATCCCAAACGAAGATGCAAACAAAAGAAAGTAAAGTGCAGCAAAGAAAATTAAGTTGTGTTCGTATGCTAAAAGATGGACCGGGGTAAATGGATTCACATATGCAAACTCTCTCTCTAGAAAATAAAGTAGTGAACATTGGATCCAAAGAATTACATGTAAGATTGCAAAAAGAAAATGTTTAACTATGAGATCTATCATATGGGCATCACGTCCAAACATAGAGATCCCTCCGTTAGGAATGGAGATCTCACTCATACTCCACCAAGATGCGAAATAAATCTAACACATCGAGATTTAAGGAATAAAACCAGAGTATAGCCTTAAGCAAGATGACATGAAGCTGGAAAAAAGAACATGCTAGATCTAGTCATGGGGAGACAATTATGGTCACATTAAATCCCTGGTAGCAAGTAGTTCCTTTTTATCCCTAGTGAGGCAACAAAGAAAGATTCAACAGAACTTAAGTGGATCGCTGAATTTCTGTCACTTTCGCAGCACTAGCCACCCCCCGTTGCTCCAACTAATGCAAACGTTCCCCCTCAAAAGCTCTCAAACACAAGATTGATCAGATCTAATACTCAAGAACAGGGTAAATAATACGCATCTACTCAAGAAAACTCAAAGAGAATCAATTGCATCTCAACATAATAACTCAAATAAAAGATCCAATAAGAAGATCCACCACATGGGGATTACAACGATGAACGTAATCATGTGAGGCAGCTCATACGGTACTCAACAATGAAGCACAAGAGAGAGGGAGAGATACATATGCTACTACCACTAACCCATAGTCCGGGGGTGACTACTCCCTACTCATGTTTCTGAACGCCAGGGCTCTGTCTCGTGTATTTTGTGTTTCGGCGGCGCTCTGGCTCGAAAGGTCCCGAGGGGGCCTTTATATTGTCGGTTTTAGGTCAAGACGGAGTCGGTGGAGCGAAGATGGACGACATCGGAGGCTCGAGGCTCCCTAAGGGGGACCCGGCGCGGCCAAGGAATCTGGCCGCACGGGCCCACCCCTTTCGGGCCTCGTGGCTTCGTTCGCAAGTTTCCTTCGCCCGTAAGTCTTCTTCCTTCCAAAAAATGACCCCCGCAGATTTTCAGGTGATTTGGACGAAGTTTACCCCCTGAAACATCAAAAATATAGAAAAAGGGGTTTTCTGACAGGCAGGGTTAATTCCAGAAAATTGGGGGAACTTTGTATTTTCACCCCAAAACATCATAAAACATTGAATTAATCCCTTATGTAATGTAATGTACAGTAGAAAACTAAGTAAAAACATGCAAAGTTCATCTATGCATTTTACATGCATCATGTGTGTCATTGCATTCCAAATCAGTGAAATATATTTTTGGTGCACACATCTAGGGGGGGGGGGGGTTCTACCAAATTTTTCTAAACTCTGTTTGAATTATAACTGCTATTACTTGTGTTGTCATCAAACACCTAAAAGGGAGAGATTGAAAGCGCAGCTATCTTCCCTATTCCCTAAGTCTTTTGTGTGTTTGATAAAACACTAGTAACATCTAACATGGTTTTGTTGTGATCAGATTATTTTATGTTGAGCTTGTGTTGAAAAGCGATTGATGGCTCCCAAGTGCAGGAGATCAATTGTAGTACTTTTTGAAATAAAAGGTTGTCAAACCCACGAGGAGCTGAAGGAATTAGCGAGAAGAATAGCAAAGGAACAATAAAAGTGAAGAGTGTGTATTTGTATTTTTGTAGGTGATTGCGAATAAAGTAAAGTGCGAAAGTAAATTGCAGCGAGTAAATAATCTCAAAGAGAGATGAAGAGCCCAATCCCCTATATGCAAGAGGACAAGCTCGCAAGTGTGTGTGTGTCTAATATGTGGAAAACGTTCCCGAGGGCTACATGGATTTAGTTGGAATGATGATTCATTACATAACATGTTCGTGCACCTTGTCTAATTTAATTCTTCTTCAGACGGAGCCAAAAATAAGCGATGCTAAATAAATAAACTATCGCCCCTTATGATGGATCACGTGGCCAATTAAATGACAGCACGAGAATTATTAAGACATACGTCCCACCATAGCATTACACTCCGAGGTCCCCGATACAAATACCCTCATAATGCAATTCAATAACTCTGTCCCACGTTCCTGTCACCGAGAGACATCGCTAAATCACTACACTACGGTGTTCTCCTATGAGCCCATATAGGTGAAGTGTTGTACAGTCGACGTTCGTACAACACCATCATAGAATCACATAAAAGAATTATTCTAGACAAAATACCGACATCAAGTTATATAATAAATCATTACCAATTCATCCTATGCCCCAGGAACATACGGGAACTACTCACAACGGTGAAACATGATCATGGATGAGTGCTTATGTGATACAACGCAATCTGAAATATATAATCCACCACCAAACAATGACAAGTACTCAATCTCTAACATGAAACGGAGCACAATACATGTATCAATGATGTAGCAATACTCAAACAACGAGGGGGATGAGGTGAACAACGGTGACGGTGATGGTGGTGCTGCAGGTGGTGATGACGGTGGTGATGTAGATGCCTCCCCCCACGCTAGGAGGTGAAGGAGATGATGGTGGGGATGATTTCTCCCTTCTCCGGAGCTCCGGAACAGCAGCCTCAGACCCCCTCCCGGAGGGAATCAGGAGTTTCGCCGCCCTGGCGGCTCCGTTTCGAGGAATAAAAATTAGGGCAGCTCGTTTTCGGGGAGGACGAAGACCCCTGTTAAAAACCCTCGGGGAGTGGACCCACGAGGCTCCAAAAGGGTGAAGTGGCGCGGCCTTGGCATCTGGCCGTGCCACCTGCCCCCTTTTGGGCTTCGTGGCCCTTCTCCCTTGCTTCTTGTGTTCACGGCCTTTCTCCCGAAGAAAAACTGACGTGGTTTTTGGTTTCATCCAATTTGGAGTCCTATAGCTCCTGTAACATCAAAAACATGAAAATGGGTGTTTTCTGACACCCAGAAACTAAATACCAAACTTAGGGACTTTGTAGGAAAGTCCCCAAAAACATTCTAAAACATGTAAAAACATCGATATAACATTGGTAAAACATCTAAAAGTGCTTATATGGAGGGCATAAATGATGATATAAAATGCACGTATCAACTCCCCCAAGCTTAAACCTTTGCTCGTCCTCGAGTAAATAAGGACATGGATCATTACATGCATCAATGGACTTATGGTTGATAAATAAATACGGGCATTGTATCATCATCATATTCAATTATAATGCAAGATGAATAAGTAAAACTCATACACATGAGGACAGAATATTCGAAGCTCTAGCAATCACCCCATACTTTTGAAAGCAAATAACCATTGTATGTTGGACAATCGAATCATACTCTCTCTTTATTTTTAACACATACTTGCTCCCTTTTTGGCAAGTTTTATTTCTCTCTTTCCTATTGCTGAATTAAACTCTTGTAGAATAACTAGTTTTTGAAGAAGGAACATGAAAAGCTGAATATGAAATTTAATAACCCCCCTTGTTTCACTTGTTGACTAGTACAAAATTCGGTCATGGATATTTCAATCAAGTCCCATGCTCCTTCAACCTTTTGCCTTTCACTTTCCATGGCTAACCGAATCCTCGGGTGCCCTCCTTTCATACACTTTCAAGAGCATGAGTATTGAAATATCCATGAAGCCTAGCTTTGCTCAAAAGACACAAGATTATGACAAGAGAGTTCCATACCCTTTTCATTATCCCTTCCAAAGTTTTTATCCTCCAAGACTATAATTATTCTACCAATTTTATTTTTCTCATGTCATATTGACTTATTCTTCCTCACATTTTTAGCAAACGGATAATTCTACAATTGTCCAACACACTCAAGTTAATTAATTCCAAGGCAAGATGTGACTGAAACCTCTAAATAAACCATGCTCATTTGCATGAGTGTTACCCATAAATCTCCAAAACAAGAGAATCATGGATGACACCATACTTTAATATTCATTGAAAAACCATAAGCTAGGGATACATGATAATGCTCAATGAGCTCACTCGAATCTAAACAAAATCGATAACTAGATGATAAAAGCATGGCTCACTCAAACTAGGGTGATATGATATCATAAAAACTAAAAAGAGGGGGATTGGTGAAACTCCCCCAAGCTTAGATGATTGCCGGTGGTTCTTCCTCTTCATCCATCTTCTTATCATAGTCTTTCTCCCACTCTTCATGTTTCCATGGAAAAGGCCTTCCATTGTAGAAGGACGTAGGTGGATCATTGTACTTTAGAGTAGCAGCTTCTGCAATCTTCTTGAAGCGCTCTTCATAAGATTCTTCTCCACCGTTCTATTGCTTGGCTTCCACTCCGGGCTTGGTGCTTTCTTCTCGTGGATCAGGCGATCCCACTCGCCAGGATAGTTCTTCTTGGTCGGCCTTGAGATTTCCCTGTCAATAGGAGTAGAAGCAACGTTTTGGCTAACAAATGCGTGCTTGGGGGCCTTCCCTCCAGTGCTCATACATGTCGTTTGCTTCCTGTTTCCAGGGGGCACGTTCACCTTCACACCGGCCACATGGATTGGAGATGGCGCCAATGCTGCAACGGGCTTGGCGTTGATGACGGGCTCGTCATCCTCCTTGTCAGGATCTTCCTCCATGATCTCGCGAAGCTCCACGTCCTCGTCATCCGAGTAGTCCTTCCTCTTCCTGCTCCTCCTCCAGATGGATGTGGGGCTGTTGCCCTCAAGCTCATCATCATCGTCGTCCATGGAGGTGCATTGGTAGGAGTCTCCCGAAGTCATGGCTAGGAAAACCTGATAGACAGAATAGGCAAAAACAAAGATCGCTCGAGAACTCTCGGTGCGAGATTAGATCAGCAGAAGGGGGTATATATCGAAAGGTTTTTGGGTAAGACGAAGCGTTTGAGACGAAAACGGGACGGAATAGGACACCGAGGGGGAAAAGGGGTGAGCTCGCGTGGCCAAGGAATCTGGCGGCGCCACCTCCCCTTTTTCCATCTCGTGGCTCAATTCCTTCCAATTTTCTTCTCACACGCGTTAATTTCCATAAAAAAACAGTTCTGGAAGTTTTCACGCAGTTTCGAGAAACTTCCAAACACAATAGTTGTAAGCTATTGATTTTGGGTTTTTGAAACTGCAGGATTTCTCACAATTACCTCCTCCGGCGTCATCAACTTCACCTTTTCGATGGTCCCTACGAAGATCTTTCCTGCAATATAATGTTTAAGACGTTGTCCATTGACTACATGAGGCTTACCCTTCATATCACCGTGAAGACGGATGGCTCCTGAACGGTACACCTCCTGTATCACCAATGGGCCCTGCCATTTCGAAGCTAATTTCCCTGCAGAAAACTTGAAACGAGAGTTGTACAATAGAACTTGATCTCCTACTTTAAATTCTCTCTTTTTAATTTTCCTGTTGTGCCAAATTTTAACTTTCTCTTTAAACAATTTTGCACTTTCATAAGCCTCATTCCTCCATTCATCTAGTAAGTTTAGGTCAAGTAATCTCTTCTCTCCCGCAGTTTTAAAATCAAAATTTAATTTCTTAATAGCCCATCTAGCTTTATGTTCTAATTCAACGGGAAGATGACATGCTTTTCCATAAACCATTTTATAAGGAGACATTCCCATAGGATTTTTATAAGCAGTTCTATAAGCCCATAATGCATCATTAATTTTAAGTGGCCAATCAGATCTAGATTTGTTTACTGTCTTTTCCAAAATAAGCTTAATCTCCCTATTGCTCAATTCAACTTGCCCAGTAGTTTGTGGATGATAATGTGATGCAATTCTATGAGTTACATTATATTTTGCCAAAGCTTTTCTAAAAACACCATGTATAAAATGAGAACCACCATCAGTAATTAAAAATCTAGGAACACCAAATCTAGGAAAATGATGTCTTTAAGCATTTTCATTGCAGTGGCATGATCAGCACTTTTAGTTGGAATAGCTTCTACCCATTTTGTAACATAATCAACTGCAACCAAGATGTGAGTATGTTTTGTACTAGATGCAGGAAAAGGTCCCATAAAGTCAAAACCCCACACATCAAATGGTTCAAGCGGTAAAGTATAATTCATGGGCATTTCATTCCTCCTACTGATATTTCCTACTCTTTGACATTTATCACAAGTTCTAACATAATCAGCACAATCCTTATGTAAAGTAGGCCAATAAAAACCAGATTGTAATACCTTTGTTGCCGTACGATCTCCTGCATGATGTCCTCCATATGGACTGCCGTGGCAATCACTTATAATAGCCTGTTGTTCATGCTCAGGTATACAACGTCTAACAATGCCATCAACACTTTTCTTATACAAGAATGGATCATCCCAAAAATAATGTCTAAGATCATAAAAGAATTTCTTCTTTTGTTGATAAGTGAAATGTGGTGGCAATACTTTCCCAACAATATAATTTGCATAATTAGCAAACCAAGGTGATGCAACTTTAGCACTACAAACATTAACAAGGGAAAGTTGTTCCTTTGCAAAGCTATCATTAATAGGAATAGGATCATCAGGTATAATTTCCATTCTAGAAAGGTGATCAGCTACAGGATTATCTTCTACTTTCCTATCAACAATATGCAAATCAAATTCTTGTAGTAAAAGTACCCATCTTATTAGTCTAGGCTTAGCATCCTTCTTATTCATTAAATATTTAATTGGTGAATGATCAGAGTGCACAATGACTTTTGAATCAATTATGTAAGATCTAAATTTATCACATGCAAATATAACAGCTAGGAATTCTTTTTCGGTAGTAGCATAATTTCTTCGAGCACCATCTAGAGTCTTACTAGCATAATAAATAACATTAAGCTTCTTATCAACTCGTTGGCCCAAAACAGCCCCAACAGCATAGTCACTAGCATCACACATAATTTCAAAAGGCAAATTCCAATCAGGAGGTTGAATAATAGGTGCAGTCGTTAAGGCTTTCTTTAAAACATTAAAAGACTCAATGCAATCATCTTAAAAGAGAATGGAACATCCTTTTGCAAAAGATTGGTTAGAGGCTTTGATATTTTAGAGAAATCTTTAATAAACGTACGATAAAAACCTGCATGACCAAGAAAGCTTCTTATACCTTTAACGTCTCATGGATACGGTAACTTTTCAATAGCTTCTATTTTGCGGGTCAACTTCTATACCTCTTCCAGAAATACGATGCCCAAGAACAATTCCTTCAGTTACCATAAAGTGACACTTCTCCCAATTAAGAACTAAATGTTGGTCTTCACAACTCTGCAAAACTTTGTTAAGGTTGAACAAGCAATTATCGAAGGAAGTACCATACACAGAAAAATCATCCATAAAGACCTCAACAATTTTCCCAATATAATCAGCGAATATAGCGTTCATGCATCTCTGAAAAGTAGCAGGGGCATTACACAAACCAAAAGGCATTCTCCTATAAGCAAATGTACCAAATGGGCAAGTAAAAGTAGTCTTTTCCTGATCATCACTATGAACGGGAATTTGCGAGAAACCAGAATACCCATCTAGATAACAAAAGTGAGAATGTTTAGACAATCTTTCAAGCATTTGATCAATAAAGGGTAATGGATAATGATCCTTACGAGTTGCTTTATTCAATTTTCTATAATCAATGCACATTCTATAACCAACTACAGTACGTTGAGCAACAAGTTCATCATCTTTATTAGGAACCACAGTAATTCCACCTTTCTTAGGAACACAATGAACAGGACTAACCCATTTACTATCAGCTATGGGATAAATAATACCAGCCTCTATGAGTCTTATTACCTCCTTTCTTACCACTTCCTTCATTTTTGGATGTAGACGACGTTGGAAATCAACAACGGGTTTAGCGTCTTCTTCTAAATTAATTTTATGCATGCAAAGAGCTGGACTTATACCCTTTAGATCATCAAGAGAATAACCAATAGCCTTCCGGTGCACTTTAAGCACATCAAGTAATTTATCTTCTTCCTCAGTTGAAAGGTTAGCACTAATAATAACAGGATATATATTCTTCTCATCCAAATATGCATATTCAGATTTCAGGCAAGGGTTTTAATTCGAAACTAGGATCTCCTTTAGGTGGTGGAAGTAATCCTAGATTATCAGGGGAATATGCAATTGTAATTGTGGAGGTTGTTGCCATAAAATTTGCTCTAGTGCTTCTCTTTCCTCATCATTAAATGGTTCTCTTGATTAAGCATATAACGTTCCACAACATCAGATGAAGCTACAGCTATGTGAGCAAGAGTTTCAATTATATCTTTAGATTTTGGCTCTTTCATTACAGGTTTATCAGCAAATTTCGAAAAATTAAACTCAAGCTTTCTCCAGCACATTCAATAAATACTCTTTCTCTAGGCAAATCAATTTCAGCACCTACAGTATGTAAGAAAGGTCTACCAAATATGATAGGACAAAATGAATCTTGTGGGCAACCAAGCACAATAAAATCAGTAGGATATTTTATTTTGCCTACCAATACCTCAACATCTCTAACAATACCAAAGGGACTGATAAAATCTTTATTGGCAAGCTGGATTGTCATACCTGTTTCTTCCATGGTGATAGGATCAATATCAGGTTTAATTTCTTGATAGAGAGAATATGGAATAACACTAATGCTTGCTCCAATATCACATAAGCCATGATAACAAGAGTCCCAATAGAGCATGATATAACCGGCTTACCAACTTTATCTGAATTCCCTTTTATAACTTTAGTAGCATCATCACATAAATAAACATCAACCGGGTCTTCTTCATTTAGCTGCTTAATAATAGAGACTTGACTCTTGACTTCCACCTGTTCTTTAGGTTTAGAACACTTCTTTCTACTTTTATCAGTAATAGCAATAAGCAAGTTCTCTTTAATTTTCTCAGGATATGGAGGTGGCTCAATATATTCTTCTATTACTACTGATGATAAAGGTGTTTCTTTAGGAACAACAACAGTAGATTTAACAGGTCAGTGTAAACATTAAAGCCATTTTAGGAATTTAACATGCTCAGCAAATTTCTTAGCAATCTCAATAACGACATATGGATCAAGACCAAAATCCTCAGTAACATTCTTAAACAAAATAGAGCTAGAGAAATCCTCTACACATGAATATCCATAATCAAAATAAGCCTCGTTACCTTTAACGAGATCCCAATACCCGGTGTTCAGTGAAATAACCTCCAATAAATTCCAAGCTTCTTCTGCAGTATTATTTGTAAAGCTTCCACCAGATGAATTATCCAGAAATTCCTTTTGCCTCTTAGGTAGTCTCACATAAAAGTTAATCAATATAAGTTTATTTGTGAGATCGTGACAAGGATTCTTACGAAGGAGGTCCTTGAGCCTCCCCCAAGCTTGAGTGATACTTTCTCCCAGATGTGGCCAGAAGTTAAATATAAAGCAGCGACTATCATAGCTTCTCTAGGAGTAAAATATTTAAGAAAGAAAACATTCCTCAATGTGCACCAGTCGCTCTTAATTTCTTCATCAAGAGAAAAATACCAATTCGAGCATTACCAGATAAGGACTGGTACAATAACTTGATCTTCACCTCATCATCGGCATACCACGGAGCCTAACTAGCTCAGATAAATCCTCGATCATCCGTATGTGATCGCTCGCAGTCCTTGTTCCATCCCCTGCAAAATTATCTCTCCTAGCAATTTTAACAAGATCAACGGGGATTAAACAATCATCTCGAGGTGCCTCTTCAACAATTTAGGTTTAGTAGCAAAGGCACTCTCATATAAAGCAAGATGTAGCGAAGTATCTTTCATAAAATCCATACTAAAAAGAAAATAAAACAGCAAGTAAAATTCTACTTTTAAATTCCCTTACCAACCTTCTTACCAATAGCGCTACGCTCCCCGGCGGCGCTAGAAAAGTGTCTTGATGGCTCCCAAGTGCAGGACTGGTACTTTTCGAAAGAAAAGGTTGTCGAACCCACAGGGAGCTGAAGGAATTAGCGAGAAGAATAGCAAAGGAACAATAAAAGTGAAGAGTGTGTATTTCTATTTTTGTAGGTGATTGTGAATAAAGTAAAGTGCGGAAAGTAAATTGCAGCGAGTAAATAATCTCAAAGAGATGAAGAGCCCAATCCCTATATGCAAGAGGACAAGATCGCAAGTGTGTGTGTGTCTAATATGTGGAAAACGTTCCCGAGGGCTACATGGATTTAGTTGGAATGATGATTCATTACATAACATGTTCGTGCATCTTGTCTAATTTAATTCTTCTTCGGACGGAGCCAAAAATAAGCGATGCTACATAAATAAACTATCGCCCCTTATGATGGATCACGTGGCCAATTAAATGGCAGCACGAGAATTATTAAGACATACGTCCCACCATAGCATTACACTCCGAGGTCCCCGATACAAATACCCTCATAATGCAATTCAATAACTCTGTCCCACGTTCCTGTCACCGAGAGACATCGCTAAATCACTACACTACGGTGTTCTCCTATGAGCCCATATAGGTGAAGTGTTGTACAGTCGACGTTCGTACAACACCATCATAGAATCACATAAAAGAATTATTCTAGACAAAATACCGACATCAAGTTATATAATAAATCATTACCAATTCGTCCTATGCCCCCAGGAACATACGGGAACTACTCACAACGGTGAAACATGATCATGGATGAGTGCATATGTGATACAACGCAATCTGAAATATATAATCCACCACCAAACAATGACAAGTACTCAATCTCTAACATGAAACGGAGCACAATACATGTATCAATGATGTAGCAATACTCAAACAACGAGGGGGATGAGGTGAACAACGGTGACGGTGATGGTGGTGCTGCAGGTGGTGATGACGGTGGTGATGTAGATGCCTCCCCCCACGCTAGGAGGTGAAGGAGACGATGGTGGGGATGATTTCTCCCTTCTCCGGAGCTCCGGAACAGCAGCCTCAGACCCCCTCCCGGAGGGAATCAGGAGTTTCGCCGCCCTGGCGGCTCCGTTTCGAGGAATAAAAATTAGGGCAGCTCGTTTTCAGGGAGGACGAAGACCCCTGTTAAAAACCCTCGGGGAGTGGACCCACGAGGCTCCAAAAGGGTGAAGTGGCGCGGCCTTGGCATCTGGCCGCGCCACCTGCCCCCTTTTGGGCTTCGTGGCCCTTCTCCCTTGCTACTTGTGTTCACGGCCTTTCTCCCAAAGAAAAACTGACGTGGTTCTTGGTTTCATCCAATTTGGAGTCCTATAGCTCCTGTAACATCAAAAACATGAAAATGGGTGTTTTCTGACACCCAGAAATTAAATACCAAAAATAGGGACTTTGTAGGAAAGTCTCCAAAAACATTCTAAAACATGTAAAAACATCGATATAACATTGGTAAAACATCTAAAAAGTGCTTATATGGAGGGCATAAATGATGATATAAAATGCACGTATCAGTGATCCATAGGAAAAAAAGGAGAGTTATCCAGCCTTGAAGATTCCAGGCTGAAATCTCCGGTCATTCAGGCCGGAGAATCCAGCCCCTGGATCCACATGAGTTGCTTCATCGTCAAAACTCAGAACGTATGTCCCTGTGATTTCAGACCGAAATCTCCGGTCTCTCGGACTGGGGTCTCCGGACCAGGGATCTCCACCGAAGAAACGCAAGCGTTGGCACGTACTGGAGTTACTCCGGATAGTTCCCGGATACTTGGCGGAGTCTCCGCACCAGGCCGGAATCTCCGATGTCCAAGACCGGAGTCTCCAGGTCAGTGCCCCAGATCGAAGAAGCTCTCAGTCTTGTCACGTACTGGACCCTATTAGGAAACTCTGCGGAGTCTCCGGTGTCGAGGCCAGAGTGCTTGGTTCTTTCATAGCAACTTGATCAACAGGAGGGGGAGGATCTACAGCTTGTTCTTTGGTTGCTGCATTGGTTGGTTCAGCTGCAGTCACTTGTACATCTTGTGAGGAAGAGGGCTCCACTTGAGCAGAGCATAGTTCTTCCCGATCAGCCAAAAGGTTTCCCTCGATGAATGGGGAGGTAAAAACCCACTCCCATTCTTCTTATGACGTCCTGAGGTATTTCATCATCCACATTCGAGACATGTGCCTGCGAAACTTGAGAACCATCGTTTTCATTGAATTCCACACTCCTAGTTTCTATGACAATACGTGAAGTTTTGTCATAGACTCTATAGGTGTGCGACTCGACACCGTAACCAATAAAGATACCCTCAAATGCTTTAGAATGAAAACTTAGGCAAACGAGCACCCTTAATAAAATAGAAACACTTACAGCCGAATACCCGGAAGTAAGAGATGTTGGGTTTCTTGCCACTGAGAATTGCATATGGAGTCTTGTTCAGCCCTTTGCGGAAATAAAGGCGGTTAGAGGAATGGCATGCAGTGAATATAGCCTCAGCCCATAAATATTGGGGGCTTTAAACTCCGCCAACATGGACCTTGCCATGTCCATTAGGGTCCTGTTCTTCCTTTCAGCTACACCATTTCGCTGAGGAGTATAGGCAGCGGAATATTCATGGCGAATCCCTTCTTCACTAAGGAATTCATTCAGAGTGTAGTTCTTGAACTCGAAACCATTGTCACTGCTAATAGTCAATATTGGGACATTGTGTTGACGTTGCACTTCGTTTCATAAATCAATGTTGTTTGTTGGGTCTCACTCTTCAACTTCAAGAAATAAACCCATGTGTATCTTGAGTAAACATGAACAATAACCAAACAATACTTCTTCCCACCAAGACTTGCTTCGGGAACAACACCAAAGAGATCAACACGGATAAGCTCCAAGATCCTTGTTGATGAGATAATAGTCTTGGCCTTGTGGGTAGAATCATACATTTTGCCTTCAACACAAGCCCTCCAAACACGATCTTTGGCAAAGTAAACACTATATTTTAGTCCAAGGATGTGGCCTCCTTTGTGAAGACTTTGCAAGGGATAGGTGTCGATGCCACAACCACCCCACATCAGCCTTTCCGAATAGGCACATCGCTTAAGTGTTGGTAGACCCCAAAAATTCCACCACAAACAACTAATTTTGGACATACCCAACGAAAGCGACTTCTAGAGTCTTGCTCCACAAAAGTACCACTAAATCCGGTTCAAAGAAGATGGAAAAACCCATCTTCCCAAGAGCACGGTGATACGTGCATTTTATATCATCATTTATACCCTCCATATAGGCACATTTGGGATGTTTTACCAATGTTATATCAATGTTTTTGCATGTTTTATGATGTTTTTGGGGACTTTCCTACAAAGTCCCGATTTTTGGTATTTAATTTCTGGGTGTCAGAAAACACCCATTTTCATGTTTTTGAGGTTTCAGGAGCTACAGGTATCCAAATTGAGTGAAACCAGAAACCACGTCATTTTTTCTTCGGGAGAAGGACCATGAGCAGAAGAAGCAAGGGAGTGGGGCCCTGAAGCCCAAAAGGGGGTAGCCCACGCGGCCAGATTCCCTGGCCGTGCATGGTACCCCAAAATAGGCCTCGAGGCTCATCTCCCCTAGGGTTTTTAACCGAGGTCTTCGTCTTCCCGAAATGGAACGCCCTAATTTTCCCCAGTCCATACGGAGTCGCCAGGGCGGCGAAATTCCTGATTTCCTCCGGGAGGGGGTCTGACGCTGTTGTTCCGGAGCTCTAGAGAAGGGGGAAATCATCTCCATCACCATCCCCATCTCCTCCTTGGCGTGGGAGGAGGATCTACATCACCACTATCACCAGCACCAGCACCTCCATCATCACCGTCACCGTGATCCACTCCGTTCCCCTCGTAGTTTGAGTGTTGCTACACCCTAGATACTTGTATTGTACTCCGTTGCATGTTAGGGATTGAGTACTTGACATTATTTGGTGGTGGATTCAATA
This sequence comes from Poa pratensis, assembly GCA_947311845.1. Taxonomy (NCBI): domain Eukaryota; kingdom Viridiplantae; phylum Streptophyta; class Magnoliopsida; order Poales; family Poaceae; genus Poa; species Poa pratensis. Next base: position 298,007 of record CAMZMU010000006.1, read on the forward strand.
TTTGAGATTGTGTTGTATCACATATGCACCCATCCATGATCATGTTTGCACGTTGTGAGTAGTTCCCGTATGTTCCTGGGGCATAGGATGAATTGGTAATGATTGTTTCATAACTTGAGTTGGCATTTTGTCTAGTATATTTCTTTTATGTGATTCTATGATGGTGTTGTACGAACGTCGACTGTACAACACTTCACCTATATGGGCTCATAGGAGAACACCATAGTGTAGTGATTTGTTGATGTCTCTCGGTGACAGGAACTTGGGGCAGAGTCATTGAATTACATTATGAGCGTATTAGTATCGGGGACCTTAGAGTGTAAAGCTATGGTGGGACATTTGTCTTAATAATTCTCATGCTATCATTTAATTGGCCACGTGATCCATCATAAGTGGCGATAGTTTATTTATTTAGCTATTCCCATTTTTGGCTTCATCCTAAGAAGAATAAAACTAGACAAGATATACAAACATGTTATGCAATGAATCACTATGCTAACTAGATCCATGTAGCCCTCGGGAACGTTTTCCACGTATAAGTCACACACACACTAGCGTGCTTGTCCTCTTGCATATAGAGGATTGGGATTTTATCTCTCTTTGAGATTATTTACTTGCTGCAATTTACTTTCCGCATTTTACTTTACTTGCATTTACACAGCAAAAATACAAAAATACACTTGTCACTATATTATTCCATTACTACTCTACTTACCAGTTCCTTCAGCTCCTTGTGGGTTCGACAACCTTTTCTTTTTGAAAAGTATTACAATTGATCTCCTGCACTTGGGAGCCATCAAGAAACTTTTCTGGCGCCGTTGCCGGGAAGCGTAGCGCTATTGGTAAGAAGTTTGGTAAGGGAACTTGAAAGTTGAATTTTACTTGCTGTTGCATCTCCTTTTTATTATGGCTTTTATGAAAGATACTTCGCTGCAACTTGCTTTATATGAGAGTGCTTATGCTATTAAACCTGTTGTTGAAAAAGCACCTGAAAAAGATTGCATAATCCCTCTTCATCATGTTAAAGATGTTAGGAATGAGAATTTTGCAGGGGTGGAACAAGAACTGCAAGCGATCACATACGGATGCGAGGATATATATGGGCTAATTAGGCTCAGTGCTATGTCTGATGATGAGATAAAGAGCAAGCTATTGTACCAGTCCTTGTCTGGTAGTGCTCGAATCTGGTATTTTTCTCTGGATGAAGAAATTAAAAGCGACTGGTGCACATTGAGGAAGGTTTTTTTTCTTAAATATTTTACTCCTAAAGAAGCTTATGATAGTCGCTGCTTTATATTCAATTTCTGGCCACATCCGGGAGAGAGTATGACTCAAGCTTGGGGGAGGCTCAAGGACCTCCTTCGTAAGAATCCTTGTCATGATCTCACAAATAAACTTATATTGATAAAATTTTATGTGAGACTACCTAAGAGGCAAAAGGAATTTTTGGATAATTCATCCGGTTGAAGCTTTACAAATAATACTGTAGAAGAAGCTTAGAATTTATTGGAGATTATTTCGATGAACACTGGTTATTGGGATCTCGACAAAGGTAACGAGGCTTATTTTGATTATGAATATTCATGTGTAGAAGATTTCTCTAGCTCTATTTTGTTTAAGAATGTTACTGAGGATTTTGGTCTTGATCCATATGTTCTAATTGAAATAGCTAAGAAATTTGCTGAGCACATTCAAATTCCTAAAAGTGGCTTTGATTTTTATGTTGAACCTGTTAAATCTTCTATTGTTGTTCCTAAAGTTATAAAAGAAGCACCTTTGTCATCTGTAGTAATAGAAGAATATATTGAGCCACCTCCATATCCTGAGAAAATTAAAGAAAATTGCTTATTGCTGTTGCTGATAAAAGTAGAAAACTGTTCTCAACCTAAAGAACAGGTAGAAGTCAAGAGTCAAGTCTCTATTATTAAGCAGCTAAATGAGGAAGACCCTGTTGATGTTTATTTATGTGAGGATGCTACTAAAGTTATAAAAGGGAATTCAGCTAAAGTTGGTAAGCCGGTTATATCATGCTCCACTGGGACTTCTTGTTATCATGGCTTATGTGATATTGGAGCAAGCATTAGTGTTATTCCATATTCTCTCTATCAAGAAATTAAGCCTGATATTGATCCTATCACCATGGAAGAGACAGGTATGACAATCCAGCTTGCTAATAAAGATTATATTAGTCCCTTTGGAACTGTTAGAGATGTTGAGGTATTGGTAGGTAAAGTAAAATATCCTACTGATTTTGTTGTGCTTGGTTGTCCACAAGATTCATTCTGTCCTATTATATTTGGTAGACCTTTCTTACATACTGTTGGTGCTGAAATTGATTTGCCTAAAGAGAGAGTGTTTATTGAATGTGCTGGAGAGAAGCTTGAATTTAATTTTTCAAAATTTGCTGATAAACCTGCAATGAAAGAGCCAAAATCTAAAGATATAATTGAAACTCTTGCTCATATAGCTGTAGCTTCATCAGATGTTGTGGAATGTTATATGCTTAATCATCAAGAGCCATTTAATGATGAAGAAAAGGAAGCTTTAGAGCAAATTTTATGGCAGCAACCTCCACAATTACAATTGCATATTCCACCTGATAATCTAGGAGTACTTCCACCACCTAAAGGAGATCCTAGTTTTGAATTAAAACCTTTGCCTGAAAATCTGAAATATGCATATTTGGATGAGAAGAATATATATCCTGTTATTATTAGTGCTAACCTTTCAGCTGAGGAAGAAGGGAAATTACTTGATGTGCTTAAAGCTCACCGGAAGGCTATAGGTTATTCTCTTGATGATCTTATGGGTATTAGTCCATCTCTTTGTATGCATAAAATTAATTTGGAAGAAGATGCTAAACCCGTTGTTGATTTCCAACACCGTCTACATCCAAAAATGAAGGAAGTGGTAAGAAAGGAGGTAATAAGACTTGTAGAGGCTGCTATTATTTATCCTAAGCTGATAGTAAATGGGTTAGTCATGTTCATTGTGTTCCCAAGAAAGGTGGAATTACTGTGGTTCCTAATAAAGATGATGAACTTGTTGCTCAACGAACCATTGTTGGTTATAGAATGTGCATTGACTATAGGAAATTAAATAAAGCAACTCGTAAGGATCATTATCCATTACCCTTTATTGATCAAATGCGTGAAATATTATCTAAACATTCTCACTTTTGTTATCTAGATGGGTATTCTGGTTTCTCACAAATTCCCGTTCATAGTGATGATCAGGAAAAGACCACTTTTACTTGCCCATATGGTACATTTGCTTATAGGAGAATGCCTTTTAGTTTGTGTAATGCCCCTGCTACTTTTCAAAGATGCATGAATGCTAAATTTGCTGATTATATTGAGAAAATAGTGGAAGTCTTTATGGATGATTTTTCTGTGTATGGTACTTCTTTCGATAATTGCTTGTTCAAGCTTAACAAAGTTTTGTAGCGTTGTGAAGACCAACACCTTGTTCTTAATTGGGAGAAGTGTCACTTTATGGTAACTGAGGGAATTGTTCTTAGGCATCATATTTCTGGAAGAGGTATAGAAGTTGACCCAGCAAAAATAGAAGCTATTGAGAAGTTACCATATCCCAGACACGTCAAAGATATAAGAAGCTTTCTTGGTCATGCAGGTTTTTATCGTAGGTTTATGAAAGATTTCTCTAAAATATTAAAGCCTCTAACCAATCTTTTGCAAAAGGATGTTCCATTCTCTTTTAATTATGATTGCATTGAGTCTTTTAATGTTTTAAAGAAAGCCTTAACAACTGCACCTATTATTCAACCTTATGATTGGAATTTGCCTTTCAGCATTATGTGTGATGCTAGTGACTATGCAGTTGGGGCTGTCTTGGGCCAAAGGGTTGATAAGAAGCTTAATGTTATTTATTATGCTAGTAAGACATTAGATGGTGCTCAAAGAAATTATGCTACAACTGAAAAAGAATTCTTAGCTGTGATATTTGCATGTGATAAATTTAGATCCTACATAATTGATTCAAAAGTCATTATGCACTCTGATCATTCAGCTATTAAATATTTGTTGAATAAGAAAGATGCTAAGCCTAGGCTAATAAGATGGGTACTTTTGGTGCAAGAATTTGATTTGCATATCGTTGATAGGAAAGGAGAAGATAATCCTGTAGCTGATCACCTTTCTAGAATGGAAAATATACCTGATGATCCTATTCATATTAATGATTGTTTTGCTAATGAACAAGTTGCCCTTGTTATTGTTTCTAGTGCTAAAGTTGCATCTCCTTGGTTTGCCAATTATGCAAATTTTATTGTTGGGAAAGTTTTGCCGCCACATTTCACTTACCAACAAAGAAAGAAATTCTTTTATGATCTTAGACATTATTTTGGGTATGATCCATTCTTGTATAAGAAAAGTGTTGATGGCATTATTAGACGTTGTATACCTGAGCATGAACAACAGGCTATTATAAGAGACTGTCACGATAGTCCCTATGGAGGACATCATGCAGGAGATCATACGGCAGCAAAGGTATTACAATCTGGTTTTTATTGGCCTACTATACATAAGGACTGTGCTGAATATGTTAAAACTTGTGATAAATGTCAAAGAGTAGGAAATATTAGTAGGAGAAATGAAATGCCCATGAACTATACTTTACCACTTGAACCATTTGATGTGTGGGGTTTTGACTTTATGGGACCTTTTCCAGCATCTAGTACAAAGCATACTCACATTTTGGCTGCACTTGATTATGTTACAAAATGGGTAGAAGCAATTCCAACTAAAAGTGCAGCCCAGGCCACAACGATGAAAATGCTAAAAGACATCATTTCCCTAGATTTGGTGTACCTAGATTTTTAATTACTGGTGGTGGTTCTCATTTCATGCATGGTGTTCTTAGAAAAGCTTTGGCAAAATATAATGTTAATCATAGAGTTGCATGACCTTATCATCCACAAACTAGTGGGCAAGTTGAATTAAGTAATAGAGAGATTAAACTTATTTTAGAGAAGACAGTAAACAAGTCTAGATCTGATTGGCCTCTTAAAATTAATGATGCATTATGGGCTTATTGAACTGCTTATAAAAATCCTATGGGTATGTCTCCTTATAAAATGGTTTACTGAAAAGCATGTCATCTTCCCGTTGAATTAGAACACAAAGCTAGATGGGCTATTAAGCAATTAAATTGTGATTTAAAAACTGCGGGAGAGAAGAGATTACTCGACCTAAACCTATTAGATGAATGGAGGAATGAGGCTTTTGAAAGTGCAAAATTATTTAAAAAGAAAGTTAAAATTTGGCACGACAAGAAAATTAAAAAGAAGGAATTTAAAGTAGGGGATCAAGTTCTATTATACAACTCTCGTTTCAAGTTTTCTGCAGGAAAATTGGCTTCAAAATGGCAGGGCCCATTGGTAATTGATGGCTCCCAAGTGCAGGAGATCAATTGTAGTACTTTTCGAAAGAAAAGGTTGTCGAACCCACGAGGAGCTGAAGGAATTAGCGAGAAGAATAACAAGGGAACAATAAAAGTAAAGGATGTATTTTTGTGATTTTGTAGGTTATTGCAAGTAAAGTAAAGTGCGGAAAGTAACTTGCAGCAAGTAAATAATCTCGATGAGAGACAAAAGCCCAATCCTCTATATGCAAGAGGACAAGCTCGCAAGTGTCTGTGTGACTTATGAGAGGAAAACGTTCCCGAGGGCTACATGGATTTAGTTGGAATGATGATTCATTGCATAACATGTTCGTGCATCTTGTCTAATTTAATTCCTCTTCGGACGGAGCCAAAAATAAGCGATGCTAAATAAATAAACTATCGCCCCTTATGATGGATCACGTGGCCAATTAAATGACAGCACGAGAATTATTAAGACATGCGTCCCACCATAGCATTACACTCCGAGGTCCCCGATACAAATACCCTCATAATGCAATTCAATAACGCTGCCCCACGTTCCTGTCACCGAGAGACATTGCCAAATCACTACACTATGGTGTTCTCCTATGAGCCCATATAGGTGAAGTGTTGTACAGTCGACGTTCGTACAACACCATCATAGAATCACATAAAAGAATTATTCTAGACAAAATACCGACATCAAGTTATATAACAAATCATTACCAATTCATCCTATGCCCCCAGGAACATACGGGAACTACTCACAACGTGAAAGCATAATCATGGATGGGTGCATATGTGATACAAAGCAATCTGAAATATTAGGTTCACCACCAAACAATGACAAGTACTCAATCACTAACATGAAACGGAGCACAATACATGTATCAATGATGTAGCAATACTCAAACAACGAGGGGGATGAGGTGAACAACGGTGACGGTGGCGACGGTGCTGCAGGTGGTGATGACGGTGGTGATGTAGATGCCTCCTCCCACGCTAGGAAGCGAAGGAGACGATGGTGGGGATGATTTCTCCCTTCTCCGAAACACCGGAACAGCAGCCTCAGACCCCCTCCCGGAGGGAATCAGGAGTTTCGCCGCCCTAGCGGCTCCGTATCGAGGAATAAAAATTAGGCAGCTCATTTTCGGGGACGACGAAGACCCCTGTTACAAACCCTCGGGGAGTGGACCCACGAGGCTCCAAAGGGGTGAAGTGGCGCGGCTAAGGAATCTGGCCGCGCCACCTGCCCCCTTTTGGGCTTCGTGACCCTTCTCCCTTGCTTCTTGTGTTCACGGCCTTTCTCCCGAAGAAAAACTGACGTGGTTTTTGGTTTCATCCAATTTGGAGTCCTGTAGCTCCTGTAACATCAAAAACATGAAAATGGGTGTTTTCTGACACCTAGAAATTAAATACCAAAAATAGGGACTTTGTATGAAAGTCCCCAAAAACATTCTAAAACATGTGAAAACATCAATATAACATTGGTAAAACATCTAAAAAGTGCTTATATGGAGGGCATAAATGATGATATAAAATGCACGTATCAACTCCCCCAAGCTTAAACCTTTGCTCGTCCTCGAGTAAATAAGGACATGGATCATTACATGCATCAATGGACTTATGGTTGATAAATAAATACGGGCATTGTATCATCATCATATTCAATTATAATGCAAGATGAATAAATAAAACTCATACACATGAGGACAGAATATTCGAAGCTCTAGCAATCACCCCATACTTTTGAAAGTAAATAACCATTGTATGTTGGACAATCGAATCATACTCTCTCTTTATTTTAACACATACTTGCTCTCTTTTTGGCAAGCTTTATTTCTCTCTTTCCTATTGCTGAATTAAACTCTTGTAGAATAACTAGTTTTTAAAGAAAGAACATGAAAAGCTGAATATGAAATTTAATAACCCCCCTTGTTTCACTTGTTGACTAGTACAAAATTCGGTCATGGATATTTCAATCAAGTCCCATGCTCATTCAACCTTTTTGCCTTTCACTTTCCATGGCTAACCGAATCCTCGGGTGCCCTCCTTTCATACACTTTCAAGAGCATGAGTATTGAAATATCCATGAAGCCTAGATTTGCTCAAAAGACACAAGATTATGACAAGAGAGTTCCATACCCTTTTCATTATCCCTTCCAAACTCTTTATCCTCCAAGACTATAATTGTTCTACCAATTTTATTTTTCTCATGTCATATTGACTTATTCTTCCTCACTTTTTTATTTCATAGACGGATAATTCTACAATTGTCCAACACACTCAAGTTAATTAATTTCAAGGCAAGATGTGACTGAAACCTCTAAATAAACCATGCTCATTTGCATGAGCGTTACCCATAAATCTCCAAAACAAGAGAATCATGGATGACACCATGCTTTATTATTCATTGAAAAACCATAAGCTAGGGATACATGATAATGCTCAATGAGCTCACTCGAACCTAAACAAAATCGATAACTAGGTGATAAAAGCATGGCTCACTCAAACTAGGGTGATATGATATAATAAAAACTAAAAGAGGGGGATAGGTGAAACTCCCCCAAGCTTAGATGACTACCGGTGGTTCTTCACTTCTCCTTCTCGTATTCAGCCAATGCCTCCTCTCTCTCCTTCTTCTCATAGTGGTACTCAAGCTTCCCAACGATCTCCATCATCTCACGGTAAGCTCGCTCAAATACACCCGCAGCCTCATCCAAGCTCTTCATGAGATTCTTCTCCACCGTTTTATTGCTAGGCTTCCACTCCGGGCTTGGTGCTTTCTTCTTGTGGATCAGATGATCCCACTCGCCAGGATAGTTCTTCTTAGTTGGCCTTGAAATTTCCCTGTCAATAAGAGTAGAAGCAACGTTGTGGCTAACAAATACACGCCTAGGGATCCTCCCTCCGGTGCTCATACGTGCCGTTTGCTTCCTGTTTCCAGGGGCACGTTCACCTTCACACCAGCCACGTGGATCGGAGATGGTGGCTTTGCTACAATAGGCTTGATGTTGATGACGGGCTCGTCGGCCTCCTCGTCAAGATCTTCAACCATGATCTCGCGAAGCTCCACGTCCTCATCATCCGAATAGTCCTTCCTCTTCCTATTCCTCCTCCAGATGGATGTGGGGCTGATGCCCTCAAGCTCATCATCATCGTCATCCATGGAGGTGCATTGGTAGGAGTCTCCCGAAGTCATGGCTAAGAAAACCTGACAGACAGAATTGGCAAAAACAAAGATCGCTCGAGAACTCTCGGTGCGAGATTAGATCGACAGAAGGGGGTATATATCGAAAGGTTTTAAGGTAAGACGAAGCGTTTGAGACGAAAACGAGACGGAATAGGACACCGAGGGGGAAAAGGGGTGAAGTGGCGCGGCCAAGGAATCTGGCCGCGCCACCTCCTCCTTTTTCCATATCGTGGCTCAATTCCTTCCAATTTTCTTCTCACACGCGTTAATTTCCATAAAAATGAGTTCTGCAAGTTTTCACGCAGTTTCGAGAAACTTCCAAACACAATAGTTGAAAACTATTGATTCTGGGTTTCTGAAGCTGCAGGATTTCTTGCAATTACCTCCTCCGGTGTCATCAACTTCACCTTTTCGATGATTCCAACAAAGGTCTTTCCTGCAATATAATGTTTAAGACGTTGTCCATTGACTACATGAGGCTTACCCTTCATATCACCGTGAAGATGGATGGCTCCTGAATGGTACACCTCCTGTATCACCAATGGCCCTTGCCATTTCGAAGCGAATTTCCCTGCAAAAAACTTAAACGAGAGTTGTACAATAGAACTTGATCTCCTACTTTAAATTCTCTCTTTTTAATTTTCCTGTCGTGCCAAATTTTAACTTTCTCTTTAAACAATTTTGCACTTTCATCAGCCTCATTCCTCCATTCATCTAGCAAGTTTAGGTCAAGTAATCTCTTCTCTCCCGCAGTTTTAAAATCAAAATTTAATTTCTTAATAGCCCATCTAGCTTTATGTTCTAATTCAACGGGAAGATGACATGCTTTTCCATAAACCATTTTATAAGGAGACATTCCCATAGGATTTTTATAAGCAGTTCTATTAGCCCATAATGCATCATTAATTTTAAGTGGCCAATCAGATCTATTTTTGTTTACTGTCTTTTCTAAAATAAGCTTAATCTCCCTATTACTCAATTCAACTTGCCCACTATTTGTGGATGATAAGGTGATGCAATTCTATGAGTAACATTATATTTTGCCAAAGCTTTTCTAAAAACACCATGTATGAAATGTGAACCACCATCAGTAATTAAAAATCTAGGAACACCAAATCTAGGAAAAATGATGTCTTTAACCATTTTCATTGCAGTGGCATGATCAGCACTTTTAGTTGGAATAGCTTCTACCCATTTTGTAACATAATCAACTGCAACCAAGATGTGAGTATGTTTTGTACTAGATGCAGGAAAAGGTCCCATAAAGTCAAAACCCCACACATCAAATGGTTCAAGCGGTAAAGTATAATTCATGGGCATTTCATTCCTCCTACTGATATTTCCTACTCTTTGACACTTATCACAAGTTCTAACATAATCAGCACAATCCTTGTGTAAAGTAGGCCAATAGAAACCAGATTGTAATACCTTTGCTGCCGTACGATCTCCTCCATGATGTCCTCCATATGGACTGTCGTGGCAATCACTTATAATAGCCTGTTGTTCATGCTCAGGTATACAACGTCTAACAATGCCATCAACACTTTTCTTATACAAGAATGGATCATCCCAAAAGTATGTCTAAGATCATAAAAGAATTTCTTCTTTTGTTGATAAGTGAAATGTGGTGGCAATACTTTCCCAACAATGTAATTCGCATAATTAGCAAACCAAGGTGATGCAACTTTAGCACTAGAAACATTAACAAGGGCAAGTTCTTCATTTGCAAAGCTATCATTAATAGGAATAGGATCATCAGGTATAATTTCCATTCTAGAAAGGTGATCAGCTACAGGATTATCTTCTCCTTTCCTATCAACAATATGCAAATCAAATTCTTGCAATAATAGTACCCATCTTATTAGCCTAGGCTTAGCATCCTTCTTATTCATTAAATATTTAATAGCTGAATGATCAGAGTGCACAATGACTTTTGAATCAATTATGTAAGGTCTAAATTTATCACATGCAAATATAACAGCTAGGAATTCTTTTTCAGTAGTAGCATAATTTCTTTGAGCACCATCTAGAGTCGTACTAGCATAATAAATAACATTAAGCTTCTTATCGACCCTTTGGCCCAAAACAGCCCCAACAGCATAGTCACTAGCATCACACATAATTTCAAAAGGCAAATTCCAATCAGGAGGTTGACTAATAGGTGCAGTTGTTAAGGCTTTCTTTAAAACATTAAAAGACTCAATGCAATCATCATTAAAAGAGAATGGAACATCCTTTTGCAAAAGATTGGTTAGAGGCTTTGATATTTTAGAGAAATCTTTAATAAACCTACGATAAAAACCTGCATGACCAAGAAAGTTCTTATACCTTTAACGTCTCGTGGATACGGTAATTTTTCAATAGCTTCTATTTTTGCTGGGTCAACTTCTATACCTCTTCCAGAAATACGATGCCCAAGAACAATTCCTTCAGTTACCATAAAGTGACACTTCTCCCAATTAAGAACTAAATGTTGGTCTTCACAACGCTGCAAAACTTTGTTAAGGTTGAACAAGCAATTATCGAAGGAAGTACCATACACAGAAAAATCATCCATAAAGACCTCAACAATTTTCTCAATATAATCTGCGAATATAGCGTTCATGCATCTCTGAAAAGTAGCAGGGGCATTACACAAACCAAAAGGCATTCTCCTATAAGCAAATGTACCAAATGGGCAAGTAAAAGTAGTCTTTTCCTGATTATCACTATGAACGGGAATTTGTGAGAAGCCAGAATACCCATCTAGATAACAGAAGTGAGAATGTTTAGATAATCTTTCAAGAATTTGATCAATAAAGGGCAATGGATAGTGATCCTTACGAGTGGCTTTATTTAATTTCCGATAATCAATGCACATTCTATACCCAACTACAGTTCGTTGAGCAACAAGTTCATCATCTTTATTAGGAACCACAGTAATCCCTCCTTTCTTAGGAACACAATGAACAAGACTAACCCATTTACTATCAGCTATGGGATAAATAATACCAGCCTCTATGAGTCTTATTACCTCCTTTCTTACCACTTCCTTCATTTTTTGATGTAGACGATGTTGGAAATCAACAACGGGTTTAGCGTCTTCTTCTAAATTAATTTTATGCATGCAAAGAGCTGGACTTATACCCTTTAGATCATCAAGAGAATAGCCAATAGCCTTCCGGTGCACTTTGAGCACATCAAGTAATTTCTCTTCTTCCTCAGCTGAAAGGTTAGCACTAATAATAACAGGATATATATTCTTCTCATCCAAATATGCATATTTCAGATTTTCAGGCAAGGGTTTTAATTCGAAACTAGGATCTCCTTTAGGTGGTGGAAGTACTCCTAGATTATCAGGTGGAATATGCAATTGTAATTGTGGAGGTTGCTGCCATAAAATTTGCTCTAAAGCTTCCTTTTCTTCATCATTAAATGGCTCTTGATGATTAAGCATATAACATTCCACAACATCTGATGAAGCTACAGCTATATGAGCAAGAGTTTCAATTATATCTTTAGATTTTGGCTCTTTCATTGCAGGTTTATCAGCAAATTTTGAAAAATTAAATTCAAGCTTCTCTCCAGCACATTCAATAAACACTCTCTCTTTAGGCAAATCAATTTCAGCACCAACAGTATGCAAAAATGGTCTACCAAATATGATAGGACAAAATAAATCTTGTGGACAACCAAGCACAATAAAATCAGTAGGATATTTTATTTTGCCTACCAATACCTCAACATCTCTAACGATACCAAAGGGACTGATAAAATGTTTATTATCAAGCTGGATTGTCATACCTGTTTCCTCCATGGTGATAGGATCAATATCAGGTTTAATTTTTTGATAGAGAGAATATGGAATAACACTGATGCTTGCTCCAATATCACATAAGCCATGATAACAAGAGGTCCCAGTAGAGCATGATATAACCGGCTTACCAACTTTAGCTGAATTCCCTTTTATAACTTTAGTAGCATCATCACATAAATAAACATCAACCGGGTCTTCTTCATTTAGCTGCTTAATAATAGAGACTTGACTCTTGACTTCCACCTGTTCTTTAGGTTTAGAACACTTCTTTCTACTTTTATCAGCAATAGCAATAAGCAAGTTCTCTTTAATTTTCTCAGGATATGGAGGTGGCTCAATATATTCTTCTATTACTACTGAAGATAAAGGTGTTTCTTTAGGAACAACAACAGTAGATTTAACAGGTCCAGTGTAAACATTAGAGCCATTTTTAGGAATTTTAACATGCTCAGCAAATTTCTTAGCAATCTCAATAACGACATATGGATCAAGACCAAAATCCTCAGTAACATTCTTAAACAAAATAGAGCTAGAGAAATCCTCTACACATGAATATCCATAATCAAAATAAGCCTCGTTACCTTTGTCGAGATCCCAATACCCGGTGTTTAGTGAAATAACCTCCAATAAATTCCAAGCTTCTTCTGCAGTATTATTTGTAAAGCTTCCACCAGATGAATTATCCAGAAATTCCTTTTGCCTCTTAGGTAGTCTCACATAAAAGTTTATCAATATAAGTTTATTTGTGAGATCATGACAAGGATTCTTACGAAGGAGGTCCTTGAGCCTCCCCCAAGCTTGAGTGATACTCTCTCCAAGATGTGGCCAGAAGTTAAATATAAAGCAGCGACTATCATAAGCTTCTTTAGGAGTAAAATATTTAAGAAAGAAAACCTTCCTCAATGTGCACCAGTCGCTCTTAATTTCTTCATCAAGAGAAAAATACCATATTCGAGCATTACCAGACAAGGACTGGTACAATAACTTGATCTTCACCTCATCATCTGGCATACCACGGAGCCTGACCAGCTCAGATAAATCCTCGATCATCCGTATGTGATCGCTCGCGGTCCTTGTTCCATCCCCTGCAAAATTATCTCTCCTAGCAATTTGAACAAGATCAACGGGGATTAAACAATCTTCACGAGGTGCCTTTTCAACAATTTTTGGTTTAGTAGCGAAGGCACTTTCATATAAAGCAAGATGTAGAGAAGTACTTTTCATAAAAGCCATACTAAAAAGAAAATAAAACAGCAAGTAAAATTCTACTTTTAAATTCCCTTACCAACCTTCTTACCAATAGCGCTACGCTCCCCGGCAACGGCGCCAGAAAAGTGTCTTGATGGCTCCCAAGTGCAGGAGATCAATTGTAGTACTTTTCGAAAGAAAAGGTTGTCGAACCCACGAGGAGCTGAAGGAATTAGCGAGAAGAATAACAAGGGAACAATAAAAGTAAAGGATGTATCATTGTGATTTTGTAGGAGATTGCAAGTAAAGTAAAGTGCGGAAAGTAACTTGCAGCAAGTAAATAATCTCTATGAGAGACAAAAGCCCAATCCTCTATATGCAAGAGGACAAGCTCGCAAGTGTGTGTGTGACTTATGAGAGGAAAACGTTCCCGAGGGCTACATGGATTTAGTTGGAATGATGATTCATTGCATAACATGTTCGTGCATCTTGTCTAATTTAATTCCTCTTCGGACGAAGCCAAAAATAAGCGATGCTAAATAAATAAACTATCGCCCCTTATGATGGATCACGTGGCCAATTAAATGACAGCACGAGAATTATTAACACATACGTCCCACCATAGCATTACACTCCGAGGTCCCCGATACAAATACCCTCATAATGCAATTCAATCACGCTGCCCCACGTTCCTGTCACCGAGAGACATTGCCAAATCACTACACTACGGTGTTCTCCTATGAGCCCATATAGGTGAAGTGTTGTACAGTCGACGTTCGTACAATACCATCATAGAATCACATAAAAGAATTATTCTAGACAAAATACCGACATCAAGTTATATAACAAATCATTACCAATTCATCCTATGCCCCCAGGAACATACGGGAACTACTCACAACGTGAAAGCATAATCATGGATGGGTGCATATGTGATACAACGCAATCTGAAATATTAGGTTCACCACCAAACAATGACAAGTACTCAATCTCTAACATGAAACGGAGCACAATACATGTATCAATGATGTAGCAATACTCAAACAACGAGGGGGATGAGGTGAACAACGGTGACGGTGGTGACGGTGCTGCAGGTGGTGATGACGGTGGTGATGTAGATGCCTCCTCCCGCGCTAGGAAGCGAAGGAGACGATGGTGGGGATGATTTCTCCCTTCTCCGGAGCTCCAGAACAGCAGCCTCAGACCCCCTCCCGGAGGGAATCAGGAGTTTCGCCGCCCTGGCGGCTCCGTATCGAGGAATAAAAATTAGGGCAGCTCGTTTTCGGGGACGACGAAGACCCCTGTTAAAAACCCTCGGGGAGTGGACCCACGAGGCTCCAAAGGGGTGAAGTGGCGCGGCCAAGGAATCTGGCCGCGCCACCTGCCCCCTTTTGGGCTTCGTGGCCCTTCTCCCTTGCTTCTTGTGTTCACGACCTTTCTCCCGAAGAAAAACTGACGTGGTTTTTGGTTTCATCCAATTTGGAGTCCTGTAGCTCCTGTAACATCAAAAACATGAAAATGGGTGTTTTCTGACACCCAGTAATTAAATACCAAAAATAGGGACTTTGTATGAAAGTCCCCAAAAACATTCTAAAACATGTGAAAACATCGATATAACATTGGTAAAACATCTAAAAAGTGCTTATATGGAGGGCATAAATGATGATATAAAATGCACCGGGTTGATCGTATCTTCGCTTTCGTGCGAGAGTAGGAGTCCGAGTCAGGTTCAATCACAACCCGGCCTGTGGTGAGAAAATAAAAAGTCGGATCGTAGCCAGGCCAAGTACCGAGGAAAAAAGAAAGTCAACAGCCTGTCGGCCGGATTAGGGGCAGAGTCACGAGTCAGAGCCAAAGTCTAGCATGGCCGGCAGAAAAGGTTCAAACAACAAATTAGATGGAGCAAGGTAGTATCGAGGAAAAAAGGAAAGGAACTGACGAGCAAGATTGCTACGCTGGTATGCGTACGCGCAAAAAAGCAAATCGAGTAGCACTAGCACTCAACGCGGTTAAACAGTCCATGTGAGACACGGTCTCCAAGGCGATGGAAGAATAAAAAAAAAAGAGAAGAGAGAGTAAAAGGAGCACGCTGCCAGCAGGGTGACGATCAGGTGGAAAATTCGCTTCGTGTACTATTGGAGTTAGATTCCGGTGTGGCCAGCGTAAAGAAAAATCAGCGCCAAAATATACCATTGCAATGTATCAAGTCCAAAGAAAAATTACAGCAATCCGGAGGGCTGCCCTCGAGTGCTACCCCCGTACATCTGATCGTCTTTTGGAACAAGAAGAATAAAAATTGGATTTAGTTGGCTTGTTGCGGGATCCTGCATGAAAAAAGAGCAGCTCATGCAATAATGAAAAGAGAAGATGTAGAAGTGCAAAAGCATTGACCAAGGAGACCCGGCCGCGAGCCGGCTTCAGGCGCGTCTTCAACACAGGACAAAACAAGCTAAGTTGCATTTATATAAATTTCATACCGTATTTATTCAGTCAAATTAAATTTGATTCCTTTGAGTTCAATCCCTGGAGTTAAATATTGTTCATAAGAAAATTGCAAAGATCATCCAAAGGATTGCAGGTACTCTTTAAAGGTCGAGCTATCTATCAAATGGATTTATCAAAATCGAGCTATCTATCGCTCGCAAATGGATTTATCAAAGTCGAGCTATCTATTGCTCGCAATGGATTTATCAAAGTCGAGCTATCTATTGCTCGCAATGGATTTATCAAAGTCGAGTTATTTATCGCTCGCAATGGATTTCTTAAAAATTGGGCTATCTATCGTTCGCAGGTGGATTTATTAAAATCGAGCGATCGCTCGCAATGGATTTCTTAAAAAGTCAAGGGCATCAACATCAACATCAACATCAAGAACATCCAAACAAAGCTAAGTCATATAATTGTCTAAAGTTTTTTCATATTATTATTTGCTGCTGTTGGTTGTTGGGTTGAAGACATGGATCCTACCGCTTAATGGACGCACGTGAAGATGTTCGGGTTACAAACACTGAACCACACGTGGAACCTATTGGAGGAAAATCTATGAAACATCTCCCAGCTTCAACGCTTTGCAACAAAAAATTAGCTTAGCCCAAGAGTGCTACGCGACTTCGGTTAGCGATGCCCAGGAGTGCTACGCAAAAAATTATATAAGCTTGGCCCGAGAGCGCTTTGCAACTTCGGTTAGCGTTGCCCAGGAGCGCATCGCATCAGTATATGGGTCAATGGGGTAAATGTGCAGAGTTAAGCCATTACTTTCCAGAACATTGACCCGGTCTTGGGGGCTCTTGCTAAAATAGCCTGCAGCTACAATCTCAAGACCCGGCCCCGATGCCACCAGTATAATTCTTGGTTATCTTACTATTGAGCTCGATGTGACTCGCACTTATATGGCCTGATTGCTCACCTATAAATTCAATCAACCATGATGCCCAAAGGGACTTGGTTCGACCCTGTTTTTATTAGAGAAGTTGCGACAGGGTATCCATGCGAAAGCCGGCTCATAGTTAAAGAAACCAAAAGGGTCATCTAAACCAAAGGATTTGCAGAACGACATATCACGTTCATGAAAAAAGCAAATCCTCAGGGTGCATGTACACCATCAAGATAAATATTCATAAGTTTATTACAAGTCTATCATACTGTATAATGTTGTTTTATGCCCAAGGGAAATTTCTTGCAGGACTAATTTATAACCCGGCCGTAGAAGCCGAGTCATCAAGCTTGGTATCTAGAAAGTCAGAAGAAGTTTCACATTAAGAGCAGCAAGACCATGTGTTATTATTTCTAACGAAAGAGAGTAAAAGGAATTTCCTGCCTCGATGTGACGATGTGTGCAGCAGCAGGCGACTCAAAACAAAGGATATTATATAAAGTATTACCAGCATTTCAAGTGGATATGAAGGCATTACTCCAGCAAAGTTCCACGTACGTGTATACAACAAATAAACAAGAGTTGAGGAGGTGATCAGTTCAATCTATCAGCAAATGCAGTCCCATTATGATCATTATTGCCGGCTTGTCATTTAAATATTCAAGAGTTTGAAAACTTTCATACTGAAGTACAAAGGATCAGAGCAATGTGACCTGGTCTGCAGCAAGAGAATAAAGTACGAGTTGGCTCAGACTCGTGCAAATCAATCAAAGGAAAGAGAGAACAAAAAAAAAAAGGAAATAGTGGCCGGCTTCGGAAAATTGGGCATGTCCGGCTCTGCAACGATCAAGCGAGTCAAAAAGAAGAAATAGTAAATAGGTTGGAGGCTAAGTGTTTGTGCAATTCAGTCGAAGTGATGGAGAAACAAGAAGCTGCCGGATCACAAGTATCGATGCAGACAGGTTTTGAAGCTAAAGCTAGTTCAAGGTCCATGAAATAATACTGGAGAAGTCCAACAAAGTCAAGCCGGTGCAGCTGGCGCGTTGCTGGCAAGCTTGTGCGTGCAGCTCGGTGGCCAGGTTTACCTGCAATCAATATCACCAGATGATTTAAAGAAAGGGTCGAGTTGCATTGACGTGTACGAGAACTCAAGAAAAGTAAGCCGGCAGCTACTACTGCTAGCGCGGGTTGATCAAAGTTCCCGCGGAAAGGAGAAAAGTAAGAAGAAGAAAGCCAAATAGCCTCATCAGAAGTACCCATGCATGCAAGTCAGCATACGTGCAATCAAAAGAATGCTATTCACGTGAAGAGACCAAGGAAAAGAGTGCGGATGGCTCATCTGCACCAAGTTCATGACGATTATTGAAGACCCGGCTGTTCGCCGGCTTCAAGAAACAAACGATGACCCAGCAGTGGTCGGCTCTATTTATTTCACAACCATCGACGAGTTACACTGATATTTCAACCAGATATTACAATTGTCCCAGTGGAGATATTTGCATTCAATTGATTCGAAGACCCCGAATTGTTGCAGGCACGCAACCCGGCACTTGGGGGCTGCACAGTTTGAAATTAAATTTTTTGAGGTAATGAGGAAGTCCCAGGTTGCTGCAGGCATACAACCCGGCACTTGGGGACTACAGTATTTGAAGTTCAGAATATATCTCAGAAGTACAAGATTCAGAAGTCCCAGGTTGTTGCAGGCACACAACCTGGCACTTGGGGGCTATATGGTTCAGAGTGTTCATCTATCTATCACAAGCACCAAGTTATCGCGAGGTGATAAACTTGGAGCTTGGGGGCTACAGGTTATATACATGAGAAAATTCAAAATTTTATATTTTTGAGAGCAAGTAAAGCTGGAGGTATCAGCAATGGGTCTTCAAAATCCGGGTCTTGAAAGATAGCCTCCATATGAGTAGGCTACATAAAGTTCGGATCGTAAGAATCTGGAGGCATATGAATTCAGAAAGAAAAAGCCGAGTTATAAAATGGGCCTCCCGAATGAGATGGCCTATCAAGTCTAACCCGGGTTATTTCCCGTTAAAATTTATTTATCTTATATTTCAGGAGTTTAACCAGGATGATAGCATTGGTTGCTGCACCCAAGCACCAAGATCAAGGACAAGAGTATCAAGTGAAGCAAGCCAAATGTACATCCAAGTTAAACTTGGGGGCTAATGTTGGGGGATTATAACCCGGTAGGCCCATGAAGAGTAAAGCATGACCCGCCAGGCAGGAGGCCGGGCGAGGCCAGCTAACTGTCATCGTGGGCCGGGTTACACTGATAGGCCGGCGAGCTTGTCGATAACCCGGCCTACGTAAGGAAGATTCCAGAAGACCCGGAAGTGGTACGCATCAAGACTTGGAGGATTCGAAAGACAAGACGAGTTAGAGTAGGATTCCAAGTACGGGAATAGCCCGGCCTTACCTTGTAAGCGACTAGGAGACCCGGATGTCTTTATAAGCCGGTTCCTAGGTCATAGAGAGGGAGATACAGGAGAGACAGATTCAAGAGGTAGAAGAGATAGGCCAAATAAGATAGAAAAATAGAGAGAGCTCAAGATAGAGAGCTCCCACGCCGGAATCATCCAAACCCGGCGATCGCCATTGGCGCACCATGCAATCTGTTATCATATAGTGATTTATAGCAGGATGTAGGGATCCTCCACCGAGGGGACCTGAACCTGGGTAAAAAATATCTTCTCCCTCGTAAAGCTAGACCAACTCCTGGACACCAGTTTCGCCTGGCCCCCAACTCAAAGTTACCCCATGGTAACATATGCCGTGACAACCCCACGACATATCAGTAATACAGGAGGTATACCGTTCAGGAGCCATCCGTCTTCACGGTGATATGAAAGGTAAACCCAATGTAGTCAATGGACAACGTCTTAAACATTATATTGCAGGAAAGAGCTTCATGGGAACCATCGAGGAGGTGAAGTTGATGACACCGGAGGAGGTAATTGTAAGAAATCCTGCAGCTTCAGAAACCCAAATCCAATTGTTAACAACTATTGTGTTTGGAAGTTTCTCGAAACTGCGTGAAAACTTACAGAAGTCATTTTTTTATGGAAATTAACGTGTGTGAGAAGAAAATTGGAAGGAATTGGACCTCGAGGTGGAAAAAGAGGGACCACACGCGGCCAGATTCCTTGGCCGCGTGGGACCACCCCTTTTGCTCCTCGGAGTCCCGTTTCGTCTCGTTTTCGTCTCTGAAGCTTCGTCTTACCCTAAAACAGTCAATATATACCCCCTTTTGTCGATCTAATCTCGCACCGAGAGTTCCCGCGCGATCTTTGTTTCTGTTGTTTTTGTCTGCCAGGGTTTAGCCATGTCAAGCCCTAGATCCAACCCAGAGGGAGAAGATTCCACCAAAGGAGGCATTGTGAACCACTACCTCAACTCCGTGATGGCCCCCATGAAAACCCTGACCTTTAGGGATGGGGTGCTGCTCATGGAGGAGGTGAAGGCTCCCAATACCGAAGGCACAGTGGAGGAGAGGCTGGATGCTTTGGAACATAAGGTTTTCAGGAAGAGTGGGAGGCTGATTACGAGAATAAGAAGTGAAGAACCTCCTGCAATCACCTAAGCTTGGGGGAGTTTCACCTAGCCCCTACCTTTTATCAGTTTTATCATATCTATCTAGTTTTGGTGTGCCTTGCTTTTATTATCTAGTTATCAGTTTCATTTAGGCTTGAGTGAGCTCATTCAGCATTATCATGTATCCCTATCTTATGGTTTTTCAATGAATAATAAAGTATGGTGTCATCCATAGTTCTCTTGTTTTGGAGATTTATGGGTAACACTCATGCAAATGAGCATTGTTTATTTAGAAGTTTCAATCACATCTTGCCTTGAAATTAATTAACCTGAGTGTGTTGGACAATTGAAGAATTATCCCATTGTGAAATAAGTGAGAAAGAATAAGTCAATATGACATGAGGAAAATAAAGTTGGTAGAATAGTTATAGTCTTTGAGAAAAAAAAGTTTGGAAAGGATAGTGAAAAGGGTATGAATCTCTCTTGTCATAATCTTGTGGCTTTTGAGCAAAGCTAGGCATCAATGGATATTTCAATACTTATGCTCTTGAAAGTGAATGAAAAAGGTAGGCACACGAGGATTCGGTTAGCCATGGAAAGTGAAAAGAAAAAGGTTGAATGAGCATAGGACATGATTGAAATATCCATGACCAATATTTGTACTAGTCAACAAGTGAAACAAGATGTGAATAAATTTCATATGCAGCTTTTCATATGCTTTCTTCAAAAACTAGTTATTATACAAGAGTGTAATGCAGCAATATGAAAATAGGAATAAAGCTTGCCACAAAAGAGCAAGTATGAGTGAAAATAAAGAGAGAGTATAATTCGATTGTCCAACATACAATGGTTATTTGTTTTCAAAAGTAAGGGTGATTGCTAGAGCTTCAAATATGCTGCCCTCATGTGTATGAGTTTTATTCATTCATCTTGCATTATAACTGAATATGATGATGATACAATGCCCGTATTTATTTATTAACCATAAGTCCATTGATGCATGTGATGATCCATGTCCTTATTTACTCGAGGACAAGCAAAGGTTTATGCTTGGGGGAGTTGATACGTGCATTTTATATCATCATTTATGGCCTCCATATAGGCACATTTGGGATGTTTTACCAATGTTATATCAATGTTTTTGCATGTTTTAGGATGTTTTTGGGGACTTTCCTACAAAGTCCCTATTTTTGGTATTTAATTTCTGGGTGTTAGAAAACACCCATTTTCATGTTTTTGAGGTTTCAGGAGCTACAGGTATCCAAATTGAGTGAAACCAGAAACCACGTCATTTTTTCTTCGGGAGAAGGACCATGAGCAGAAGGAGCAAGGGAGTGGGGCCCTGCGTCCCAAAAGGGGGTAGCCCACGTGGACAGATTCCCTGGCCGCGCATGGTACCCCAAAATGGGCATCGAGGCTCATCTCCCCTGGGGTTTTTAACCGAGGTCTTCGTCTTCCCCGAAAAGGAACGCCCTAATTTTCCCATGTCGATACGGAGCCGCCAGGGCGGCGAAACTCCTGATTTCCTCCGTGAGGGGGTCTGACGCTGCTGTTCCGGAGCTCCGGAGAAGGGGTAAATCATCTCCATCACCATCCCCATCTCCTCCTTGGAGTGGGAGGAGGCATCTACATCACCGCCACCACCAGCACCTCCATCATCACCGTCACCGTGATCCACTATGTTCCCCTCGTAGTTTGAGTGTTGCTACACCCTAGATACTTGTATTGTACTCCGTTGCATGTTAGGGATTGAGTACTTGACATTATTTGGTGGTGGATTCAATATTTCAGATTGTGTTGTATAACATATGTACCCATCCATGATCATGTTTGCACGTTGTGAGTAATTCCCGTATGTTCCCCGGGCATAGGATGAATTGGTAATGATTTGTTTCATAACTTGAGTTGGCATTTTGTCTAGTATATTTCTTTTATGTGATTCTATGATGGTGTTGTACGAACGTCGACTGTACAACACTTCACCTATATGTGCTCATAGGAGAACACCGTAGTGTAGTGATTTGTTGATGTCTCTCGGGACAGGAACTTGGGCCAGAGTCATTGAATTACATTACGAGGGTATTAGTATCGGGGACCTTAGAGTGTAAAGCTATGGTGGGACATTTGTCTTAATAATTCTCCTGCTGTCATTTAATTGGCCACGTGATCCATCATAAGGGGCGATAGTTTATTTATTTAGCTATTCCCATTTTTTGCTCCGTCCAAAGAAGAATAAAACTAGACAAGATATACAAACATGTTATGCAATGAATCACTATGCCAACTAAATCCATGTAGCCCTCGGGAACGTTTTCCACGTATTAGTCACACACATACTTGCGAGCTTGTCCTCTTGCATATAGAGGATTGGGATTTTATCTCTCTTTGAGATTATTTACTTGCTGCAATTTACTTTCCGCATTTTACTTTACTTGCATTTACACAGCAAAAATACAAAAATACACTTGTCACTTTATTATTCCATTACTACTCTACTTACCAGTTCCTTCAGCTCCTCGTGGGTTCGACAACATTTTCTTTTCGAAAAGTACTACAAATGATCTCCTGCACTTGGGAGCCATCACACGGACTGAAAGTAAGTTATAACCAATGGGTCTCAACATTGAGGACATTCACTAGGGTGATATCCGGTGCAACGACTACCTTGCCAAGACCTGTTACCTCAGATTTTGATTTATCTCCATATGTGACGGTTGCTTGATTTAGATTTGGGCGCAAATCTGTCATGATTTTCTTGCCTCCAATCATATGACTTGTGCATCCACTATCCAGCACCCATTTAGACCCACCAGAAGCATAGTCCTACAAGAAATCATTGACTTTGTTCAGGTCCGCATCTTTCAATAGGTCCTCTTATGTTAGCAACAAGGGTCTTTGGGACCCAAATAGTGTAAGCAATGAAATCAACAGCAGGGCCAACATGTTTAGCATAAACATCACCATAATAATCAGTATAAATAATGTGGTGAAGGTTATTAGGTCCTGCAAAGTCACTACATGTAGTGTTTCCCCTAGTGGCATCACCACTCGCAATGTTAGCCTTCTTAGCTCGAGTGGACTTGGCCTTCTTCTTGTTGTTGTTCTTCTTCTTGGCAACAAAGCCAAGTCCTTCTTTGCCATTTCGTGGCTTTTGCAAATGCAAAACACCATCCAATGGGCTTTTCCCATTAGGCTTGGGAGCCTTGGCAAGCTCATCCTTTGACCTAGCATTTTCCTCGATAATAGAGGTATGATCACATATAGGAGCAGAGGTGCTAGGTATATCATATTTAGCCAGCCGGGTTTGAAGTTGGTCATGCTTCTTGTTGAGGGTAGCATGATCACTCTCCAAGGCCTTGTTAGCCTCTTTGAGCTTCTCAAGCTCCTCGGTCAGTGTAGCTTGACCAACACCAAAACCAGCCTTTTCCTTTTTAAGCACTTTATATTTAGCAATGGCATGGTCATGTTCCTTAATGGGTTTAGCAATTATATCATTGTGAGTCTCCTCAATATTTTCAAGTTTCCCTCCACATGAAACTCTAAGCTCATGTTCATCCTCAAGGGTAGCCTCAATAGAGGCTATCTCATCAGCATAACCCCTTTATTGTGCACCCTGCACCTAGAGGAGGTGTTGAGCCTCACCATATTGGTGCAAGAAAGCCTCAAAGTGTATTTTGCCTTCACCTTGCAAGTTAGCCATAAATCTATTGAAAGAAGCAAGTCCTTTCGCCTTTTTAATATCATCCTCATCCATATTAGTTTGAGACTTAGGGGAGGAGGATTTGGATACCTCCGAGGCCTTAGCCATGAAGCACTTGGCGGAAGGGATGGTGGTGTTCTCATTTGGAGATTCAAAAAGAGCTATGGTGATTGGGGAGAGCGGGTATACCAAAAGTGTAACTCCTGCAGTGAATGGATCATATTGCAATAATCTCATTCTTATCAAATATAGGCTGGATGCCGAAAGAGTGGCCAGGCAAAAATAGTTAGCGTACTGGACTATGTCACACATGCAAGTTAATCCATATCCTCTCACTTTGTATACTATTACGAGCAAGCTATGCGACAGTGTAACCACCAAAAGAGTAGTCCGAGAGGGAGTCATGTTTTTTTATAATTCCTTCCATCAATTTTGCGCTAATAAATCCAATAAATGGCCCCCTCACGCATCGTCCACCATGGGTCCGCTATCACCAGCATTCCATCCCCCTGTCATCACCCACCTCAGTGAGTCTACCGTTATTTGTATCCATACATGTCTGCTCAGATTCCACTTGTAAGAAATACATAGGGATGTTACAATCTAAGAACTAGCAATAAATCCCACAAAGTATCATGCCACAGAAGCGTTGCCTTTGATGAGGGGGTTCAAACAAACCAAAGTTTAAAATAGCGGGCTATTGTATGTAGCCCCGGCTATTTCAGGAGCTACAAAAGGCTATAGCGGGGCTACAGCCTTATAGCAATTTTGCTAAATATGGAAGAAAATTCAAAATTTGGTCAACATATATTAGTGTATATCATTATATAGCCAGGCTAAATCAGGGATTATGGTTAGCATAGCGGTCTATTTGATCTCCAAAATCAGCCCAAATTTAGGCTAAATTTGTTGACTCCCCTTAGCGGCTGAGAGGCTAAATCGGGGCTACAAGCTTATAGCCGGGCTAAATCGGGGCTAAACCCTTATAGCCGGGCTATTAGCGGCTATTATCATCGTAGCCTATGAAGGTTGTAGCCGCAGCACGGAGCATCTTGAAAGGCTATAGCCGGGCTACAGCCGGGCTATAGCCGGCTACATCTTTGGTAGTCCCATGGTAGGAATTTTAACAAGGGCGGCAAGAGATTTTTTAGCTTAACTATGATGTTGTATGCATGATCATAACAAAATGCATAAACTTTTTGTTGGCAATATAGTATAACGTATTCATTTGTATTTATTTGCAGGAACAAATAGTTATGTTGGAGGCTACAACATGGGGTCAAGGTGACACTCTTTTCAGAATTCTCAAGCGACCTAGATATTCTCTTTTGTGACACAATCCATGACATACTTGTATGCATATATTGTAATAATCACAACGAGTTTTTTTTTCTGTTGCAAGCTCACCAAAATTGATTGCCGAACGGGAGTGGCTTATAGCGCCTTCGCCAAATGATGATGGCCACATTCACGTGTACACCTATGAAATGGAAAAGATCGATACACTTAAAGCTGGTCATTATGCTATCACTAAACTTGTTGCGCATCCAACAAAACTGAGTGTGTTGACGGTGTGTCGTGGACTTTTGTGTCGGAACGTCTTGTAAATCAAGTCGTATTTAACCCAAAAGATACAAACATCAATGATTTCCCTCGTTGACCATAGAGTACAGGTTTGGCTTCATAGTTTCACTATTGTACTTTTGCTAACAGGAATATACATGACATTATGGATATAAGTATTACCAATAGGTACCAAGATTGATTGAACGCATATGCTTAATTAGTGCAGCTTTGGGAGCGTTCTTCGGAATGTAGTTATACTCTGACTGGGCATCAGGATGATGTGAACAGCATGGAATTTTTCACACGTGAAGATCAGCAACAATATTTAACTACTGGATCTAAAGATAAGACAGCAAAGGTACGTTGCATTTCCCCTGATAGCTACTACTCAACTAATGATGTTCACCGAGTAACACATGGTTTCCCTTGGTCAAATCATCAGATATGGGACATAGAGACAATGACATGTGTTCATACACTCAAAGGGTTCATGTCTCCGGTTATGTGTGTCTTTGTGCATCCCAATCTACCTGTTCTAATTACAGGGACAGAAGATGGCATTATTCAACTATGGAGCTCCACCGATTTTAGGTGTTAAATTCCTGCCCATTTAGAACTTAATTGATTGAAGCCTGGTGTGGTTGAAGTAATATTTGTTTCATGAATCCGTCCCTCCATTTTCCCAGGCTAAAGAGGACATTTCACATGGGTAGTTGTGGATAGGTTCTCAGCCTTGCTCTTGCATGTCCAGCGGAGTCAGGAAGGTAATATTACTAGTCTTATTTTTATGGAGAGCCCACTAGAGCTTGTTGACACATACATAAAAAACCTAATGTGCTGCCATTAGCAAACATAGAAACACATCAATTCTTTCATTATTTTAAGTAATTCCGTATGTGGAATTAAACTATTCTTATTGTATTCACTAAACAACATTTTTATGATGGTATGGTTAAGCTAAGCATAATCTCTAACAGGGTTGTTATTGGAGAATCGGGGGCAATGTAAATCATATATTTCGATGATGGAGAATGTGAAGCGGAAGCAGAAAAAAGATAGGGAGCAGAAGAAGATCATATCTCTAGCTTAGTCCATGTACCCAGTCGATGATCTTTTTCCATCTTCGATATTGTGTAGCTACACCGTCGAAACTAGCTCTCACAATGTTATGTTTCAACAGTTTTTCTTAAATGATAAGTGTCGTGTTATATTAATACACCCTCCGTTCCATGATATAAGGTGCCTAAGGTTTTGAGAGAAGTTTCAAAATATAGGGTGTATTGCGATTTATGGACAATTTTATCCATCCACAAACGAGTCACAACCTAGATCGTACAAATTCGACAAGTTCTTTTCAATTTGTGGCTATTATGGACTCCTCTCTCTTGATTTTTACCAAGAGAAAATGAGTCTATCAGATGCAAAATACTGACGTAACTTACTGGCTTGCCAGTTGTCGTAACTTGTCACTTGAATTGTTTTTTTTCCGTCACTACCAACTCATGTTAGACTTGCGTGATAGTATTTATTCGTCTGGTTACATTCCTTGTCGACAATAATTTCCGACGTATTGTGTTATCGATTTGTCATTGTTTCCACACATATATAGCAACACCAAAACTTATATATGATCCACAAAAAAAGGGTAGATAGAGACAACGAGGCAGCGACCTAGCCTGATGTGAAGTTAAAGCCAACTAGCCCGCCGATTCCTTAGAGCATCTATAGCAGACACCGCATTTCCGCCAAAACTGTAAAATAACCGCCATTGCCGTTTCCGACCGAAAACACTGTCGACCAGATACCGCAAAAGTGACCGGCCTGCAATTTTTTTTGAGGGCGCGGCAATCCCCTCCCCCGGAACTATCAAAAAGGAGTTTGTGTGATCGACCTAGTGGTGCCCTCTATCCCTTGATCGATTTGGCGGGAGGGACATTTCACCGTGACAGTTCCAGCTTCGCCCCTCCCCGCCGGCCGAAATCTTCACCTCCCTGCTGCGACCGACCTCACCGCGTCCCTCCAGCGAGGCCATAGACAAGCCTGATCCCACGCTCGTCACTGTGGAAGTAGGATTAGCCAAATCGACAGCAGGCGGCGCCGCGGTGGATCTCGCCACCAGCGCTGTCGTGGGCGCGTCCGAAGCTTCCTCTAGCGTCGTTCCTCGCAAGCGGCTCGGCAACATGATCGTGCAGGGAGGCACGCCCACTCCCGTAGCCACCGCCAAGAGGGGCGCTCGCTCTACAGCTCGCGCTCCCACTCGCACTATCGCCGCCGGTAACCTTGCTGATACCGAGACGACGCAGCCTGTGAGGAAGGTCGTGCTCAAATGCAAGAGGCCGTCTCCTGCCAAGAAGGCCCCGGCGAGTTGTACGCCCACCCCCGCCGCCGCCCCACTGGTGTTCGATGTAATTTGCGCAAGGTACCTCAGTCCCCCCACCCCCACCCGTCGCCGAATTTTTTTTATTGCCGTCGTTCGTGTTTCAGCTCACTAATTTTGGGGACTACGCGGCTCTCCTCGAGGAAAACAGTGAACAATTAGAATGCACCGCTCGAGACTATGGATACGACGAGATGGAAGGCGGGGTACACGGTGGCGGCGATGAAGATGATGAGTTGCAAGAGATTGAAGGGGAGGTTTTGAGGCATCACAGACGGTAACGTATAGCAAGGGGTCGAAGAGCTATACCCAAATAGATGATGAGGTGTTTATCCGAGCTTGGGAGGCTGTGTCCCTCGATGCCATCCAAGCCACCGACCAAACCGGAAGAG
The DNA here is from genome assembly GCA_947311845.1 of Poa pratensis. NCBI lineage: Eukaryota > Viridiplantae > Streptophyta > Magnoliopsida > Poales > Poaceae > Poa > Poa pratensis. Next base: position 326,520 of record CAMZMU010000006.1, read on the forward strand.
ATATTGGCAAAGGATAGAAGACAAGTTCTTCTGGTTGATGCCATGGAATGTTGAAAGGACACCACACACCTATAGATCACTCCAAGGTCGTTGGGATGTGATCAAGGCGGCGGTTAGCCGGTGGTGTGGATGCTTGGGGCAAGTGTACAATGCACCTCCAAGTGGCACTAATGAAGCCGATTGGGTGAGTGTTTTTTCTGCAATCATATTTGTGCCGATGTTTGCAAGTGATAGTGCTTTGACATAGTTACTTTGGTTGTAGGTTAAAATTGCAGCCGCGAGGTATAGGAACATGCCGGCATCCAAGGGCAAGCCCTTTGCATTTGAGCAGTGTTGGGCATTGCTTAAGAAAAGAGAGAAATGGAAGGTGATGGACAAAGAAGCACCACCGAAGAGAGGCCCCTTCACCTTGTTTGACAGTGATGAAGATGATGAAGGAGGGAGAAACAAGGGTAGGCCGGATGGCAACAAGAAGGCCAAGGATAATATGAAGAAGGACTTGGAGGCATCAAGTTTGAGAGACAAGATAGATCATATGGTGCACTCAAATGATTTGATGGTTACCATGACTGTATAAGCAAAAAAAGAGTTGGCAATGAAGAGGTCTCAAGAGAAAGAGGAGAATTGGCACCTAGTCAAGGAGGAGAGGCAGCCGTCGAAGAGGCGGATAGGTTGCGCAATGCCGCAATTGAGGAGAAAAGAGCCCAAGCCAAGGAAACGAAGTCTCACTAGTACAAAACTGAGTATCCAAGACTAAACCTAGAGCCGGTTGGACCAAAATAAATTAAAACCGACTCCAATGAGGTATCTCAGACGGTCAAAATTCTGGAGCTGTCTCTAATATTATAGGAAGCGGTCTTAAATTGCACCCGTCTCCAAGACAGCAGCGGTTCTTATATTTGGCCGTCTCGAATCTAAATTCAGGCGGTCAAATTTTTTGGCCGTCTTTGGGGGCGGTCGCCCTTCCGCGTACGTGCCTTCTCCCCCGGCGTTGGTCAGACTCCTGTGGGCCCCGTGGTTAGTACCGCGGGGATACACCACAGAGCGTACACCCGGATTCATCCAGAAGGTCTGGGTTTGCTCCTCATGGACCCACCCGTCAGCGGCTGTGACATTGTGGAAACAGAGCAAATCCAGAGGCTCCGGGTTTGCTCCGGATTTTTTCTTACACAAATAGCATATGTAAATTCTCTCAAACAAATAGTTGCAAATTACAATGTGTTCCTTTCATGACAACACAATGTGTTCTATACTGTACAGTTGCATATAATCAAGTCAGGACAAAGTTTGCATAGTACTTGCATGTATTCAAAAACATCGCCTAAAAACTACAGAGACATTAGATTGTCAACTACGAAGTTTGCACTACGTTCATGTAATCTCGTCGGTTTATGCAAATTCACAACCTTTATATCTGTTTTATTACCTCATTTGTCAATGTAAATAACAAATGCACCTTTTTGTGCAGTTTATTCCAACCAAAAGTGAAAATTCAAATATTTTGGCCCAAAACAAATGTCCAGAGTGTCCGAACTTCTCCAGAGGCTCCGGATATTGAAATTTTGTCGCGGCAAAGTCGAGCCTTTCAGTCCAAATTTCGGCGCGTGACCAATATAATGCACGGGCAAATTCTCCACATCTCTTTACCTTATCTCTCCCCTTAGCCAATACCTTATCTCTTCCCCTTACTCAGTACCTTATCTCTTCCCCTTCGCTTTTCCATTCCCCAATCTAGATCCCGCCTCCTAGGTACTGGAGTCAAATCTTCCCCTTACTCAGATAACGAGCAGATTTGAGCAATCTAGATCCAGATGTTCCGGTCTTCAACGACGGCCACTAGGCCCTTCCCGACTACTTTGCTCAAATCTGCTCGTTATCTGGGGTCGCTCCGGCTTGGCGGCGCCATGGACGCCGGCGTGGCTTCCCGAGCTCCTGCATCTTCTTCCTCGAGCAAGACCTCAACTGCATGAGCGCACCGCCGCCTCCGTCGCCGGCGCCTGTTGACAGCAAGGTAATCCCCGTAGGCTTTCCCAATCCCTCATTTGCTCCCATGTACTAGATCTTGCTTATTTTTCTATTGTTTTTAGTGGAGTTATGCATTTGACTTTTTCATTGCAGTGTACTAGAAACTTGCTTCTTTGTTATGATGTAGAACTCTCCTTATGCCAGTTTTATCTTTGCAGGACTTCGGATGGCTATGCAATACCTTGGCTGCACAAGATAGGCATAGGACTTAATCATGCCTATGTATTTTCTATCTCTAATGTGAATATTTTATTGTTTCAAAAATATTGTATGATATTTGAATGGAAATAGTGTGATGTGAAAAAATATTGTATGATCCGTGTTAGTAGAAATATCTGTGAAGTTTGTGTTGGTCTTGTTCTAAAGGAAATGTGCTTGTGTTGTTGTAATAAAAATGTACTTGGGGTTCTAATATTGAGCCGACAGTGGGCTGCATTTTATCGGAGACGGTCTTTTTTTACAACCGGCTGGGGGTTTCCGAGACGGTTATTTTTTACAACCGTCTGAGGGTGTCCGAGACGGTTATTTTTTTACAACCGGCTGAGGGTGTTCGAGACGGTTATTTTTACAAAGGCCATATTATCAACGACCAATGCTTGGAGACGGTTGACGAAAACCGGCTGCGCCCGTTGTAGGTAAACCGGCTGCATTGGCCTGTTCGGTACTAGTGTCTCTTGCCAAGCTCATTGTCGAGGAGAACAAAATCATGTGCATGCATGAACCGTAATGAGATGGATGAGCTAACCTTGGATTGGTGTGATTTTACGAGAAAAGGGATCTTGGAGGATGGCTGCCATCGGTGGTGGTGGTGTTGGTGGTTGTTCATCGAGGTTTCGCCACTTTAATGTGGTTCTTTTGATGCAAAAAATGATCTATTCGGTTCTCTAGATGGTTAAAAATATATTGTTTGCTATTTGTATGTGAGAACTATGTTGAATTTCCGAATTATTCTTATTAATTGTCGGAATTTCATTTAAATTGTGCAATTCTGCGTTTGCGGTTTGCAGGTCCGGTTTTTGATGCGGTAGAACAACACTGCAATACATATTCTCTTTTGCAGTTCGACATTCCGGTGTTTGTTCTGCCGCAGTCAAAAATGGACCTGCAAACCCGTTTGCCGCGCCCCTCATCGCAGGTTTGCGGGCTGGCGGAATGCGGTGTCTGCTAGAGATGCTCTTAGTACCCGTAAATAGCACGATTTGTTGTACAAGTATTTGTGTGTACTACTCCCTCTGTCTGGGTATGTAGGGCCTACGCGTGCCCATAGGTCCTCAATTGACCAATATAACATATGTTATATAATAAAAAATTATGCCGTTAAAAAATACATCATCTAAGTTTCAACTGGTAATAAGTATATCATTGTGCATTTATAGTTTCGTATAATTCTTGCCGGTCATGTTATTTAGAAGAGTTCACACAGTAACTGCTATGTCCATATTAGGCTGCTCATAGTGGGGAGTAACTAAGACTAATAACATATGCATGCATGTGCATTGGGGTGTGTGATGTTACTACCTCTATAGTGGGTGGTAACTTATGTGTAGTGTCATCTCTATCTCTATCTCTATCTCTATCTCTACTACCTAAAAAGCAAATTTCGTTCCTCAGTCTGCCAAACAGCGTTACGTTTCGTCCAACCTCGTCATCCGTCGCCCCTCGCGCTTCACCGCTCGCCCCGTATGCCATCAAATGGGCTAAGCACAGCAAAGTCAAAGCCCAACAAAGTCGAGCGTTTTAACCCTGTCGGCGTGCTCTCTTCCTCTTCGATCCCTTCCTCCTCTCTCCCTCTCCTTGGCGGCCGCCCCCGGGCTCAACCACACGCGCATCGCCGCCCCTGCTGGCCTCCAACACACCACCGCCGCCGCCCCTGATGGCCTCCAACACACCGTTGCCGCTGCACGATCCCACCTCGCATACAACGACGACGCCGCCGCCGGCATCCCTTCTCGCGTACAACGCTGCCGCCCGGTCCTGTCTGCCGTACGGCTTTTCCACCCGCCCACTTCTTCCCATACCGCGCTGCCGTGCACTGCAGCAGCACTGAACCGGGCACTAGGCGGCGGCGTACTCCTGGCGGCAACGCCAACTCGAACCGCGACCTCCACGCCGGGCGGCGCTGTGTGCACGCTCCTCCACGGTCAGCTTCCTTCCCGTGCAGGAGGAAGAGTAGAATGTGGGTGCGGCGCACGAGATCGACGGCAACACGATGGCAGCCGCCCACACGCGTTTCGCGAAGGAGATAGGCGGTGCTCGTCATTGCGATGGTAATCCAATCTGGTATGGCTCCCTCGATTCCTGAAATCAGCTTCGTACATGGGGAAAATTTGGAGTTCAGACATCCACAGCTTCGTACGTCGGGAAATTTTGGGGTTCAAGCATCCACAGCTTGTACATGGGGAAATTTTGGAGACAATGTGTGTTGTCGATTCGTAGAGTTCAGCAGTGGAGCATTGTTGTCTTCTGGTTTCCTTGCTCACCATCGTCTTGCAATTGAGTAATGGTATCAAATAAAAGGTGTGGTTAATTAAAAAAAAGGTGTGGTTAATTTCTGCTACAATTTGAAAAATCTTGCTTCTTTTCCGTGGACCAACTATATGGCATTTAATTCCATAGTATAGCAGCCATATCTAATTTTTTTCCCTTTTTTACCTAACATGAATTATTATGGCTCATTGCTTTATTTTACTCCAGGATATCTTATATTTGGTGAGAAGATCATTTGGTGGCAATGAGAGACATGAAGATTCCATTGTGAGGGTGCAGAGAACGAAAGACTTGTCCTCCTCGGCGTGTAATGCTTCCAAAATAATCGTTGCAGTCACGAGCTCAACTTCGACATTCTTACCAATTATCATAATTTTTTCTCCTCTTATTTCATGAACTTGCTTTTTTGAGACAGTATGATCAAGAAATTAATTGATTTTATGGTGTACTGCAGGTATTACCCTTTTGCTGAATGCAGAGACTAGAGAGAATGATAACAGGCTGTCGTTGCTGCTACTAAATGCATAGGGTAATGTGTTCTTATTTGGTTACCTGGTTGTGGATTATGTTCGTTGATCCTATACAGCATAGCTATCCAAATTAAATTTAACTTATTTTTGTTTCTTAACATATATGAACTAATGCATGCTTATTACTAACGAGTTCTTATTTCACATTGTGTGTTGATCTGTTTGATTTCTTGTTCGCATATCTTGCTGACGAAATCTCATGTCAATAATTGTTGGTCTATAGAACTTATTAGGTAATCTCCTCGTTCTTTCTATTAACTTATGAGGAAGGGATTGAAGAAGACGTTGTTTTATCACCTGCACATTCACTCTCTCTGATAGCATCTGGAGAAGATATAATTATATGTAAATAACATTCCGTCTTTTCCCCAGATTATTACCAATTTTATCCAGGGAGGATTTCCCCAGTTCTGTGGAGATTGCTCCATCTCCATGTTAGTCCTTGTGATTTTTTGTGCACTAGATAACTGGCAGACAGATATGTTGGATCCAACAACTTTCACATGATCCCCTTACATTCAGGCCCAACTATCTTTCACATGATCAATATCAGGGAACCGGGTATATACCATCAACATCAAGATCTGATACTCCATTCACACCAACATAGCCACAAATTGTTGATGTCTCTTCTGCATGTCAAACTGCACTTCCACCATGCTCTACTCTTATCTCATGGCATTAAATATTATGGTAAGAAACAAATTCGTGTACTGACTTTACCTCTTTTTCTTGCAAATCGAAGCATCAAAAGAACATGTATATGTCTGTTCTTTTGCAGACATCAAAAAACCAAATTATTGATTCCCATATATAATTGATTGACTATCTATGGTTGGTGCTTTCAAAGTAGCAGTACTTTTGTTCAAAAATTAGCGGTACTTTATTTGTGCATACTTTTGTAATTTAACCGTACGAATTTATTATGTCTATTTGTTTATGCTTTGAAACTAGCAGTACTTTCTTATCGCAGCGTTATGTAGCTCTAGGAGGGATAGAACTACCCAAATGTTCTTGGCATTCTTTTTTATTTTCCCATACTACCTAGCTTCCCAGCGACCTATTTTGTTATGTTGTGTGAAAACAGATCACCATTACCATTGCAATTATGAGAGGCCATTCAATCCGAAGCTTTTTAATTTTTTGCACTTATTATTTGTTCACCCGTTTTCCATTGTTCAAATAGTTTAGCTTCAATAATATTTCGTTGTTGTTACTCCCTTGTGAAGATTCAAGTTACATGCCAACCAAACATATGTAGAGCAAATCGCAAACATTCTAGGGAAAACTCATCAGAAGAAGTGTGCCTTAATATTGTACTGGAGGCAGAGGGACAATACATGGGGTAGAAGGGGTAGTCGAAGAGGTCAATTTGTAGCGCCATAGTGGCTAGAGTAGAACATATAAAACATTGACCAAAGGGGGACGGATCCCTCCCTTGGCTGTCTGTTGTTAGGTAGAAGATGAGACCTCCCCATCAGCGGTTTTTACGCGCTGGATAGCCCCTGGGACTCGAAGCCGGGTGGGCTGGGCGCGCACTGGATGCCACTGCCTCTAGAGTAGAACATATGGGAGTAGGAAGATAATAGGATGGACTATGCCACCATCCAGTGGAAATCGATGAAAGTGACGCCAACATTTCTATTTGAGTTATTTTGTGTTTTATCAAGATTAATTCTTGGAGCATTTTGGGAGAGGTTAATCTTGAAGATAACAGTTTTTTCTTGGATGCAGGTTGCATGGAAGAAAGATTTGTAGATAAGACCATGTACTTCCACAGCCCCCCCCCCCCCCCCCCCCCCCCCCCCCTATTAATATTTCTCAATGGATACATGATGGTTGAGGAGAACATGGTAGTTGCTGAAATGTGGGAAGATGGATGAAGAGAGATGCTTAAAACTTTAAATAAGAAGGTTAAACTTTTTTTTTTTCAAGCGCATGTCTTTTCCATTAAGAAAGAGAGAGTTTGCCAATTTACAGAGAGCGACGACAGCTTTGTCCCAACATGCTAGGGTAGAACCCAGCGGAGCGCAACACCACGCACACACACATGACACTAAACATAGATCCGAGTATTTTTTTTTTATCCTTATGTTTCTCTCAACCCGTAGGCCCTGCTGTGTTGCTTGTTGTTCTTATTCTTGATAGATATTAACTTGTAAAGATTTGCAGTAGGAGTTAGGTACTAAAAGGTTTTAGAACGTGCCTTTTGGACTTCCTTAACCGGCGGTGTGCTTCAAGATCACTTCTATTTCAGATAGGAACATGTTTATGGGTACATAATTCCATTGATTACTTCGGAGTTATTTCTCCTCGAGCAGCCTGCACGAGTTTTTCAGTGAAATTTGTATAAGTTTTTTTTTCCTCTGAGTATATATATATCTGATGTGCCTTTTCAGCTTCTGGCATAATATGCTTGTACAGTTGTACTGATCATTGGCGTCTTCTCCCTATTCACCACATGGTAGAGGGTCTTGTCAAAAGAAGGGAGCTAGAAGGGCACGTAGACGTAGTGGCCGCTAGAGCGGGATAAAGCGGTAGCAACACCTGAGTGTCGCGCAACATGGTTGAAAACGTCAAAAAACACTGAGTTTGTCAAAGCATGGTTGGAATTCATATTGTTATTTTGTAACAATGTACTAATATTTATTGAAAACTAAAATAGGTTTTAGTTACTAATTTGGGGCAGACATGGAATTCATTTATAAAATACTTGATTGCAGAGAAAAGAATAGTGATACGAGTGAAGTGAAATCATGGTCAAGAGATAATTATAGGGGATGCTGATAAGACATCAACTTGTATATTTTTTAATCAAATTCCATTTTTTAAAAAAATAGATTTATTTAAATGTCGTGTTATCTTTTTCTATAATGTGAGTTTTTATTTTTTTTATGTGTATCACCTTCACATGAAATTATCTTCAGATAAAGATTTCAAAAGATTTTGGAACCCGTAGCAACGCACGGGCATTCACCTAGTCAATGTTTTAAATGGCGGGCTATGGCATATAGCGGGAGCCCTTAAAAACAGCTATCTCGAGGCTATAGTGGCAAATTGTACATGAAACAATTTAGCGGCAACATGCTCAAACAGCTATAGCGATGCTACAGCTGGCTATTTAAAACTATGAGTGTCATGCATTTACTCATTTATTAGTCCATACACACGTATGATGCTACAGCTGGCTATTTAAAACTATGAGTGTCATGCATTTACTCATTTATTAGTCCATACACACGTATTGTCTTGGTATGTGTGATATTACAGTAACACACTTCATTCTTCATTAAGTACATGTCACATAAGCAAACGTATATTAGGATGTGTGATGTTACTCACTAACTTACTCCCACTATGAGCGGTCTTATATGAGACTACTCATAGTGGAGTGTATCATATAATAGTATCATGCACATGATATTAGTCTTTGTTACTACTAGTGGGTAGTATCATATTTGTATTATCTTATCATATTACATTTATTAGCTTGTAGACTCATCTCGCCTCAAAACGTGTTATGTTACGGTATCTACCTATGATACCACCACATCTTTTTTCTTCATTAATTACTGTGACACATCAGCTTTTTGCCAAGTTGGCATCATAATACTACTCACTCCGTCCTGGTTTATAAGTCACAATCTCAAAAACATGCAGTCCCAAAATTCCCTCCCTCGTAAGGCACAATAGAATTTAATATCCACTATATTATTGGCTAGTTGTCTTCTCCACCAATGCATGAAAGATTACACCCCCAATCAACTAGCATCTTGATCCAAGAGATTTGCAAAATATGACCTATAAACCAAGACGGATGGAGTAGCTATGATACTCCCACTATGGCTAGTTTGAGGCAGGCACATAGATTACCGCGTTGATGTAAGTACTACAAGTAGTATTCCACTAAACGTGGTGTGGTTTATGCCGAGAGATCTGCAAATCAATTACTTGATGCTAGTCGATCGAGAGAAAATATTAGGTTTGGTCAAGCGAGGTGTATGGACTGTTACGCGCGCGGACGACAATACTACAAGTTGCTCCGGGCCTCACGGATCTGGCCGGCCACTACTAATGGACACAAAGATCCATGGATGCGATCGTTGAACCTGGCGCTGGAGTTGATGCACAACGTACTGTACTATCCCACTACATGACCGAGAAATAAAAAAACCCATGGCTGTTCCGATTGTTCAGAGGGCGCGTTGTCCAAAGATGCTATACTGTCAAGCAGCAGTACAAGACAAATGGAAGGGTTAGCGGTAAGGACAGACAGTGACGTATACTTTGTTTAAGTTGTGTAGGTGTTGTTTGCTTCTCTTTCTCCATGTCAGGGAAACAGTCGTAGAACGACTTTGTTGATGATTCCACTCTCAGGCGTAGAACGACTCTGTCAACGCACTATACTGTCAGGTAGTACGTGTAGCTGGTATTTACTTTTTTTTCTTGAAAGCCGCCCAACAGGGTCAGTACGATGTAGTACGTGACAACAAATTCGTTTAGAGTTTGCCCACCCACCGCTTTGAGAGTTGACTCTCGCTCTCAGGTTCCGTCCCAGGGACCCCTCTTCCCTTTCTCCGGCAGCGCTGTTAGAGCGAACCCAATGAGCCCCAAATGGGCAGCGTCGGTCCGTTCGGTTCGGCGGACAAAAACTTGGGAAAAATTGCATCCCAACAGCACCCCACAAACGGATCGAGGGGGGCCGGACAGGCCTCGCGTCGACCACAAGCACGGCCCAATTTTGGTCGACGGTTGGTCGGTCCGCCGCACCGCGCGGCGTCCTATCTGGCCCACGCGGCAGTGGGCATAGACGCAAACCCTTGCCAGTCGCCCCAGTCCTCTCCTTCCCTTGCGCCGTCGCCGCGCCCGACGCACGCGTTCGCACCGCCGGCCGGCCCCGGCCGATGCTGAATATCGCGCCCCGCGGCGCACCGTGCTATTTGGGGTTCGTGCAGCTGTGTCGGGGACACATCGCCGGACACAGTTGGTGGTCAAGGCAGCGCTCTCATCGCCGGCCATCTCATCCTGTTCCCCGTGCTGCAGCCTCTGACCGGTTCGGGCGCGGCCGCGGGGACGCAAGCCTTCATCAACAAGCTCCGCTCCAGAGGTGCCGTCTGCGCCAAAGTCTCTGCCTCGCGGTAGGGACGAGTTGCGCCCCACCTGTTCGACCATTTGCCCAGCCGGCCCGAGGTAGCTCACCTCAACTGCTATGAATTGCATGTATACATACTGTGTGAGTCTTTTAATTGTTGTATTTTTTGGTAGATGGATGATCCGGACCTGTTCTTGTTGAAGAACTATATCGATAGTTCGGATGATTCATCTGACGATGATACTGAAATCTTTGCCACCATTGCGGCCCTCATCCACAACTATACTGAAGATACAACTGGGATGAACTATGTGGGTTCGATGACGGGGTATGCTCCACCTTTGAACCGGAATAGAGAAGGGGGCCATGAGACACTTTGGGATGATTATTTCCCTCCCACCAATCCAACTTATCCTGCACCTCTATTTCGTCGTCGGTTTCGGATGTCAAGGCCTCTGTTCCTACGCATTCTTCATGGCGTCACAGAGTACAACGATTATTTTGAGTGCAAGCCTGATGCCGCCGGTAAGCTTGGTTTCTCTTCCTATCAGAAATGCACGGCAGCTATTTGGATGCTTGCATATGGTGTGGCAGGAGATCTTGTTGATGAGTACTTGCGCATGAGTGCCGCCACGTGCATCGCATCAATGCTTAAGTTCTGCAAAGCAGTGGTCCGGGTGTTTGGCAAAGAATACTTGAGAGAGCCAACTCTTGAAGATACTCGACGCCTCCTATCGATCAACGAGGCAAGGGGCTTCCCTGGGATGCTGGGTAGCATCGATTGAATGCACTGGGAGTGGAAAAACTGTCCCTTTTATTGCCAGGGCAAGTACAAGGGGCACTTCCACAAGTGCATTGTCATTCTTGAAGCCGTGGCCTCTCAAGATCTTTGGATTTGGCATTCTTTCTTCGGCATGGCAGGTACCCACAATGACATCAATGTGCTGCAACGATCTTCTGTGTTTGATAGTCTTACTGAGGGCAATACTCCTGTGGTGAGCTACTTCGTGAATGGTCATGAGTACACGACGGGCTACTATCTTGCAGACGGCATCTATCCCCCATGGTCTACTTTTGTCAAGACAGTCCGCCAGCCAGTAACAGAGATGGAGCGACGGTTTGCTCAACAACAGGAGGCCTGTAGAAAGGATGTCGAGCGCGCATTCGGTGTTCTCCAATCTCGTTGGGCTATTGTTCGGCACCCTGCTAGAACATGGGACAACAAGACCCTTTGGGAGGTGATGACTGCTTGTGTGATAATGCACAACATGATAGTTGAAGATGAGCGGGATGAGCGGATCTTCGACCAGGGTGGGAGTTCCAGGGTGAATTGGTTGCGCCATTGCCTGGACCAGCGTCGTATGAAGCCTTCAGAAATACCTCTCACGAGATACGTGATTCTGCCACCCATTATGCTTTGCAGAATGATTTGATGAAGCATCAGTGGGTTTTATTTGGCAACCAGTAGTTTTTCTTGTGTTGGAAACATTTCAGTTAACAATATGTGCACCAAATTATTTCGAATCAAATATTCTATTTTATTTGAACAAGTTTTGTAATCATTCTAATAGCTATGTATGAATTTGGTTCAATATGTTGTATACATTGCGAAATCAAATCAAAAGGCCAATGCAAGATTTGGGGGGGGGGGGGGGGGGGGGGGGGGGCGCGTTGGGATGCGCACATACCAAATGGGCAGACGGTCCCTTTGCCGGTCGTGGGACCTGACCAAATGGACAAAAGCCGGACCAAGGGCTGTCCGATTTGGTAGGTGCCCTTGGGTTCGCTCTTAGAGTATGGCATGTACGTGAGTGATGGTAGTATAGGATAGAGATAGTATTTGTTTCCATACAATGCTAACTTTTCTTGTACTCCAAGATGATCATGTACGCCTATATATACTCGCCCATGAGGCTCAATAATACATCCGTCATATTCTGCCAATGTCATATTTCTACATGGTATCAGAGCGGCACGATTCTTGACCTAGCCGCCGCGCACGCTTCCGCACCGCGCCACCCCTGGGGAGGTCGATCTCCATGATCTCCGCCGGGGGCCGCGCAACCCCTATGCAGGGTTCGTCCGCCGATCCGTGATCGGCTGCCCTGAAAGTTTTTTTTCCGATCTCTTGATCGGTTTTCTTTTTTGGTTTACCGATCTAGATCGGATTGTGTCGCCCACCGCCCGTCGTCTCCGCGTGCCTCCCCGGAGGAAGGATCCGGAGGCCTTCACAACCACCATCGTCATCACCGTCATCTCCATCAATCATGAGCTCCATCACCCCCTCCATGTGTGATTAGTCTGCTGTAGGCATGTGAGGTGGATGGGAATTGGATGAGATTGATCATGTAATCGATACCGTTGTTCGAGATCTTAGGGGTTTGCCTTGAGTATACTTTCGTATTGTGTTGATGCATCTATGCTATTCTTAATGCTTGCTATTAGGGCCCGAGTGGCATGATTTCAGTACTGAACTTATTTGGCCTCATCATATATTTGAGTTTGGTATCTATCTGCATCGTGTATCACCTGCTATTATGTTGAACCTGCGAACCCTAAAAGTGACAGATAGGGGAAACAAGGGGCAGATGTTCTAGTTTGAGAATTCTATGTGTTCATGGAGTGTTAATGCGTTGCTCCAGGGTACTCGAAAGGTTATACCTTAATTACCTATAGGTCTAAGTTGGCCCCGGTGAAATGGGCAGGTCGAACAATAGACGTTGTGCAAATTCTCTTCGTTAGTATGTACAACGATTTACCGGACACATACCTACATAAAACTAAGTTAGAGAAAATCCCTATTGCTAGTTATATTTTATTACATGATCAATCTTATTCATGCAACACCCCGATGTCACCACATGCCTACGTTTTAAACCATTGAGTTACACCTTCACTTTTTCCGGTGAAAACTGGGAAACCCCTTTGTTACTACTGCTTTTACATCACTGTTACTTGAATCATATTACTGCTCTTACCACTACTGCTGCAAGTTTATTGATATACAGGTGTGACTGGGAGTGATGTCTCAATTGCTAAAGTCTTATTGGTATTCTTGTGTGCCCATCGTGTCGAACTATAAATTTGGGTAATACTTTCCAACGAAGACTATAATTGACCTCATGCACTTGGGAGCCATGAACACTGTTTTCTGGCGCCATTGCCGGGGAGCCTAGCTTTATTGGTAAGACCACTTTTTATCATCAAGACTGTTACTTGAATCATATTACTTCTCTTACCACTACTATGCAACTTGCGCCATATGTTCATGTTATCATTATTCCCTATTCTCCCGACACTTTGTATAAGGAGATAATAATTATTAGGGAAGAAACGCTAAGTTCGAGAACATTTGTTCAAGATGGCGTATTAAAATGCCACAGATATAGTGAACATATAAAAGATTCTTAAAATAGTAAAGGTACAGGAGAAATGAAGGTATAATTTATAAGTGTATGAAATTTTTGTATGGTTTATATTCGCAAACTGAGCAATACCAAATAAAAAAAATTATTGAATGACTAAGGCTTTTGTACCCTCTTTAATATGTTGGTTATTTATAGGAAATGCACCTATAATCATTGTTGTTGACAAAACATATCAAGTTAGTAAAGAATGTTTGGAAAAGTTTGTGACATGTGTGTTGCTCTCAAGGCTTACGGAGAGTCGCCAAAATGATGTATCAGGGTAAAAAATCCATTATACAGAGCCTTGAGCCTAACACTACTATCAGATGGTAATGTTTCACACTGTTACAGTAAATTGTCATCCTTATTTAGATGTGCAATTTAATATCAAATTCACCATTCAAATAGGCCAACACATCGATCAAATTTCAATAAACATCCGGTAGGATGCGAACAGATTTGTCGCATTCTTTTCAAAAACAGATTTTTTCAGAAGTAGCCTACAAAAAAATGTATGAAGTCTTGTGACTGTGTATGTGTCGGTATCCAACAATGGGTTTCCGTGTAAAAATTGTAGACTGCCAAAGGTGTCCTTCAAAAATCGTAAAAAGTTTATTTTCCACTTTTCTCTGAAATGATAGCACCTCAAGACATATTGTGGAGCATGTCAACAATTTCCTCAATGGAAGGCCTTTTTCTCGAATCAACGTCCACACACTTCAGCCCAATATTTATGCATTCTTGTATCTGCTCAAGGCTTTCTGCATCATAGGATGGGTACATGTGTGATATATGCACTGCTATCAAGTGTTCGCGTACCTATAAACATATACATGGAATTATGATAATTAGTTTGTGGTAAAGCCTTCCTTTTTTTAATGTGGAAATGATCACATGATATTTTTTTCTTACTTTATCAATGTACTTCCTCGAAGACGGCTGCCTGTCGTCCGGAGAGTTCTTTTGTCTCGTGGTGATCTCGATTATCATTAGGCCTAAACAATATATGTCCGACTTGGCCGAAATTTCACCTTCATATAGATATTCTGGAGCCATGTATCCGCTGAATGTCATCGACATTGTGATTTAGTAAGAACTGCACTGGCAGGGTCAAACTGCAATTTGCATATTATATTCATAAATACAAACTAGTAGTGTCAAAATTTTAGAATAGCTTACTATGATCCCACCACCGTTTGTGTTAATAATCTGGTCTGCTCTTGCCCAAGGACCCTGGAGAGTGCAAAGTTCCCTATTTTGGGTACCATGTTTTCATCCAGAAATATATTTTCCGGCTTGAGGTCCATATGTATAATGGGAATATCCAACATGTGAAGAAAAAGTAGGCCATGGCAAATCCCCTTGACGATTTTGAAGCGTGTGTCCCAATCGACAATGTGTTCAGTTGCTTTTATCCCTGTATGTCTCACAGTAAAAGCTAATGAAACTAGAGGATAAAAAACCCAATGCCAACGTTGAGAAAGAATAGAATTCATGCACAAGTTCATATAATGTAGACAACGACAGAATTAAGAAGCTAGAAGGAAAAGAAAGGATTATATACCAAAGTGTTTGTCGTGAAGGCTCGAGCGAAGGGAGCTCCCATTAGGGATATATTCATAGCAGATAAGTAATTCAGTAATTTCTGCTTGAATATATCTATGGTCGAACTGCACCAACTTCTTGCTTGTCTCGCTACAGTAACCAACAATCTCTACTATATTTTCATGTTTGAGCTGCATAACATTCCGAACCTCCTTCATAAATGTGTTGTCAGCTGGCATCGGTGCGTTTTCCTGAAGTTTCTTGACAGCAATCACTCGGCCATCATCTGGCACAATTCCCTGATTAACCTCCCAAATACAACATATATATTAGGATATATTTGATCATGAACCTCTTTATAGAAAGAAACCATTGGGAAGTCAAAACAAAACCTTATAAACTGTTCCGAATGGATCCGCAGAAAGTTTTCGGTCAGAAGAGAAGTCATTCGTGATTTTCTTCAAGAAATCATATGGTAGTTCAATCGGTAATTCAAAGTTGGACTTGCTCTCTTTTTTTCCCCTAAAATCCCTGGCGTTTGCATCAAAACGATGTATACGCCCTGGGTACTTGCTCTCTTGGCTTGCCATTTCTGATGAATTAAAATGTTAGTCAAAGATATGCGCACAACTTCTGGGTTGCTACTACTTGTTATTTGCGAACAAAAAGAAAAGACAGTTGTAAACACCATAAGTCAAAAAAAAACATGACGTAGTAACCACACTAGGATTCAACATTTGGAAAAAACTAGATCTGAGGAGTTAGCAACTGACCTTGAGATCGAGGAATACCACGAGGGAAACAAGCTTGTTTCAATAGAGAGAACGAACAGTCGAGAGAGAGAGAAACAGAGAGAGAGCGATGGAAATAGAGAAACTAAGGGGCTTGAGAGAATGAGCAATTTGGAGAGAGAGGACGAACGTTTGAGGGAGAGAGTGGGGGGGAGGACTAGAAAGAGATGGAGTTATCTTTTGTATTTGCTACAGCCGGAAAGCAAAGCAACCAAACCGGTTAACAAGACCAGCTGTTGAGTCCTTCGATCTGTTGCTCAGTATATTATAAACACCCACTTGGTCCATCTGATTAGATGCATAATTATGAGCTCCATGTTAAGGCAGGAAAATGCCAAACCAGCTGTCGTGTACCGTCGGTTGCTACCTTATTAGCTGTATCTGTCTTATCTCCATTAAAAAAATGCTGTCTTCCTCGATCGTTGCCGCCTAACTACGACTTTCGGCGATGAAGTGAGGAGGCCAAGTACATAGAGTTTCCTCGCCTTCTTTCTTGGATGACGGCTCATGGTTTTGTAGTTAACAAACATTCGTTGTTACATCAGCTCTCAGCACCACAAAGAAGTGAGCCACACTACAGGAATCTGGCTGCTTGCCGTGTGCCTACAAGTTAGCTTGAGTGCTTTTCAGTGAACGCTCGATCTAGGCTGCTATACACCGCATGCCTAAAAAAAACAGTCTAGCAAGAGAAGGCACGCGGCAAAATGATAGAGGTGCTTGGCAAACCGGTGGTCTCGGTACAGCATCTCCCTTTGCCAAGAGCCCGTTAGAACATACTCGGTAATGCTACGACACCAACTGATCGGTACCGTCCATGTTGGAATAGGCCTGTGTTTCTGGCTGGCGGGAGCCAATAGTCTACAGTGGGCTGTCTACAGGTCCGGGAGGACAGTTCGGATCAGGTGGACCAAAACAATGTTCAAGTCCTCGGGTTCGGCGGACCTGAATGCGTTCGAGTCCGACAAAGCCAACTCGGGAGGAGTAGTCAGTGTTGAGCTCATATTGTGTACGTGTTGTATTCGGACCCACCTCCTAGTTTCCTTGCATAGTTCAGTTTGTGGTCCATCTCTGTACATCATATATACGTATGCTTTGCACCGGAGTAATACAACTTGTGAAAATCCCATCATACAGTCAGTGCTCCAGGTGCTCATTAGGAGCCCCGTGTCCTGGAAATAGACTATAGGTAGAATAGGACGCTAATGCGTCACCTACAGTGTTTCTGAGTGGTTGGAAGCAATTCACAGTAAATTCATGTCATGATGTCATGAACAGTGGTTTTGAGTCATGACGTCGTAGCCCTGTCACATTGAGTGTAATGTGATAGGATAGTTGAATTAGGTTGTACAGGGTTCCCTACCTTTTATAAGGAGGACAAGAGCAACAAGGAAAATTGAGACAAATCAAAACTCTCTGGCACACTCACTTCCTCATCCTCTCTCACGGTCGTTCCGGCAAACAATGGTATCAGAATTTAAGAGCTCGCCGGAGATGGATGACAAGAGCGCCATCCTATTGGCGGTGGAGAAGGAAGCGGGTGGATCGCTGGTTGTTCTGTAGGTCATCCGAGACTCCGGTGGTTCATGACCAATGTTCACGTGCACGAACTGTGCGGATTAGTCGCTCTTCATGCAGGTCATGTTGGAGGCTCGCCAAGTCTGGGTCGCTGTCAAGGACGAGACGCCAGGGAGGGAGACGGACCGCGCAGCGATGGAGTATCTTCTATGCTCCATCCGCCGGAGATGATCTCCACCCTCGCCGTCAAGCCTATGGCGAAGGAGAAGTGGGAGACGCTGGAGAAGATGCAGATCGGGTTAACCCGGGTTCGGACACACGGGCTACGGCTCTAAAGAAGCAGCTTGAGGCCATCGAATCAACGACAGCGAGGACCTAGTGACTTCGCGATCAGGTTGTTGTCGCTCGTGTCGCAACTTGGTGTCTTGGGTGTGAAGGTCAGTGGGTCGGACACCGTGCGCAAGTTCCTCTCTATCAAGACACTGCTTGACATGGACACCATCTTTGATCGAGGAGCTCATTGGCCGGCTGAAAGCTGCCGAGGATGAAGCCGCGAGAAGGACGCTCAACCACTAGCCAGGACAATCGCGGTGGCGACAAGTCACACGTACGTGGTAGGGGCGACCCGACTACACCATCTGGGAAGGACGGGGCGTCAGAAGACACATGCCGCTACTGCGGAATCGCCGGTCAATGGGCGGGGCATTACCGCAAGAAGAAGCGCGACGAGGAGACCCACCTCATGTTAGCCTGGGACGATGATGACGATGATGCACAACTCACGATGACTTTGGCACCATGGCATCTGCCTGCCGCTCACTGTGCTCGGTTCTAGCCAGCTGTCCGGCATCCCAGAGGCGAACACGGAGTGGGAGGTCCAGTCGGGTACTTCGGAGGAGTCCACTCGGAACCAGTGGATCCCTGAGTGGGACGAGACAACTCGGCATGAATCAAAATTTTCGAGTTCGGAGGACTCGACCAGGTCGGGTCAGGAGGAGTCAACAAAGGTGAGTCGCAAGGAGTTGGCCTCATCGACCCAGGAGGAGTCGCAGAAATCGTCGAGATGATAGGACTCGGCAAGATTAGTCATGAGGGATCGTCAAGGCTAGGTCAGGAGGACCTGGCCACGACGGCTCGGAAGGAGCTGGCCACACCAACTCGGAAGGATTCGGCCCTCTTTCTTAGGGAGGAGAAGCGCCGATTAACCCATCACAAGAAGGGGGCGCCAAGAAGGGCCGATGGTACCTCGACTCCGCCGTCATCAATCACATGATCGGTTGCCGTGCAGCTTTCGTGCAACTCAATCCGAGCTTCGTCGGAACTGTATAGTTCGGCGATGGCTCTCGGGTGAGCATCTGCGTGCAAGGGACGACCTTGTTCATCTACAAGCCTGGTCAGCACCGGGCCGTCACTGGGGTGTACAACATACCCAAGCCGAACACACAGATCATCAGCCGCCAGTTCGACGAGAACAACTGCCAGATCCCGATCAATGATGGATTTCCTTCGGCCGAGGGATAAGAAGCGAAAGCTCCTGGTGAAGGTCAGGCGGGAGCCGAAATGGATGTACAAATTGGCGGTGCGAGTCTCACAGCCGGTGAGTTTGGAAGTGAATGTACACTCCGACTCTTCAGGGACTTGACATGCGTGGTTCGGGCACCTCAACTTTGATAGCTCGCGTCAACTTACGACAGCCGGAGCGGTGTGTGCCCTTCCACTCGTGGAGCACCTAAACATGTTTTGTGACGCCTCCCTAGCAGGGAAGCAGCGGCGCGCCCCTTCTCGAAGCAACCAAGGTAATGGTCGAAGGATTGACTCGAATTGGTCCACGACGACCTCTGTGGGCCTATCACACCGATGACTCTAGGAGGGAAGAAGTGATTCCTCCTGGTCGTCCCCGACCAGACGCGGTACACCGGGCGGGAGGAGTTGTAAGGACCCCCAAACCGGTAGGTTTGAAAGCCTCCGTATGAATCCATTCACGATCCCAAAATCGATCAGTCGTGAACAACATACAAGTTGGCATCCAGAATACATCATCCATTACACGAATATTGTCTTACAAATAAATGGTCATAGGACCAAGTCTTAAGATAGTGCCTCATAGGGCAACAAGTTCAACAACACAGCGGAAAATAAACAGATAGCGTGGTAGCGTCTTCTTGAGGATACTCCTCATATTCTGGCATAGTGCAATGCCAGGGCCAAGCCAAAAGAGAAATAAAGGAAAACAAATGAGTACAAAGAATGTACTCGCAAGTCATCGTGATAGTCACTTAGAAATGCATAAATGCTTATCTGGTGTAATAGGTAGGCCATACTTAATGGTTCACTACCCATGATGGATAAGAGATTCATCATGGTTGCAGGTTTTATCAACATCTTTGTTGAGAAAGATACTTCAGAAGATAATATAGCTTCTCTTGTAGATATCGCATATCCAAGAGGTTTTAACAAAGTTTTGTTTTAAAACAAAGTTTTCTTTGCAAAATTTCTTGCAATACACAAGCTCCAAGCTTGTCATCGTATCTCGCAGATACATTTCCTTCCTTTCCAGTACCTCGCAGGTACAAAACTCCTTCTTCAAAATCCCATTTTGAAATATAGCACAATACTAGCTACATGGCCATTCAACTGTCCATATCCGCGGACGCGGCTATTCTGAATAGTTTTACTCTGCAGAGGTGTACACTTTCCACAAGATCTAGAAAATCCGCCATGAACAACCATGGTCTGCCCGCAACATAGTGCGAACATCAGATAAACTAATCCTGACTTCCACTCTATTCAAACTAGAATATGATTATCTCTTCAGTCGAGTTTTCCGACCCTCCGGCACCGAGTATTATGTCTAATACACCGCCAGCCAAGAGCCCCAACTGTCGCTTCCGGAGGTGAACTTAATCCCCCACTTTGTATGTCCCATTTCACTCCTGGCGACACTTCGGTTCGGAGAGCCCGGCTCTCTATAGCATTTTGAGATAGGACATACACTAATAAGAACAAGCTTCCGACCAAGCCTCGTACCCATATAGAGGTAGTGTGGCAGTACTTTATAGTTGTTCAGCCTAAGGCTAGGATAGGTGCTTTTTGTAAACTTTTCCCGAAAAACGTTCCATGGTTTCCCCCTCAGTTGGACAAGGTCCCACCTTTCCACTGAGGCTGATTCCATTATTTTCCTCCTCCAGCTAGACAAGGTCCCACCTTTCTACTGAGGATTTTTCCATCGCGTCGTAGTTACAAAAGCACATTTTAAGATGTCCCTTAAGGACTTAAAGATTATTATCTTGGTGGTATTTATATACCATATGGTGGCTAATAGGCTTGGTATACAAAGTATGACTATTGGCGAGGTGGTATATAAATATAATATATATAGTAGTGATATATACTTCAGAAATAGTTTTGGAAGTATAGTATTTTGTAAATCTTCAGAAGTAAAAACATGCATGATAGATAATAATAAGTTTTGTTTGTAACAGCAAGCATCAAAATGGCTTGCCTTGGCCCTGGGAGTGGTCTTGCTCTTCAAAGGTGCAGGTGTGAAACTGGGCTTCCTCCTCAGCTGCTGCTTCCTCGTTGACTAGCACCGTAAAGTAAAATTAAAGACACTCAATCAGAACCATCTAAGGCAAACAATGCTACAAGTGATACATACAGCAAGCACACAAAGTGTCACACAAAATTGTCACACAATTTTCCTATGGTACAATCAAGCAAGAAAAACTTAGTGTAAAATGCACCATTTTTCCTATAGTTTTGGGTGTGACCAAACATGCATTCTGACATTAACTTCACATCAGTAGGTGTTTTAGCAAGTTTATCACCTACTGGAGTGTCATGTAAAATTATTTGACTTGCTACAAAACATACAAAAATTCTAGGGTGGCCACTAGAATAATAACTAAAAATATATGTGATGAATAACATGGACTAGAGTTGTTAAACAACTTGTCCTTCATCAAAACAAGAACAACCAGCGGGTGTTTATTATTAGAAACAAAATATATAGATGTTATTTAGCCTCTGGTCATGATAGGTAAAATTGTATAATTGTTTTTAAACACTTAACAAGAACCTATATAAGCTTAATAAAAATGTGGTACTCATAGTAGCAAATTTTATTCCTACTCATACTAGTGTATGAAAAATTATGCAAGCTTCCAGTAGCAATGTGCTATACATATAGACACTCTACATGCTACTGGTCTTGTGAAATAACTCACAAAAATAATGCTACACATGTACTCAAAATAAATCCTATATGCATTAAAAATAATACCACTACCATACTAGTGTTTCTATAATGCAAAGGCTACTCATTTAATTTCTACCAAACCTTCTGTATGATAACAACATGAGTATCACATGATATCAGTACCACTATGGTACTGGCTTCACAAAACAGAAGCAAAAACATCATGTTTTGCTTAGCTAAACAATAATAGAAAATTATTCCTATAATTAAATAAATGCCTATTTTGCATAACTAGTTAGGCCTATCCATTTATAGATTTAACCACAAATTTAACCAGTGCTAGTACTTCATTGTAAACACATTTAAACAACATCACAAGCATTCAAACATCACAGGAACAATAGATCTAGTGCTCAAACATCAAAATAAAGTGAAGAGCACATGATTTTTAATTAACAGAAACTCTCTGTCTCACTGTTTTGCCCATGAAAAATTCTGTGTTGCCCCTGAATTTTTGCCAAGCTAGGATTTGATAGTCCTAAACCTAAACTAACATCTCCAGGTGTTTTCATTCAAAAATTCATCTCTGATAAGAAATGAAAAATGTTCAAAATAGATACAGATGCATTACTGAAATGCATGCCATTTTAAATCTAGAGTTCACCTTGATGTGAACTAAACTTCTGGTGAGAGTGTATTCCAAGGGCTATCCAACAAAGTTTGTTTCATGTCATTTGGATACTTTATGTGAAAGTTCAATTCAAATCATTGTTTCTGTACTTTTTCTGGTAGATTTGCTATAACTATTTAAATAAAAATCCAAATGCATTTCTGTCACTTGGATGTGGTTGACAAAACCCATGTGTGTGTGTGTGAATTTTTTCTAGGCCAACATTTAAGTCTAGCTATTTTATCCAGAATTAAAGTAACAGCATATGGCTCTGTCTGCTAGAAAAAAATATTTAACTAAAAGAAACAGCTAACGGGCCCTGGGTCGGGATTCCACCCCAACTCGCGAGGAGAAGTGGCCCGCGCGCTCGCTCAGATAAGTGAACCGGTCACTTTTCAAAATGAACCGTCCAGATCTAATCCGACGATCCACACTCATCTCCTTCCTCTATAATTTTCTCCTCTCTCTCTCCGGCATACTATCTGTCGAACACCTGCGTGAAACGGCGATAATGCTCACCCTGGTCGACGTTGGAGCTCGGGGAAGGGTTGGTGCAGCTGCTGGGACTCCCGCCTACGTGATGACGCGGTCAGATTTCGTCGGGGTCGAAGTTGATGTCGATGCCGATGCCGGTCCAGAGCGCGACGGCGACTTCGGCAAGATGCTCACTGCTCCGGTGGACTTCACTGCGCTGGCTAGTGTCTAGGGGTGTTCTGGGAGTGAGAGGGAGTGATTGGAGGTGGTGGTTTGGTTTGAATCGACTTGTGTTGCTCGGGCTCCTGGGGTAGATCTTTTTCGGGTGTGTTTCCAAGTGTGAGCTCGTGAGCGACTTGGGGGGGGAATGGGGGTGTGTGGCTGTCCAGATATGTTCACTGAGGTGATGCACCACTTATAGACAAGGTTCAGAGGCAGGTAGAGAGGTGTGGGCATGGGAGCAATAGTGATGGCTCGGGTTGGCTTGTCCAAGCCATGCCGATGATGGCATCAACATTTGGCTGGTTCTGAGTGTCACTGAGGGTCAAAGGCAGTGTGTGCACGTTGTGGTGATGGTCTCTGGTCGTAGCATGGCCACAGTGGAGAGTTGATGGGTTAGTGAACACTATTTGTGACAAATACCACTATAGCCATGTTTGGTCTTTGTTTGCTAGCTGCACTTGCTCAAGTCAACCAAAGATGGTTCCAAAACCTGCTATGGGTCGTGGGTGCAGTGGTGAAGGGACTGGGTAAGGTGTGGGTCAAGTTCTGCCTCCCAATTGTTCAAAAACAATCAAAAGAAAAGTGTCCATTTTCTGGTTCAGAAAATTCAGAAATTTCACTTTCAGAAATTTGGCTAAGTGTTGGAAATCTTACTCTCTGATGCAAAAGTTGGAGATTGATTTACCAAGCACACAAGATCCAATTTGAGTGATTCAAAATGCATTGGAA
This sequence comes from Poa pratensis, assembly GCA_947311845.1. Taxonomy (NCBI): domain Eukaryota; kingdom Viridiplantae; phylum Streptophyta; class Magnoliopsida; order Poales; family Poaceae; genus Poa; species Poa pratensis. The sequence continues at coordinate 350,205 of CAMZMU010000006.1, forward strand.
AGATAAACTTGTCTACTTTAAGAATGTATATTTGTTTTTCCATTTTGAATATTTTAAATGCATGTGATCATGCTGTCAAGTTGGTACTCTCTCTGTTTTTGTCTGTTTTCTGTTTTTGCCTTTTTCTGTGTTAACAACATCACACAAAAACATGCATGAATAATATGTTTTCCAATTTTATTAAATTGCACCAATGTCATGGGTTGATAGTACATACAACATAGATCACCTAGGTGTCAAGAAAATAATTATTTGGATATGTATACCCTATGAAATCATGTATGCAAAACAGAATGTTGAATCTGTTTTCTGTGAATTTTTCCTTAGAAAAATTCTAAGTCACAAATTTGTTTTTTGAAAACTTGATTCAAAAATGTTGTAGAGTTTGTTTCTTTGTGTTTTATTCAACCACCATCATGTTATATGAATGAAAACATGTTGAATAACATTTATTGTAATTTAAATAATTCAAAAACAAAACATCAGATGAATGTTTTCATCAGGAAAACATCAGGGAAAAACACAGAAACATAATGAGACAAATTGAATTCAACAAACAACAAGATGTCATAGATTGATTTGGGTCACACCAAACAAGGTTACACTTAACAAAACAAAGGTTGCACCCTAATGGTTGTATTAAACAAGGTGTGAAAATCTAGGGTGTGACAGGAGTGGTGGTAGTACCGCCGCCTCTTGTGGCAGGGAATAGTTGCAGTTGTACTTTCGATAGTGCAGTCATTGGTACCGGTGAGAGGTACCGAATGACGTTTTGGCGGTGCCAGTGGCAGTGGTCGTAGTGCCACTGGAGCGGTAGTACTACCGGAGGCGGCGGTAGTACTGCTAGAGGCAGTGGTAGTATCGCTGCCTGGAGCTTCTTCTCCTATGCTTTTCTATCTTCTTGTTTTATCTGCTGTTAACTTGGCCATCTTCTCGATCGTCCTTGCCATCATCTTGGAGTTCCCTTGAGGCTCGTACCTGAGTATGCATAGTGTATTACATGAGGTAGCAATCCATTCACCAAGGCGTCGAAATCATAGAGGGATAGGAGGACAGGAGTGAATTCACCTTTTCATTGATAGCCTTTGAACGACTTGTCGTCATTGGCCCAATTGGTTAATTAGGATTTCTCGGTGAGGTGGGTTGGGCTGCATCATCCCCCCCCCCCCCCCCCCCGAGGAAGAGTCATCCTCGACTCGTGATCATCCTCATCACTGGAATCTCCATAGAAGAGAGAGAGGTCATTGGCGTTGAAGGTGTCGTGAACCATGTACTTGCTCTTGGGCATGTCAAGCTTCTATGTGTTGTCATTGATGCACGTGTGCGTCTTGAAGGGTCCATCTCCTCGTGGCTTTATCTTAGAGTTCTATTTTTCGGGGAAGTGTTCCATGGGGAAGTGAATCCAAACGAGGTGTCCTTCTTTGAACACCAAAGGGTCTTCTTCATCTTTGTGGAGTTGTGCATGTTGTGCTTCTCATGTTGAGCTCGAGTGGACTCGTGGAGATTCTTGATGTGGGTGAGACGCTTATCGAAATCCTTGCATGTTGACACTTTCATGAAGAGTTAGCGGGACCATGTCTAGACCGGTGTTGGGGTTGAATACATAGACGATCTCGAATGGTGTTCGCTTGTTTGATTGATGAAGTGCTTGGTTGTAGGAGAATTCAGTGTGTGGGATGCACTCGTCCCAATCCTTCAGGTTCGGCTTGATGAATGCTCGAATAAGTGTTGAGATGGAGCGGTTCACCACCTCCATTTGTCCATTGGTTTGATTGATGGTGGTATGAGGTGGTGATACGTGCATTTTATATCATCATTTATGCCCTGCATATAAGCACTTTCTAGATGTTTTACCAATGTTATATCGATGTTTTTACATGTTTTAGAATGTTTTTGGGGACTTTCCTACAAAGTCCCTATTTTTGGTATTTAATTTCTGGGTGTCAGAAAACACCCATTTTCATGTTTTTGATGTTTCAGGAGCTACAGGACTCCAAATTGGATGAAACCAAAAACCACGTCAGTTTTTCTTCGGGAGAAAGGCCGAGAGCAGAAGAAGCAAGGGAGAAAGGCCACAGGGCCCAAAAGGGGGCAGGTGGCGCGGCCAGATTCCTTGGCCGCGCCACCTCACCCTTCTGGAGGCTCGGGGGTCCACTCCCCTGGGGTTTATAACCACGGTCTTTGTCGTCCCCGAAAACGAGCTGCCCTAATTTTTATTCCTCGAAATGGAGCCGCCAGGGCGGCGAAACTCCTGATTTCCTCCGGGAGGGGGTCTGAGGCTGCTGTTCCGGAGCTCCGGAGAAGGGAGAAATCATCCCCACCATCGTCTCCTTCACCTTCCAGCGTGGGAGGAGGCATCTACATCACCACCGTCATCACCACCAGCACCACCGTCGCCACCGTCACCGTTGTTCACCTCATCCCCCTTGTTGTTTGTGTATTGGTTCATCATTGGTACATGTATTATGCTCCGTTTCATGTTAGAGATTGAGTACTTGTCATTGTTTGGTGGTGGATCATATATTTCAGATTGCGTTGTACACATATGCACCCATCCATCATCATGTTTCACAGTTGTGAGTAGTTCCCGTATGTTCCTGGGGGCATAGGATGAATTGGTAATGATTTGTTATATAACTTGATGTCGGTATTTTGTCTAGAATAATTCTTTTATGTGATTCTATGATGGTGTTGTACGAACGTCGACTGTACAACACTTCACCTATATGGGCTCATAGGAGAACACCGTAGTGTAGTGATTTAGCAATCTCTCTCGGTGACAGGAACGCGGGGAAAGTTATTGAATTGCATTATGATGGTATTTGTATCGGGGACCTCGGAGTGTAATGCTATGGTGGGACGTATGTCTTAATAATTCTCGTGCTGTCATTTAATTGGCCACGTGATCCATCATAAGGGGCGATAGTTTATTTATTTAGCATCGCTTATTTTTGGCTCCGTCCGAAGAGGAATTAAATTAGACAAGATGCACGAACATGTTATGTAATGAATCATCATTCCAACTAAATCCATGTAGCCCTCGGGAACGTTTTCCACATATTAGTCACACACACACTTGCGAGCTTGTCCTCTTGCATTTAGAGGATTGGGCTCTTGTCTCTCATAGAGATTATTTACTTGCTGCAATTTACTTTCCGCACTTTACTTTACTCGCAATCATCTACAAAATCACAAAATACACACTTTACTTTTATTGTTCCTTTGCTATTCTTCTCGCTAATTCCTTCAGCTCCTCGTGTGTTCGACAACCTTTTCTTTCGAAAAGTACTATGATTGATCTCCTGCACTTGGGAGCCATCAAGACACTTTTCTGGCGCCGTTGCCGGGGAGCGTAGCGCTATTGGTAAGAAGGTTGGCAAGGGAATTTAAAAGTAGAATTTTACTTGCTGTTTTATTTTCTTTTTAGTATGGCTTTTATGAAAAATACTTCGCTGCATCTTGCTTTATATGAGAGTGCCTTGGCTACTAAACCTAAAATTGTTAAAGAGGCACCTCGTGAAGATTGTTTAATCCCAGTTAATCTTGTTCAAATTGCTAGGAGAGATAATTTTGCAGGGGATGGAACAAGGACCGCGAGCGATCACATACGGATGATCGAGGATTTATCTGAGCTGGTCAGGCTCCGTGGTATGCCTGATGATGAGGTGAAGATCAAGTTATTGTACCAGTCCTTATCTGGTAATGCTCGTATTGTTATTTTTCTCTTGATGAAGAAATTAAAGCGACTGGTGCACATTGAGGAAGGTTTTCTTTCTTAAATATTTTACTCCTAAAGAAGCTTATGATAGTCGCTGCTTTATATTTAACTTCTGGCCACATCTGGGAGAGAGTATCACTCAAGCTTGGGGGAGGCTCAAGGACCTCCTTCGTAAGAATCCTTGTCATGATCTCACAAATAAACTTATATTGATAAACTTTTATGTGAGACTACCTAAGAGGCAAAGGAATTTCTGGATAATTCATCTGGTGGAAGCTTTACAAATAATACTGCAGAAGAAGCTTGGAATTTATTGGAGGTTATTTCACTGAACACCGGGTATTGGGATCTCGACAAGGTAACGAGGCTTATTTTGATTATGGATATTCATGTGTAGAGGATTTCTCTAGCTCTATTTTGTTTAAGAATGTTACTGAGGATTTTGGTCTTGATCCATATGTCGTTATTGAGATTGCTAAGAAATTTGCTGAGCATGTTAAATTCCTAAAAATGGCTTTAATGTTTACACTGACCTGTTAAATCTACTGTTGTTGTTCCTAAAGAAACACCTTATCATCAGTAGTAATAGAAGAATATATTGAGCCACCTCCATATCCTGAGAAAATTAAAGAGAACTTGCTTATTGCTATTACTGATAAAAGTAGAAAGAAGTGTTCTAAACCTAAAGAACAGGTGGAAGTCAAGAGTCAAGTCTCTATTATTAAGCAGCTAAATGAAGAAGACCCGGTTGATGTTTATTTATGTGATGATGCTACTAAAGTATAAAAGGGAATTCAGCTAAAGTTGGTAAGCCGGTTATATCATGCTCTATTGGGACTCTTGTTATCATGGCTTATGTGATATTGGAGCAAGCATTAGTGTTATTCCATATTCTCTCTATCAAGAAATTAAACCTGATATTGATCCTATCACCATGGAAGAAACAGGTATGACAATCCAGCTTGCTAATAAAGATTTTATCAGTCCCTTTGGTATTGTTAGAGATGTTGAGGTATTGGTAGGCAAAATAAAATATCCTACTGATTTTATTGTGCTTGTTGTCCACAAGATTCATTTGTCCTATATATTTGGTAGACCATTCTTACATACTGTAGGTGCTGAAATTGATTTGCCTAGAGAAAGAGTGTTTATTGAATGTGCTGGAGAGAAGCTTGAATTTAATTTTTCGAAATTTGCTGATAAACCTGTAATGAAAGAGCCAAAATCTAAAGATATAATTGAAACTCTTGCTCACATAGCTGTAGCTTCACTGATGTTGTGGAACGTTATATGCTTAATCAAGAGAACCATTTAATGATGAGGAAAGAGAAGCACTAGAGCAAATTTTATGGCAGCAACCTCCACAATTACAATTGCATATTCCACTGATAATCTAGGATTACTTCCACCACCTAAAGGAGATCCTAGTTTCGAATTAAAACCCTTGCCTGAAAATCTGAAATATGCATATTTGGATGAGAAGAATATATATCCTGTTATTATTAGTGCTAACCTTTCAGCTGAGGAAGAAGAGAAATTACTTGATGTGCTTAAAGTGCACCGGAAGGCTATTGGTTATTCTCTTGATGATCTAAAGGGTATAAGTCCAGCTCTTTGCATGCATAAAATTAATTTAGAAGAAGACGCTAAACCCGTTGTTGATTTCCAACGTCGTCTACATCCAAAAATGAAGGAAGTGGTAAGAAAGGAGGTAATAAGACTCATAGAGGCTGGTATTATTTATCCCATAGCTGATAGTAAATGGGTTAGTCCTGTTCATTGTGTTCCTAAGAAAGGAGGAATTACTGTGGTTCCTAATAAAGATGATGAACTTGTTGCTCAACGTACTGTAGTTGGTTATAGAATGTGCATTGATTATCGGAAATTGAATAAAGCAACTCGTAAGGATCATTATCCATTACCCTTTATTGATCAAAGCTTGAAAGATTATCTAAACATTCTCACTTTTGTTATCTAGATGGGTATTCTGGTTTCTCACAAATTCCCGTTCATAGTGATGATCAGGAAAAGACTACTTTTACTTGCCCATTTGGTACATTTGCTTATAGGAGAATGCCTTTTGGTTTGTGTAATGCCCCTGCTACTTTTCAGAGATGCATGAACGCTATATTCGCTGATTATATTGAGAAAATTGTTGAGGTCTTTATGGATGATTTTTCTGTGTATGGTACTTCCTTCGATAATTGCTTGTTCAACCTTAACAAAGTTTTGCAGCGTTGTGAAGACCAACATTTAGTTCTTAATTGGGAGAAGTGTCACTTTATGGTAACTGAAGGAATTGTTCTTGGGCATCGTATTTCTGGAAGAGGTATGAAGTTGACCCGCAAAATAGAAGCTATTGAAAAGTTACCGTATCCACGAGACGTTAAAGGTATAAGAAGCTTTCTTGGTCATGCAGGTTTTTATCGTAGGTTTATTAAAGATTTCTCTAAAATATCAAAGCCTCTAACCAATCTTTTGCAAAAGGATGTTCCATTCTCTTTTAATGATGATTGCATTGAGTCTTTTAATGTTTTAAAGAAAGCCTTAACAACTGCACCTATTATTCAACCTCCTGATTGGAATTTGCCTTTTGAAATTATGTGTGATGCTAGTGACTATGCTGTTGGGGCTGTTTTGGGCCAACGGGTTGATAAGAAGCTTAATGTTATTTATTATGCTAGTAAGACTCTAGATGGTGCTCAAAGAAATTATGCTACTACTGAAAAAGAATTCCTAGCTGTTATATTTGCATGTGATAAATTTAGATCTTACATAATTGATTCAAAAGTCATTGTGCACTCTGATCATTCAGCTATTAAATATTTAATGAATAAGAAGATGCTAAGCCTAGGCTAATAAGATGGGTACTTTTATTGCAAGAATTTGATTTGCATATTGTTGATAGGAAAGGAGAAGATAATCCTGTAGCTGATCACCTTTCTAGAATGGAAATTATACCTGATGATCCTATTCCTATTAATGATAGCTTTGCAAATGAACAGCTTGCCCTTGTTAATGTTTCTAGTGCTAAAGTTGCATCACCTTGGTTTGCTAATTATGCAAATTATATTGTTGGGAAAGTATTGCCACCACATTTCACTTATCAACAAAAGAAGAAATTCTTTTATGATCTTAGACATTATTTTTGGGATGATCCATTCTTGTATAAGAAAAGTGTTGATGGCATTGTTAGACGTTGTATACCTGAGCATGAACAACAGGCTATTATAAGTGATTGCCACGACAGTCCATATGGAGGACATCATGCAGGAGATCGTACGGCAGCAAAGGTATTACAATCTGGTTTCTATTGGCCTACTTTACACAAGGATTGTGCTGATTATGTTAGAACTTGTGATAAATGTCAAAGAGTAGGAAATATCAGTAGGAGGAATGAAATGCCCATGAATTATACTTTACCGCTTGAACCATTTGATGTGTGGGGTTTTGACTTTATGGGACCTTTTCCTGCATCTAGTACAAAACATACTCACATCTTGGTTGCAGTTGATTATGTTACAAAATGGGTAGAAGCTATTCCAACTAAAAGTGCTGATCATGCCACTGCAATGAAAATGTTAAAAGACATCATTTTCCTAGATTTGGTGTTCCTAGATTTTTAATTACTGATGGTGGTTCTCATTTTATACATGGTGTTTTTAGAAAAGCTTTGGCAAAATATAATGTTACTCATAGAATTGCATCACCTTATCATCCACAAACTAGTGGGCAAGTTGAATTAGTAATAGGGAGATTAAGCTTTTTTAGAAAAGACAGTAAACAAATCTAGATCTGATTGGCCACTTAAAATTAATGATGCATTATGGGCTTATAGAACTGCTTATAAAAATCCTATGGGAATGTCTCCTTATAAAATGGTTATATGGAAAAGCATGTCATCTTCCGTTGATTAGAACATAAAGCTAGATGGGCTATTAAGAAATTAAATTTTGATTTTAAAACTGCGGGAGAGCAAAGATTACTTGACCTAAACTTGCTAGATGAATGGAGGAATGAGGCTTATGAAAGTGCAAAATTGTTTAAAGAGAAAGTTAAAATTTGGCACGACAGGAAAATTAAAAAGAGAGAATTTAAAGTAGGAGATCAAGTGTTATTGTACAACTCTCGTTTCAAGTTTTCTGCAGGGAAATTAGCTTGAAATGGCAGGGCCATTGGTGATACAGGAGGTGTACCGTTCAGGAGCCATCGTCTTCACGGTGATATGAAGGGTAAACCTCATGTAGTCAATGGACAACGTCTTAAACATTATATTGCAGGAAAGAGCTTCGTAGGACCATCGAAAAGGTGAAGTTGATGACTCCGGAGGAGGTAATTGCAAGAAATCCTGCAGTTTCAGAAACCCAAATCAATAGTTTTCAACTATTGTGTTTGGAAGTTTCTCGAAACTGCGTGAAAACTTGCAGAACTCATTTTTTATGGAAATTAACGCGTGTGAGAAGAAAATTGGAAGGAATTGAGCCACCATATGGAAAAAGGAGGAGGTGGCGCGGCCAGATTCCTTGGCCGCGCCACTTCACCCCTTTTCCCCACTCGGTGTCCTATTCCGTCCGTTTTCGTCTCAAACGCTTCGTCTTACCTAAAACCTTTCGATATATACCCCCTTCTGCTGATCTCATCTCGCACCGAGAGTTCTCGAGCGATTTTTGTTTTTGCGTATTCTGTCTATCAGGTTTTCCTAGCCATGACTTCGGGAGACTCCTACCAATGCACCTCCATGGACGATGATGATGATGAGCTTGAGGGCAACAGCCCCACATCCATATGGAGGAGGAGCAGGAAGAGGAAGGACTACTCGGATGATGAGGACGTGGAGCTCCGCGAGATCATGGAGGAAGATCCTGACGAGAAGGATGACGAGCCCGTCATCAACGCTAAACCTATTGCAGCAAGGGCGCCGTCTCCAATCCTTGTGGCCGGTGTGAAGGTGAACGTGCCCCCTGGAAACAGGAAGCAAACGGCACGTATGAGCACTGGAGGGAAGGCTCCAAAGCACGCATTTGTTAGCCAAAACGTTGCTTCTACTCTTATTGACAGGGAAATCTCAAGGCCAACTAAGAAGAACTATCCTGGCGAGTGGGATCGGCTGATCCACGAGAAGAAAGCACCAAGCCCGGAGTGGAAGCCTAGCAATAGAACGGTGGAGAAGAATCTCATGAAGAACTTTGATGAGGCTGCAGGAGTATTTGAGCAAGCTTACAGGAACATGATGGAGATCGTTGGAAGACTTGAGTACCACTATGAGAAGAAGGAGATAGAAGAGGCATTAGCTGAACAAGAGAAGGAGAAGTGAAGAACCACCGGCAATCTCTAAGCTTGGGGGAGTTTCACCTATCCCCTCTTTTTAGTTTTTATCATATCATATCACCCTAGTTTTATTGAGCCATGGTTTTATCACCTAGTTATTGATTTTGTTTAGGTTTGAGTGAGCTCATTGAGCATTATCATGTATCCCTAGCTTATGGTTTTTCAATGAATATTAAAGTATGGTGTCATCCATGATTCTCTTGTTTTGGAGATTTATGGGTAACACTCATGCAAATGAGCATGGTTTATTTAGAGGTTTCAGTCACATCTTGCCTTGGAATTAATTAACTTGAGTGTGTTGGACAATTGCAGAATTATCCGTCTATAAAATAAAAAGTGAGGAAGAATAAGTCAATATGACATGATAAAAATAAAATTGTAGAATAATTATAGTCTTGGAGGATAAAGAGTTTGGAAGGGATAATGAAAAGGGTATGGAACTCTCTTGTCATAATCTTGTGTCTTTTGAGCAAGATAGGCTTCATGGATATTTCAATACTCATGCTCTTGAAAGTGTATGAAAGGAGGGCACCCGAGGATTCGGTTAGCCATCGAAAGTGAAAGGCAAAAAGGTTGAATGAGCATGGGACTTGATTGAAATATCCATGACCGAATTTTGTACTAGTCAACAAGTGAAACAAGGGGGGTTATTAAATTTCATATTCAGCTTTTCATGTTCCTTCTTCAAAAACTAGTTATTCTACAAGAGTTTAATTCAGAAATAGGAAAGAGAGAAATAAAGCTTGCCAAAAAGGGAGCAAGTATGTGTTAAAATAAAGAGAGAGTATGATTCGATTGTCCAACATACAATGGTTATTTGCTTTCAAAAGTATGGGGTGATTGCTAGAGCTTCGAATATTCTGTCCTCATGTGTATGAGTTTTATTATTCATCTTGCATTATAATTGAATATGATGATGATACAATGCCCGTATTTATTTATCAACCATAAGTCCATTGATGCATGTAATGATCCATGTCCTTATTTACTCGAGGACGAGCAAAGGTTTAAGCTTGGGGGAGTTGATACGTGCATTTTATATCATCATTTATGCCCTCCATATAAGCACTTTCTAGATGTTTTACCAATGTTATATCGATGTTTTAACATGTTTTAGAATGTTTTTGGGGACTTTCCTACAAAGTCCCTATTTTTGGTATTTAATTTCTAGGTGTCAGAAAACACCCATTTTCATGTTTTTGATGTTTCAGGAGCTACAGGACTCCAAATTGGATGAAACCAAAAACCACGTCAGTTTTTCTTCGGGAGAAAGGCCGAGAGCAGAAGAAGCAAGGGAGAAAGGCCACAGGCCCAAAAGGGGGCAGGTGGCGCGGCCAGATTCCTTGGCCACGCCACCTCACCCTTCTGGAGCCTCGGGGTCCACTCCCCTGGGGTTTTTAACCACGGTCTTCGTCTTCCCCGAAAACGAGCTGCCCTAATTTTTATACCTCGAAACGGAGCCGCCAGGGCGGCGAAACTCCTGATTTCCTCCGGGAGGGGGTCTGAGGCTGCTGTTCCGGAGCTCCGGAGAAGGGAGAAATCATCCCCACCATCGTCTCCTTCACCTTCCAGCGTGGGAGGAGGCATCTACATCACCACCGTCATCACCACCAGCACCACCGTCGCCACCGTCACCGTTGTTCACCTCATCCCCCTCGTTGTTTGTGTATTGGTTCATCATTGTACATTATTGTGCTCCGTTTCATGTTAGAGATTGAGTACTTGTCATTGTTTGGTGGTGGATCATATATTTCAGATTGCGTTGTACCACATATGCACCCATCCATGATCATGTTTCACAGTTGTGAGTAGTTCCCGTATGTTTCTGGGGGCATAGGATGAATTGGTAATGATTTGTTATATAACTTGATGTCGGTATTTTGTCTAGAATAATTCTTTTATGTGATTCTATGATGGTGTTGTACGAACGTCGACTGTACAACACTTCACCTATATGGGCTCATAGGAGAACACCGTAGTGTAGTGATTTAGCAATCTCTCTCGGTGACAGGAACGTGGGGGAAAGTTATTGAATTGCATTATGAGGGTATTTGTATCGGGGACCTCGGAGTGTAATGCTATGGTGGGACGTATGTCTTAATAATTCTCGTGCTGTCATTTAATTGGCCACGTGATCCATCATATGGGGCGATAGTTTATTTATTTAGCATCGCTTATTTTTGGCTCCGTCCGAAGAGGAATTAAATTAGACAAGATGCACGAACATGTTATGTAATGAATCATCATTCCAACTAAATCCATGTAGCCCTCGGGAATGTTTTCCACATATTAGTCACACACACACTTGCGAGCTTGTCCTCTTGCATTTAGAGGATTGGGCTCTTGTCTCTCATAGAGATTATTTACTTGCTGCAATTTACTTTCCGCACTTTACTTTACTCGCAATCACCTACAAAATCACAAAATACACACTTTACTTTTATTGTTCCTTTGCTATTCTTCTCGCTAATTCCATCAGCTCCTCGTGGGTTCGACAACCTTTTCTTTAGAAAAGTACTACGATTGATCTCCTGCACTTGCACTACCAAATATCCGTCGATCCCCGACGTTTTGGCGCCAACGATATGATAAAGTCGTGGGTTTTTGTTGGAAACGGCCAAAAAGTGGCTTTTGCTCTCGACGTTTTCATTTTTTTGATAGCTGGCCGGTTGGGCGCGACGTTTTGCACATTTTACGTCGTAGATTTTCGTTTCTGGCCCATTAGCCCAGTTTGAGCCCAGTTTCCGCCGACGAAACGGCCTTGGTCGTCGCAAATTTTCAGCGCATGCCACATCCTGACCTGTTTGACTTCTTTGACTGGCAACGACGGCGCATTACGTCCTGTGTCTCGCGGCTGTTTCTAACGTTTTTTTTCTGGGGCCTAGCTGTCGGTCTAGTTCGGACGTTTTGAGGGGCATTGCCCTGGTATCCGACGTGGCGAGGTTTGCAACATAATACTACGTAGGAGATTTAAATCATATATGGCAACCGAGTAGGAGATTTATAATAACTAAAATTAACATAAGTTCACATAGCGTCACAAAAGCTTCGACACCATCATCACAACAGGTTTACATCAGCATCACCACAGGTTCACGTCATGTGAAATACCAGTTTCACGTCAGCAACTAAACATGTTCATTTAGTCTAAAAACTAAACAGGTTCACATCAGCATCCATAAGCTTCAACATCATATTTTGCGATCCATTCCAGAGCCACATCCACAGGTTCGTAAACCCTAAAAAAAAGCATCACACTTGTTAAGCACATCACAAAATACAAGGCTACAAAAAGAATGAAATAACTGCCTCGTATGAACAAATGCAAACAAAGTGTAGCCTTAGATGTTTAGCAATGGACAACAAGAAAAGTAGCCTCATAATAACAAGCACCAACAAAATCAATGAGATCATCGAGCATTTACCAAGGAAGATGCAGAAACAATGTGGTTGTACAGAACACTAGGTAAATGCTAATGATCTCATCAAAACAGATGGTGCCACAATTTAATCACTGGCACATGGATCAAGCACAGATGTTTAGCAATGGACAACAAGAAAAGTAGCCTCATAATAACATGCACCAACAGAATAGATGAGATCAAATAACAGTTACCAAGGAAGATGAAGAACCAATGTGGTTGTACACAACACTAGGTAAATGCTAATGATCTCATCAAAATAGATGGTGCCACACTTTAATCATTGGCGCATGGAACACATATGGACGGATAAAACAATAACAGTGAGCATCATTGGCAGGCATAGCAGGTTGACATCATCTAATTAAAGAGCAAGGTGGTTTTACCTGGAGAATATGCCACTCATCTATGAGTTCTTTCACAGCTTTCTTCTCTTCCCGCAGTTCCAACTCGAGTGCTGACATACCTTTCATCAACTTCGTCAACTCAATCGCCATTTCCTTCACTACCCTCAGGGCTACCTTCAGTGACGCGGAATCTCCTCCATGAACCAGCGTGTCACATTCCTCAAGAAAGAGAACATAGTCTGGATCTATTTCAACTGGCTCCTCCATCGAGTCATGAATTTCTTCAGACGTCATGCTGCAGAAGTTACAGCGTCGACTGCAGCGCTACAGGCAAATATGAAAAGAAAAAAAATCAAACAAGTACCTAAGAAGGCGAAATGAGATACTAATTTATATGCTATTTACCTTGATTCCTGCCATATTGCTAACAGCTGGATAGTCATTGATAAACGCCGGAATACCATGGTTCTGTGAGGCCTTGTTCAGGTGGATCTCCATCTGGGTGGGGGGAGAGGTCTTCGATGGACCTGTGATGGTAGCGTGAGCTAAATCCATGGATGGTGGTAACCTCAAAACATCAACGGTGGCCTACATCCGCCGGCATCTAACTACATCCGCCTGCATCTAACCTAGATCTGCCGGCATCTAACATAGATCGAATCGTTTGGTTCACGAGGGGAAGGGAGGGAACCAGAACTTACCAGTAATTCCTTGAGAACGTCGCTGAGGACAAGGAAGGGAGTGCGCCGCCATGGCTGCCGCCTTGGCGGGAGCAGACGAGTTGGTGTTTTTTGTGGAGAGTGGTCCAATTCGGTGGGGATGGTGGGGAGAGGGTGGGGGGAAGTAGCCGACAGCCGATTGGGCGAGGAGCGAGGCGGTCTAGGACGCTGACGAGTGGGACCCTGTGTGGGGAGCTGACAGTCGAGTGGGCGAGGAGCGCGGCGGTCTGTGACCCTGACGAGTGGGACCCCGTTGGAGGCTGTCTTCGGTGGAGATTTGGCGCGGCTGTTAACGTTCATAATTTGGCACGAAGATGTTAATTAGGGTTTAGAATTTTTTTGAGGGTTTATATGTACTGTAGATAGCATCTGGGTATAGCCCAGTACCAAATATGCAACATAGCTTAAAAACAGTCTTAAACAAATGGGTATGATAGCCCATGTACAATATATGCAGCTTAACATACAAATATTGTCTTTAGAATATCACAAATTCAACCACACGGGGGAGCAGCAAACTACAATTAAACACGGCCAGGACCAGCAGGGGGCCAGTAGCACGAGGGTCGAACAAGCCAGCCAGACGTAATTCTGGAGGAAGTAGCCAAACGCAAGGTGCTTTGCCTTGGTAGCGGCTGAGTGCTTCCTCGATTTACTTTCGCCGATCTGCTTAGCGTGCTGGGTCATGCTGCCCATGACCCTCTTGATGCCTCTGCTACAGAATGGGCAAAAAATTTGCCGGTTCCTGCGGAAAGGAATTTCCCCATTCCTCAGGCGCCTAAGAACATGGCGACTCTTCTTGTTCCTGCTCACCGAGTCCTCGTCCATGTCATCAGACTCCTCCTGTGAAATTTTTAGCACATAAGAAGTCTGATAATGAATTGAATTGCAAAATACAATTCAAACATTTAACAGGTCTTATGACCATGAAGTAAAAGAAAATAAAGAGTTTTACTAATATCCAAAGAAGGCCATACGTACATCTCAGCAATAGTTTGATCAGTTTATATCATGCATTTTACAATAAAAAATAAAAGGCTTGTACATCTCAGTAATTTTTTGTCGCTCACTAGATCATGTATTTTTTTGAAAGATATAACTGTACGGAGTGCATGTAATCATGTGTTTTCTAAATATTGTAATCAAAATTAGAGTAGTCAACAAACAGTCAGACGAATTTAAGTTCCACATGGAATTAACAGGTAGATATAACACAATAGGAGTACATGTAATCAATCATGTGTTTCCTAAATAGTGTAATCATAATCACAAGAATCAAACAAGGGTCGGATGAACTTAAGTTTCACAAGTAATTAACATGTAGATATTGTAACACTAAAGTGTACATGTAAAATCATGCGTTTCCTAAATAGTGTAATCATAACCACAAGAATCAAACCATCATGGAGCATCGAATCATTTTAAACTTGCTTGAATCAGATCGATCATTTGCTCGGTAAGTACAAATTACTGGTTACTACCTTCACAATTCAGATAATATTTAATTTTGTAGTTATCAATCAAGATATATGTACATGAAATATAGTGCATTTAGTACGATTACAGATTCATTGTTAAAAACTCAACTAAAACTACATAAAGCTATCCACTATGTAATAAAAACAAACTAAATCAGGTGTTGGATGACACATCGAATCAATACAAACCCTACAGAAGCAAAAATGAATCAGTACAACATGTAAATGGTAGAACAAACAAGAAAACCATATTCACAGCAATCAACAACATAAGCATGAACAATGGCATGTCTAATAACCAGAAATTAATCTCATGACTAAGACTACTAGATGGAATACCAAATTGGAACTAATCTACAATCGTACCGTACGAACCCTAGAATCAAGTATGACTACAAGAACAAGGTGGTAGATAGAATTAATCTAGAGCTCGAGCAAGCCCTAGCTATATGAACAGTAATAACAGGGATCGGAAATTGTCGGCAAGAGAGCATTACCTCCGTGTATTCATGTTCAGACTCCTCCTGGAACGGGACGTCGTCTTCGAGCTCGTCGAAGATGCTGATGGCGGCGTCGTCGAGGTCCGCCTCGTACTGGTCGTACGGGTGTAAAAGAACCCCGTCGTTGCCGCCTGCAACCGCCTCCTCCTGCTGATCTGCCGCGGGAGCAACGGCGATGCCATCCACCGTGTCCTCGACGGCGACTTTGTCCTCCCCCTGGTCCTCGTCGGCGACGACGACCGAGGGCGAAACAGTCCTGGCGCGGCGACGAGGGCGCTCGGTGCCCGGAGAAGTCTGACCAGCTCCGGCGGCGACAACGGCGGGCGCATCTTCTGAGCCTGCGACCGTCTGGTCCGCCTCGTCCGCACGAGCGCGCCCCATCGTGCAGCGGCTGGAAGTGGGGAGAGCGGCTTTGCAGTTACTGAGGATTTGGGGGGAAGAAAGAAGCGCTCAGGGGAGACGAGGATGCGTCCGACGGTTTATATGGAGTGCGACGGTTTGGTTCCAGTAGTGGACGCGTGTAGTCGTGCATGTGTGGTAGGTTGCGCGCATGCACGAAACCTCTATTAGTTGGATCAATGAATGACATGTGGGACCGAAACTCCACATTCGGAAATTCTCTTTGAGAGAGACAGAAATAATATGATTGATAGGTAGTACACCTTGTAAATTGCACAGGAAAACCATGCGGGAGCATTAATTAATCTTTGGGTGAGTGCGATATTGCTTTGTTAACTGTGATACATTAAGTGCGCACAATTCATGCCATCGTTTGGGAAAGTACCACTAATAAACGATCCCGTAAACAGCGTGAGATTTGTTTTCGATCGAAAGTGTAGACTAAAAGTACACACATGAATTCGGTGCGCCGGGGAGGGTGTAGACCAAAAAAGTTGCCTATTCGGTCAACCGGGCCATTTTGGACAGAGAGGGGTCTCCGGGCGCCGGGGTCGCAACTAAATCATTGTGTGTCAGTACCACATGTATTATGGTGGTGTGGTAGGTTGTTAGGGCAAAGATCCCTCTTTGAGATGTCACCGCGCTTCTCCGACATCACTCCCTCAACAGGAAGGTTCGGCACCTTCGGCTGGAAACACCGACATCGGACGAATATGAGGGAATCTTGTGAAAACATGAGCTAGGCTACTGTTATAAACGTGGCAATGGACTACCCAAACACAATAGAGAAACAAGTTTCACTGAGCTACCCCTTCCGGCTTGTCGGGGAGGGGTAGACCAAAAAAGTTGACTATTCGGTCAACCAGGTCCATTTTCGACAGAGAGGGGGCTCCGGGGCACCGGAGTCACAACTAAATCATTGTGTGTCAGTACCACATGTATTATGTCGGTGTTGTAGGTTGTTAGGGCAAAGATCCCTCTTTGAGATGTCACCGCGCTTCTCCGACATCACTCCCTCAACAGGAAGGTTCGGCACCTTCGGCTAGAAACACCGACATCGGACGAATATGAGGGAATCTTGTGAAAACATGAGCTAGGCTACTGTTATAAACGTGCCAATGGACGACCCAAACACAATAGAGCAACAAGTTTCACTGAGCTACCCCTTCCGGCTTGTCGGGGAGGGGTAGACCAAAAAAGTTGACTATTCGGTCAACCAGGTCCATTTTCGACAGAGAGGGGGCTCCGGGGCGCCGGAGTCACAAATAAATCATTGAATGTCAGTACCACATGTATTATGGTGGTGTGGTAGGTTGTTAGGGCAAAGATCCCTCTTTGAGATGTCATTGCGTTTCTCCGACATCACTCCCTCAACAGGAAGGTTCTCCACCTTCGGCTGGAAACACCGACATCGGACGAACATTGGGGAATCTTGTGAAAACATGAGCTAGTCTACTGTTATAAATGTGCCAATGGACCACCCAAACAAAATAGAGCAACAAGTTTCACTGAGCTACCCACTTTCGGCGCGTCGGGGAGGGGTAGACCAAAAAAGTTGACTATTCGGTCAACCAGGTCCATTTTCGACAGAGAGGGGGCTCCGGGGCGCCGGAGTCACACTAAATCATTGTGTGTCAGTACCACATGTATTATGTTGGTGTGGTAGGTTGTTAGGGCAAATATCCCTCTTTGAGGTGTGACCGCGCGCTTCTGCGACATCACTCCCTCAGCAGGAAGGTTATGCAACCTCCGGCTGAAAACACCGACATCAGACGGATAAGAGAGAATCTTATGAAAACATGAGATTGGGTATTGTCCAACATGTGCCAATGGACTACCCAAACACAATAGAGCTACAAGTTTTACTGAGCTACCCCCTTCCGGCTTGTCGGGGAGGGGTAAACCAAAAAAGTTGACTATTCGGTCAACCGTGCCCATTTTCGACAGAGAGGGGGCTCCGGGGCGCCGGAGTCACAAATAAATCATTGTGTGTCAGTACCACATGTATTATGGTGGTGTGGTAGGTTGTTAGGGCAAAGATCCCTCTTTGAGATGTCACCGCGCTTCTCCGACATCACTCCCTCAACAGGAAGGTTTTGCACCTTCGGCTGGAAAACACCGACATCGGACGAACATGAGGGAATATTGTGAAAATATGAGCTAGGATACTGTTATAAATGTGGCAATGGACCACCCAAACAAAATAGAGCAACAAGTTTCACTGGCTACCCCCTTTCGGCGCGTCGGGGAGGGTGTAGACCGAAAAAGTTGACTATTCGGTCAACCGGGCCCATTTTCGACAGAGAGGGGTCTCCGGGCGCCTGGGTCGCAACTAAATCATTGTGTGTCAGTACCACATGTATTATGGTGGTGTGGTAGGTTGTTAGGGCAAAGATCCCTCTTGAGATGTCACCGCGCTTCTCCGACATCACTCCCTCAATAGGATGGTTCGGCACCTTCGGCAGGAAACACCGACATCGGAGGAATATGAGGCTATCTTGTGAAAACATGAGCTAGTCTACTGTTATAAACGTGCCAATGGACTACCCAAACACAATATAGAAACAAGTTTCACTGAGCTACCCCCTTCCGGCTAGTCGGGGAGGGGTAGACCAAAAAAGTTGACTATTCGGTCAACCAGGTCCATTTTCGACAGAGAGGGGGCTCCGGGGCGCCGGAGTCACAACTAAATCATTGTGTGTCAGTACCACATGTATTATGTCGGTGTTGTAGGTTGTTAGGGCAAAGATCCCTCTTTGAGATGTCACCGCGCTTCTCCGACATCACTCCCTCAACAGGAAGGTTCGGCACCTTCGGCTGGAAACACCGACATCGGACGAATATGAGGGAATCTTGTGAAAACATGAGATAGGCTACTGTTATAAACGTGCCAATGGACTACCCAAACACAATAGAGCAAAAAGTTTCACTGAGCTACCCCCTTCCGGCTTGTCGGGGAGGGGTAGACCAAAAAAGTTGACTATTCGGTCAACCAGGTCCATTTTCGACAGAGAGGGGCCTCCGGGGCGCCGGAGTCAAAAATAAATCATTGTATGTCAGTACCACATGTATTATGGTGGTGTGGAAGGTTGTTAGGGCAAAGATCCCTCTTTGAGATGTCATTGCGTTTCTCCGACATCACTCCCTCAACAGGAAGGTTCTCCACCTTCGGCTGGAAACACCGACATCGGACGAACATTGGGGAATCTTGTGAAAACATGAGCTAGTCTACTGTTATAAATGTGCCAATGGACCACCCAAACAAAATAGAGAAACAAGTTTCACTGAGCTACACCCTTCCAGCGCGTCGGGGAGGGTGTAGACCGAAAAAGTTGACTATTCGGTCAACCGGGCCCATTTTCGACAGAGAGGGGTCTCCGGGCGCCTGGGTCGCAACTAAATCATTGTGTGTCAGTACCACATGTATTATGGTGGTGTCGTAGGTTGTTAGGGCAATGATCCCTCTTGAGATGTCACCGCGCTTCTCCGACATCACTCCCTCAATAGGAAGGTTCGGCACCTTCGGCTGGAAACACCGACATCGGAGGAATATGAGGCTATCTTGTGAAAACATGAGCTAGCCTACTGTTATAAACGTGCGAATGGACTACCCAAACACAATAGAGAAACAAGTTTCACTGAGCTACCCCCTTCCGGCTTGTCGGGGAGGGGTAGACCAAAAAAGTTGACTATTCGGTCAACCAGGTCCATTTGACAGAGAGGGGGCTCCGGGGCACCGGAGTCACAACAAAATCATTGTGTGTCAGTACAACATGTATTATGTCGGTGTTGTAGGTTGTTAGGGCAAAGATCCCTCTTTGAGATGTCACCGCGCTTCTCCGACATCACTCCCTCAACAGGAAGGTTCGGCACCTTCGGTTGGAAACACCGACATCGGACGAACATTGGGAATCTTGTGAAAACATGAGCTAGTCTACTGTTATAAATGTGCCAATGGACCACCCAAACAAAATAGAGAAACAAGTTTCACTGAGCTACACCCTTCCGGCGCGTCGGGGAGGGTGTAGACCGAAAAAGTTGACTATTCGGTCAACCGGGCCCATTTTCGACAGAGAGGGGTCTCCGGGCGCCGGGGTCGCAACTAAATCATTGTGTGTCAGTACCACATGTATTATGGTGGTGTGGTAGGTTGTTAGGGCAAAGATCCCTCTTTGAGATGTCACCGCGCTTCTCCGACATCACTCCCTCAACAGGAAGGTTCTGCACCTTCGGCTGGAAACACCGACATCGGACGAACACGAGGGATTCTTGTGACAACATGAGCTAGGCTACTGTTACAAACGTGCCAATGGACTACCTAAACACAATAGAGCAACAAGTTTCACTGAGCTACCCACTTTCGGCGCGTCGGGGAGGGGTAGACCAAAAAAGTTGACTATTCGGTCAACCAGGTCCATTTTCGACAGAGAGGGGACTCCGGGCGCCGGAGTCACACTAAATCATTGTGTGTCAGTACCACATGTATTATGTTGGTGTGGTAGGTTTTTAGGGCAAAGATCCCTCTTTGAGGTGTGACCGCGCGCTTCTCCGACATCACTCCCTCAGCAGGAAGGTTATGCAACCTCCGGCTGGAAACACCGACATCAGACGGATAAGAGGGAATCTTATGAAAACATGAGATTGGATATTGTCCAACATGTGCCAATGGACTACCAAACACAATAGAGCTACAAGTTTTACTGAGCTACCCCCTTCCGGCTTGTCGGGGAGGGGTAAACCAAAAAAGTTCACTATTCGGTCAACCGTGCCCATTTTCGATAGAGAGGGGGCTCCAGGGCGCCGGAGTCACAAATAAATCATTGTGTGTTAGTACCACATGTATTATGGTGGTGTGGTAGGTTTTTAGGGCAAAGATCCCTCTTTGAGATGTCACAGCGCTTCTCCGACATCACTCCCTCAACAGGAAGGTTCGCCACCTTCGGCTGGAAACACCGACATCGGACGAATATGAGGCTATCTTGTGAAAACATGAGCTAGGCTACTGTTATAAACGTGCCAATGGACTACCCAAACACAATAGAGAAACAAGTTTCACTGAGCTACCCCCTTCCGGCTTGTCAGGGAGGGGTAGACCAAAAAAGTTGACTATTAGGTCAACCAGGTCCATTTTCGACAGAGAGGGGGCTCCGGGGCGCCGGAGTCAGAACTAAATCATTGTGTGTCAGTACCACATGTATTATGTCGGTGTTGTAGGTTTTTAGGGCAAAGATCCCTCTTTGAGATGTCACCGCGCTTCTCCGACATCACTCCCTCAATAGGAAGGTTCGGCACTTCGGCTGGAAACACCGACATTGGACGAATATGAGGGAATCTTGTGAAAACATGAGCTAGGCTACTGTTATAAACGTGCCAATGGACTACCCAAACACAATAGAGCAACAAGTTTCACTGAGCTACCCCCTTCCGGCTTGTCGGGGAGGGGTAGACCAAAAAAGTTGACTATTCGGTCAACCAGGTCCATTTTCGACAGAGAGGGGGCTCCGGGGCGCCGGAGTCACAAATAAATCATTTTATGTCAGTACCACATGTATTATGGTGGTGTGGTAGGTTGTTAGGGCAAAGATCCCTCTTTGAGATGTCATTGCGTTTCTCCGACATCACTCCCTCAACAGGAAGGTTCTCCACCTTCGGCTGGAAACACCGACATCGGACGAACATTGGGGAATCTTGTGAAAACATGAGCTAGTCTACTGTTATAAATGTGCCAATGGACCACCCAAACAAAATAGAGAAACAAGTTTCACTGAGCTACCCCCTTCCGGCGCGTCGAGGAGGGTGTAGACCGAAAAAGTTGACTATTTGGTCAATCGGGCCCATTTTCGACAGAGAGGGGTCTCCGGGCGCCGGGGTCGCAACAAAATCATTGTGTGTCAGTACCACATGTATTATGGTGGTATGGTACGTTGTTAGGGCAAATATCCCTCTTTGAGATGTCACCGCGCTTCTCCGACATCACTCCCTCAACAGGAAGGTTCTGCACCTTCGGCTGGAAACACCGACATCGGACGAACATGATGGAATCTTGTGAAAACATGAGCTAGGATACTGTTATAAATGTGGCAATGGACCACCCAAACAAAATAGAGCAACAAGTTTCACTGAGCTACCCCCTTTCGGTGCGTCGGGGAGGGTGTAGACCAAAAAAGTTGACTATTCGGTCAACCGGGCCCATTTTCGACAAAGTGGGGTCTACGGGCGCCGGGTCGCAACTAAATCATTGTGTGTCAGTACCACATGTATTATGGTGGTGTGGTAGGTTGTTAGGGCAAAGATCCCTCTTTGAGATGTCACCGCGCTTCTCCGACATCGCTCCCTCAACAGGAAGGTTCGGCACCTTCGGCTGGAAACACCGACATCGGACGAATATGAGGGAATCTTGTGAAAACATGAGCTAGGCTACTGTTATAAACGTGCCAATGGACTACCCAAACACAATAGAGCAACAAGTTTCACTGAGCTACCCCCTTCCGGCTTGTCGGGGAGGGGTAGACCAAAAAAGGTTACTATTCGGTCAACCAGGTCCATTTTCGACAGAGAGGGGGCTCCGGGGCGCCGTAGTCACAAATAAATCATTGTATGTCAGTACCACATGTATTATGGTGGTGTGGTAGGTTGTTAGGGCAAAGATCCCTCTTTGAGATGTCATTGCGTTTCTCCGAGATCACTCCCTCAACAGGAAGGTTCTCCACCTTCGGCTGGAAACACCGACATCGGACGAACATTGGGGAATCTTGTGAAAACATGAGCTAGTCTACTGTTATAAATGTGCCAATGGACCACCCAAACAAAATAGAGCAACAAGTTTCACTGAGCTACCCACTTTCGGCGCGTCGGGGAGGGGTAGACCAAAAAAGTTGACTATTCGGTCAACCAGGTCCATTTTCGACAGTGAGGGGGCTCCGGGGCGTCGGAGTCACACTAAATCATTGTGTGTCAGTACCACATGTATTATGTTGGTGTAGTAGGTTGTTAGGGCAAAGATCCCTTTTTGAGGTGTGACCGCGCGCTTCTCCGACATCACTCCCTCAGCAGGAAGGTTATGCAACCTCCGGCTGGAAACACCGACATCGGACGGATAAGAGGGAATCTTATGAAAACATGAGATTGGATATTGTCCAACATGTGTCAATGGACTACCCAAACACAATAGAGCTACAAGTTTTACTGAGCTACCCCCTTCCGGCTTGTCGGGGAGGGGTAAACCAAAAAAGTTGACTATTCGGTCAACCGTGCCCATTTTCGACAGAGAGGGGCTCCGGGGCGCCGGAGTCACAAATAAATCATTGTGTGTCAGTACCACATGTATTATGGTGGTGTGGTAGGTTGTTACGGCAAAGATCCCTCTTTGAGATGTCACCGCGCTTCTCCGACATCACTCCCTCAACAGGAAGGTTTTGCACCTTCGGCTGGAAAACACCGACATCGGACGAACATGAGGGAATGTTGTGAAAATATGAGCTAGGATACTGTTATAAATGTGGTAATAGACCACCCAAACAAAATAGAGCAACAAGTTTCACTGAGGTACCCCCTTTCGGCGCGTCGGGGAGAGTGTAGACCGAAAAAGTTGACTATTCGGTCAACCGGGCCCATTTTCGACAGAGAGGGGTCTCCGGGCGCCTGGGTCGCAACTAAATCATTGTGTGTCAGTACCACATGTATTATGGTGGTGTGGTAGGTTGTTAGGGCAAAGATCCCTCTTGAGATCTCACCGCGCTTCTCCGACATCACTCCCTCAATAGGAAGGTTCGGCACCTTCGGCTGGAAACACCGACATCGGAGGAATATGAGGCTATCTTGTGAAAACATGAGCTAGGCTAATGTTATCAACGTATCAATGGACTACCCAAACACAATAGAGAAACAAGTTTCACTGAGCTACCCCCTTCCGGCTTGTCGGGGAGGGGTAGACCAAAAAAGTTGACTATTCGGTCAACCAGGTCCATTTTCGACAGAGAGGGTGCTCCGGGGCGCCGGAGTCACAACTAAATCATTGTGTGTCAGTACCACATGTATTATGTCGGTGTTGTAGGTTGTTAGGGCAAAGATCCCTCTTTGAGATGTCACCGCGCTTCTCCGACATCACTCCCTCAACAGGAAGGTTCGGCACCTTCGGCTGGAAACACCGACATCGGACGAATATGAGGGAATCTTGTGAAAACATGAGCTAGGCTACTGTTATAAACGTGCCAATGGACTACCCAAACACAATAGAGCAAAAAGTTTCACTGAGCTACCCCCTTCCGGCTTGTCGGGGAGGGGTAGACCAAAAAAGTTGACTATTCGGTCAACCAGGTCCATTTTCGATAGAGAGGGGCCTCCGGGGCGCCGGAGTCACAAATAAATCATTGTATGTCAGTACCACATGTATTATGGTGGTGTGGAAGGTTGTTATGGCATAGATCCCTCTTTGAGATGTCATTGCGTTTCTCCGACATCACTCCCTCAACAGGAAGGTTCTCCACCTTCGGCTGGAAACACCGACATCGGACGAACATTGGGGAATCTTGTGAAAACATGAGCTAGTCTACTGTTATAAATGTGCCAATGGACCACCCAAACAAAATAGAGAAACAAGTTTCACTGAGCTACACCCTTCCGGCACGTCGGGGAGGGTGTAGACCGAAAAAGTTGACTATTCGGTCAACCGGGCCCATTTTCGACAGAGAGGGGTCTCCGGGCGCCTGGGTCGCAACTAAATCATTGTGTGTCAGTACCACATGTATTATGGTGGTGTGGTAGGTTGTTAGGGCAAAGATCCCTCTTGAGATGTCACCGCGCTTCTCCGACATCACTCCCTCAATAGGAAGGTTCGGCACCTTCGGCTGGAAACACCGACATCGGAGGAATATGAGGCTATCTTGTGAAAACATGAGCTAGGCTACTGTTATAAACGTGCCAATGGACTACCCAAACACAATAGAGAAACAAGTTTCACTGAGCTACCCCCTTCCGGCTTGTCGGGGAGGGGTAGACCAAAAAAGTTGACTATTCGGTCAACCAGGTCCATTTGACAGAGAGGGGGCTCCGGGGCGCCGGAGTCACAACTAAATCATTGTGTGTTAGTACCACATGTATTATGTCGGTGTTGTAGGTTGTTAGGGCAAAGATCCCTCTTTGCGATGTCACCGCGCTTCTCCGACATCACTCCCTCAACAGGAAGGTTCGGCACCTTCGGCTGGAAACACCGACATCGGACGAATATGAGGGAATCTTGTGAAAACATGAGCTAGAATACTGTTATAAACGTGCCAATGGACTACCCAAACACAATAGAGCAAAAAGTTTCACTGAGCTACCCCATTCCGGCTTGTCCGGGGGGGGGGTAGACCAAAAAAGTTGACTATTCGGTCAACCTGGTCCATTTTCGACAGAGAGGGGCCTCCGGGGCGCCGGAGTCACAAATAAATCATTGTATGTCAGTACCACATGTATTATGGTGGTGTGGAAGGTTGTTAGGGCAAAGATCCCTCTTTGAGATGTCATTGCGTTTCTCCGACATCACACCCTCAACAGGAAGGTTCTCCACCTTCGGCTGGAAACACCGACATCGGACGAACATTGGGGAATCTTGTGAAAACATGAGCTAGTCTACTGTTATAAATGTGCCAATGGACCACCCAAACAAAATAGAGAAACAAGTTTCACTGAGCTAGACCCTTCCGGCGCGTCGGGGAGGGTGTAGACCGAAAAAGTTGACTATTCGGTCAACCGGGCCCATTTTCGACAGAGAGGGGTCTCCGGGCGCCGGGGTCGCAACTAAATCATTGTGTGTCAGTACCACATGTATTATGGTGGTGTGGTAGGTTTTTAGGGCAAAGATCCCTCTTTGAGATGTCACCGCGCTTCTCCGACATCACTCCCTCAACAGGAAGGTTCTGCACCTTCGGCTGGAAACACCGACATCGGACGAACACGAGGGATTCTTGTGACAACATGAGCTAGGCTACTGTTACAAACGTGCCAATGGACTACCTAAACACAATAGAGCAACAAGTTTCACTGAGCTACCCACTTTCGGCGCGTCGGGGAGGGGTAGACCAAAAAAGTTGACTATTCGGTCAACCAGGTCCATTTTCGACAGAGAGGGGACTCCGGGGCGCCGGAGTCACACTAAATCATTGTGTGTCAGTACCACATGTATTATGTTGGTGTGGTAGGTTTTTAGGGCAAAGATCCCTCTTTGAGGTGTGACCGCGCGCTTCTCCGACATCACTCCCTCAGCAGGAAGGTTATGCAACCTCCGGCTGGAAACACCGACATCAGACGGATAAGAGGGAATCTTATGAAAACATGAGATTGGATATTGTCCAACATGTGCCAATGGACTACCAAACACAATAGAGCTACAAGTTTTACTGAGCTACCCCCTTCCGGCTTGTCGGGGAGGGGTAAACCAAAAAAGTTCACTATTCGGTCAACCGTGCCCATTTTCGACAGAGAGGGGGCTCCAGGGCGCCGGAGTCACAAATAAATCATTGTGTGTTAGTACCACATGTATTATGGTGGTGTGTTAGGTTGTTAGGGCAAAGATCCCTCTTTGAGATGTCACCTGGCTTCTCCGACATCACTCCCTCAACAGGAAGGTTCGGCACCTTCGGCTGGAAACACCGACATCGGACGAATATGAGGCTATCTTGTGAAAACATGAGCTAGGCTACTGTCAGGGATATGGCCTCCGGGTTACAAACCAGGAGGGCGCGGACAGGCCCAAGACAAGTAAACAAGTAAGGCCGGAGTCGCCTCCGGGTTACCACCTGGGCCGGCTCACAGAGGTGGGCCGGAAAGGCTTGTCCGGGCCAAGGATCGAAGGAAGGCGCAGGTAGACCCGGAATCACCTCCGGGTTACGTTACAAGACAAAGACTGGCGGAGCTTCGAGAAGAGGAGTCCGGGTTAGTCTAGGTTACCGATCCGGGTTAGGACTCCGGGTCTGTCTTGTAAACCCGGAAGTCTCCACCACCTATATAAGGGGAGACTTCCGGGTCTTACGACCCAAGGCTAGAGAGAGATCGAAACACCCAGAGCTCGAATCATCAGAGCAATCCCGACTTTGTAATCAAGCACTTGTGATCATCAATAGTCAAGAAGCAGGAGTAGGTTTTACCCTCAATAGAGGGCCGAACCTGGGTAAACTTTGTTCTCGACGAGTAACGCGAAGCACCACCATGACCAAGGCCCCGAACTCAAGTCCTAAGCTTTGGACACTTGCCGTGAACACCCCACGACAGTTGGCGCCCACCGTGGGGCCTGCGCTGAAGGAGGTCGTCTTCGCGAAGGGAGCACTTCCAGGGATCGAGGAGTACGCCATAGGCCGGATGAACAAAAGTCGCCGCGGGAACTACTACAACGCGGAGACCTGGGGCCCGGAATTCGCCCGCGTCAAATCCGGGTCTCGAGTCACCTTTGGCAAAATCGACGTCTTCGTCGGTTACGTCGGGACCGCACCTGAGCCGGAACCCGGAAGCGACTCCGTCTCTGAGGAGGAAACTCTCGCCTATTCAGACGGCGAATCTTCAGTCGGGAACAACGACATCAGCAACACCGAGGACGATGCGGGCTCAATTCACCCGTCTTCGAGGACAGGCTCGGGGGATGCGCCGAGCGGGAGCTCTCGTACAACTGTGATCCACCACAGCGTGCGGCGGTCTACATGACTGCCCCCAATACAACTCCAGGGACGAACGCGTCTGCAGACGTGACCGGTACCCCGCATTATTTCGATAAGGATGGTAATATTGTTATTCCAGGTCGTGACATCACAGGAAACAGAACTACTGCGGTCATACTTGGAACCACCACCCTCACGCCAGGGGCAGGCACGTCTGGAACCGCGCCTGGAGCAACTGCCACTCCCGGAGCAACAGCAGCGCCCGAGGCAGCGGCGTCCGGGTTAGGAGCCAATAACCCGGAGCCCGCAGCAGGACCATCTCAGGGAGCCAAGAACATCCTGGAGACCGCCGCGGCCCTGGAGGCTCTGTTAGCACAGCCAGTAACTCCAGAGAATCAGGAGGCCAGGGCTGCAGAAATCACGAAGGTGCGTGATCAGCTTAAAGCTTTGAAGGACAACATAGCTATGGAGAACGCGCGCCTCAATACGGCGTGCGGCAACGTCATCCTGGAGGCAACACGGTTGAACAACCAGCAGATTCATCTGAACTTCAGACAGAACGAGATAGCTTCGGTTCAGGCAAGGAAATCCAGGAGCCGGATTCAGCAGGGTTTAAACTGCGATCCACGAATTCTATTTCAGACTCCGGGTGTAAACGGAGCAGCAGGGACCGGAGCAGCAGCGGCGTCACCAGGAGCCGCAGCGGCAGCAGGCAACATGCCGCCCCCACAGCCAAATCAACAGTTCGTCATCCAGCAGGGGATGCCCCCTCCAGGCCCGCAGCCAGTGCAACCTGGACAGCCGATCCAGCCTGCTATGCCAGTTCCGTCGGGTCATTTCTCTAACCCGGTGGACAACCTGTTCGCAGCGTACAATAACCTCATCCAGATACCAATCGCGGAGAACAACCCTAATGGGGTAGAAGCCCAGAGAGCATTGGCCATGTTGAATACAGCCATACATCAGCAGGCCAACTATCCGTATTCAGTGAACAGACTGCACTTGTCGCCGATCAACAGCCAAGGAGTTATTCAGGCCAGAAGTCGGCACGGAGAATCACCCGTTCCAGCCGGGTCTAGCAATGCCAGGCGAGAGAGGGAGCGTCAAGCGCGCCAGGCGGTTACTAACTTCACCGTGCCTCATAACCCGGAACCTACCATAACCCGGAGACCCTCACTCCCGGGTCAATCAGAACGACTGGCACGCAGTGTCTGGGTCCGGCGCTGAGGAACGAGCCGATGCCGAAAGATTTTAAAGGACCGCGACGTTGCGACAATTATACCCCAGACAAAAATCCATCAGAGTGGATAGAGAATTATGAGGTGGCCATGTAAATCTTACAAGTTTCAGACGGAGTCTGCGCCAAATACATGGCCACCATGCTGGACGGAGCTGCGCGAACCTGGATAAGGAATTTGCCTCCCAATTCTATTCACACTTGGAAGGAGTTGAAGGAAGCTTTCATCAAAAATTTCCAGGGGACCTGCAAGAGGGCAACCACTATCAAGGACCTGGAAAATTGCGTTCAGAAAGAGGGAGAATCCGCGTATACATGGGCTCGCAGAGTCTCAGAGATCATACATTCATCTGAAGGGATTACTCCTCAGTCAGCGGTGGTCATCCTGGAGAGAAACTGCCGTTTCGAGTCATTGAAGCACAAGTTGGGTCGTATTCAAACAACTGTGAAAGATATGGGAACTCTCATGGACGCAATAACAAAGTACGCCGCATCTGACAAAACTAAGGACGCGGTCGATGATGACAAGGCAGGCAAAGGAAAGCAGAATGGGAAAAATCAACAGAATAACAACGGACAGAATAGTGGAAGCAATGGCAATAATCAGAACAAGCGTAAAAATGACGGTGGGTCAGACTTTGTCGCCAATACAAACACTGGATTCAAAAACCCACGTCAAGGTGGAAACTTCAGAGGCTCTCAGTTTGACTCACGCCCGAATCAGCAAGCCCTCAACGGACCCTGCCCGCGCCATAGCAGACCTGGAAGACCCTCGAACCATGCTTGGAAGGATTGTTTTTTCTGGCAAAACTCGAAGGGCAACTCCGGCAATCATAACAACAACGGCGGAAACGGCGGAGGATTCGGAGGAAACAACGGAGGCGGTCACCCAGGAGCTGGGAGCAGCGGTGGACATCACGGAGGATCCGGGTTTGGCAACCAAGGTAACTCCGGGTTTACTAACCAAGTTAACGCTGGTTTCCATCATAATGGTCATACAGGATATCATTACCACGGAAATTCCGGGTTTAATCATCAAGGCAACTCCGGGTTCCATAATCAAGGGGGACCCGGGTTCAGTCCCGGACCTTCCGGGTTCCAAGGAAATTCCGGGTTCCATCAGGGGAACGCCGGGTTACAGCATAATGGGCCAGAAAATCAGCACTTGCAAGGACCCTCCGGGTTTCAGGCCAATCCCAAACAACTCAGCAGTGGTCAATATCATGTGTTCATCACCAGCGAGGATAGAAGGGACAAAAAGCTGAAGAAACGCACAGTTCACGCGGCTGCCCCGTCAGTCCCAAGATGGCTAAATTGGTCAGAACAAACCATCACCTGGAGTCGAGCTGACCACCCTCCCAGGGTTGATAACCCGGGTGCATTGGCTCTCGTGGTAGCTCCCCAAGTTGGCGGTTATAAATTGAACAAAGTACTGATGGACGGAGGTAGCAGCATCAATATTCTGTACTACGACACTTTCAAAAGGATGGGTCTCCAGGAAAAGCAGTTGCAGAAATCATCAACGGTCTTTCATGGCATAGTACCTGGAAAATCTGCAGAGCCGATTGGAAAAATTTACCTGGAGGTGGCCTTTGGAACTATTCAGAACTTCAGATCAGAGATCCTAGCTTTCGAGGTCGTCAAATTCCGCAGCCCATACCACGCACTCTTCGGGCGGCCGGCTTATGCGCGATTCATGGCACGCCCGTGTTATGTGTATCTCAAGCTGAAAATGCTGGGTCCACACGGTGTTATTACAGTGGATGGAGACATAGACATAGCTCTGGAGTGTGAGGAAGGAGATGCAGCAATGGCTGAGTCTGCGTGCGCAGCGGAGGAGTTGAAACTCTACAAATCTCAAGTTGACCCGGAAGATATGACTTCTCTGAAAAAGCCGGCTACAGAGTCAAAGCTGAAGTTCAAGTCTGCACAGGATACAAAGCAAGTCGACTTTACCCCTGGTGATTCTTCCAAGCAGTTCACCATTGGGGCTCACCTGACTGATAAATAGGAAAGCGCGCTCATCGAGTTCCTCCGTGAGAATCGGGACATCTTTGCATGGAAACCTAGTGACATGCCTGGTGTACCGAGGGAACTCGCTGAGCACAGCTTAAAAGTGGATCCAAAGTCCAAACCCATCAAGCAATTCCTCCGGCGTTTTAACGCGGAGAGACGACAAGTAATTGGAGAAGAGATAGCGCGTCTATTGGCAGCAGGTTTCATTGTTGAAGTCTTCCACCCGGAGTGGCTTGCTAACCCGGTTTTAGTGTTGAAGAAAAACAAGACCTGGCGTATGTGTGTTGATTACACAGATCTGAACAAAGTCTGTCCAAAGTATCCTTTTGCATTGCCTCGGATTGATCAGATAATTGACTCCACAGCAGGGTGTGAGCTTCTGTGTTTTCTGGACGCTTATTCCGGGTATCATCAGATTAAGATGAGCATCGAAGACCAGGAAAAAACCTCTTTCATCACACCGTTTGGAGCTTTCTGTTATACAAGTATGCCCTTCGGATTGAAAAACGCAGGAGCAACTTATCAGCGATGCATCCAGAATTGTTTGAGGAAGCAAATTGGGAAAAACGTGCACGCGTATGTGGACGATATAGTCATCAAGTCAGAAGTTGGAGATACTCTCATCGCAGACTTGCTGGAAACTTTCAACAATTTGAGAACATACAAAATGAAGTTGAACCCCACCAAGTGCGTTTTTGGAGTTCCAGCTGGGAAGTTATTGGGCTTCATCATCTCTGAAAGAGGAATAGAGGCTAACCTGGAAAAATTGCAGCAATTAGCAACTTGAAGAAGCCGGCCTGCCTCAAAGTCATACAGAAGCTGACCGGGTGTGTTGCAGCCCTAAGCCGTTTCATAAGCCGGCTTGGAGAGAAAGCCATACCGCTTTACAGACTTCTAAAGAAAACAGACAAGTTCGTTTGGAATGATGAGGCTGATCAAGCTCTCGAGGCACTCAAAAAACAGTTGTCTGAAGCACCTATCCTTGCTGCGCCAAAACCAAAAGAACCAATGCTGTTATACATAGCCGCCAACAACAGAGCTGTAAGTGCTGTGGTGGTAGTAGAGCGCAAGAAGGAGGGGCAAGATACTCTGGAACAGAGGCCTGTCTATTATGTTAGCGAAGTATTGACAGAGTCCAAACAGCGTTACCCTCATTGGCAGAAACTGGTATTTGGAGTCTTCATGGCAAGCAGAAAATTGAAGCATTACTTCCAGGAGCACCCAATAACAGTTGTCAGCTCAGCACCGTTAGCCGATATAATTCAAAATCGAGAAGCAACGGGGCGAGTGGCCAAGTGGGCTATAGAGATGGGACCGTATCACGTCAAATATACGCCGCGAACGGCAATCAAGTCTCAATACTTGATCGATTTCGTCAATGATTGGACAGAACTGCAGGCTCCACCCAATAAGCCGGACACCAAAAGCTGGACTATGCATTTTGACGGGTCACGGCAGTTGGAAGGATCAGGAGCCGGAGTGGTCCTCACGTCCCCCAGAGGTGATAAGTTTCATTATGTCCTGCAAATTCACTTCAAATGCACCAACAATGCAGCAGAATACGAGGCTTTGCTTCACGGTCTAAGGATGGCCAGAGAGATGAACATAACCCGGATTCTCTGTTATGGTGACTCGGATGTTGTGGCTCAGCAAGTTTCTGGGACCTGGGATTCAAAAGACCCGGTCATGGCTGCGTACAGACGAGAGGTGCAGAAGATAGCAGGAAATTTTTCCGGGTATCAAATTGACCACATAGATCGGAGGCTCAATGAGGCTGCAGATGCTCTCTCCAGGTTAGGATCTCAGAGAAAAGAGGTACCTCCAAATGTATTCCTGGATGAACTGCATAGCCCGTCAGTGAAAGCCCCGACTGAGGAGGACATTGCTAACCCGGATGACCCTGAGTCCAGGTTAGTAGCTATGGTACATGCTAACCCGGAGTGGACAGAGCCGTTCTTCGCATATTTGGCTCGGGGAGAACTTCCGGCTGAGAAAATCATTGCAAGGCAGATCATGAGGCGAGCAAAGTCATATACCATCATCAATGGAGAACTTTATAGGCGAAGTACTTCAGGTGTTTATCTGCGGTGCGTGTCCCCAGAAGAAGGGCGTATGATCCTAAACGAGATACACGCGGGAGATTGTGGACACCACGCTTCTTCTCGCTCTTTGGTCGCCAAGGCTTTCAGACATGGATTTTTCTGGCTCACGGCTTTACAAGATGCAGAGCAGATAGTTCGAACATGTGATGGTTGCCAGAGATATGCACGGCAGGATCACATGCCGGCTCAGGAACTAAGGATGATTCCGATAACCTGGCCATTTGCAGTCTGGGGCCTCGATATGGTTGGACCTTTTAAGCGGTCACAGAACAAGAAAACTCATCTTTTGGTGGCCGTTGACAAGTTCACAAAGTGGGTCGAGGCAGAACCAATATCAAAGTGCGATGCAAAAACAGCGGTCAAGTTTCTGAAAAAGATCATATACCGCTTTGGATATCCGCACAGTATCATCACAGACAATGGGACAAACCTGTCCGAAGGAGCCATGAAGCGATTCTGCCAGGAGCACCATATCACGCTGGATTTGGCTTCGGTAGCACACCCCCAGTCCAATGGGCAAGCAGAGCGGGCAAATCAGGAGCTGCTAAGAGGTATCAAGCCAAGGCTCCTAGTACCCCTCGAGCGCACCGCTGGATGTTGGGTTGATGAGTTGCCAGCAGTATTATGGAGTATCAACACCACACCTAACAGATCAACAGGTTTTACACCGTTTTTCATGGTCTACGGAGCAGAAGCGGTGTTACCTAGTGACATTCTGCATGATTCTCCAAGGGTGGCTGCATATGTGGAGATCGAGAACGACAAAGCTCGTCAGGATTCACTTGACACCTTGGAAGAATCAAGAGACTTGGCCTCGCAAAGATCTGCAGTTTATCAGCAAGACTTGCGCAGGTATCATCATCGCAAAGTCAGGACAAGAATCTTCCAAGAGGGAGACCTAGTCCTTAGACTAATACAGAAACGTGATGGATGCACAAGTTATCCTCGCCATGGGAAGGACCGTTTGTAGTGAGCAAAAACCTACAAAATGGTTCATATCACCTCATTGATGTCCGTGAAGATTCACCCACATCTGAGGAAGAAACCCTTAGGCCTTGGAACATTGCCCACCTACGTCCTTATTACACATAGGATACTTGTAATACCTATGATTATCATATGAAATAAAGTTGATCTGGCTCTAACCCGGAATTTACTTGTTTTTTCCGCCTTATCATGTTTAGAGTAAGATTTAATTTTGCTTGAATTATTTATGTATGATTATAGTTTAATTTAGTTTCATATGATAATATTATCGGCCACCTGAGAGCCTGATACTGAACAAGTACAGAGCAAACTCAAGGGCTTAGACACACCCGGAGGAAAACATAACCCGGAGTATACTATCGGTCACCTGGGAGCCTGATACTTAATAAAGTACAGAAGCAAACCCAAGGACTTAGACACACCCGAGGAAAGTTAACCCGGGGAAATATCGTCGGTTACCTGGGAGCTCATTAGCAAAACCCAAGAACTTAGACACACCCGTAGGACAATAACCCGGGGTATACATATGTCACTTGGGGGCTGGATACTATAAAAGTACAGCCAAAAAACCCTCGGACTTAATTTGGAGTTTTACCCAGTGTTCGCCTGATCAGCTTACAAAATATGGGAAAACATCCACATAGTAAGAACATCCAAGTTTACATAACCCGGAGAAAGAACCCGGGTTAGCATGGACACTTGTGATAATTAAAGCACAAGGCCCAATACATAACCCGGAAAACCAAAAACAGGGCAATCTTGGCAAATAAAGGTCAAGCAAGAAAAACATCATAGAGCAAACTCGGATAGATATAAGACTAATAAAGTTTGTTACACCCAAGTTTCAAAAGGTGTACATGCACACCATCAAATAGTTTTAAAACCGACTTGTTTCCAGCATTATTACAAGCCCACACAAGGGGCCAAATAAACCAATTGTTTTTACGCCTTCTCAGAAGGCCTTAACCCGGAAGATGATGCACCCGGGTCAGAAGTGATGGTCGTCTGCGCAGCCTCCGCTCAGCAGTGCTTGGGGCTCCAGGACTTCAGTAGCTTCAGCAGCACAAGCTTCATCTGTACCATCAACGTCCCGTAAGGTCCGGGTCCAGTCAATCTCACCAAAGGGACTATGTCATCATCGTCACCTGTTGAGCTTGGACGAGGGGGAGCCGGAACAGTTGGGGTATTTGAACTTGGTGCAGTGCTGGCCACAGGAGATTTGTAGGCTTTATGGTCCAGAAGGCGCGACTTCGGAAGAATATGCTCGCGTCTCTTGTTGTCCTCTTCATCATACCCGGGTTCAAAAAGGCTAAGATCTAGAGTCTCAGCTATCTTTGTACCTGCAACCCGGGTTGCCTTCACAATCTTGTGGTAGTACTTGGAGCTATAAGGTTTTCCATCTATTTTCTTCGCGGGGAACCCGGCAGCAAACTTGTCAGGGTCAATCTCCGGGTAATATGCCTTGGCCAGAGCAAGCGCTCTCATGGCTCCATGTCTGCACGAAGATAGCTTGAAATCTTGGATCCATTGTGGCACAGTGCTCAGCTGATTCAGGAACGTGCTATAAGAGGTGGTAGGAGCTTCCACTCCTTGAGCGGCTTTGATACACTCCCCAGCTCCAATATGCGCACGTCTGAAGGCTGTGTAGACAACCTTGATTTTTTCGTTTAAGCTCTTCATTAACCCGGGATGCCTGGAACCTGTGAACAAACACAATCCGGGTTAATACTTTATCCGGGTCAATATACTTCATTAAAACAGGAAAATACGCAAGGATCAAAATTTGCAGACTTACCAAAGGACACAGATATCATTTTGTTGAGCAGGACAAGCGCCTCACCAACCATCTTCTTATATTTGTTTGCCTCCCCCTCAGCAGCCTGTGTCCGGGTCAGCAGGTTCTCCTTTTCTTCCTGTAGCAACTTTCTTTCTTCTCAAATTCTATGACCCTGTCTGAAAGCCAGGTCAAACTCTCCTCAGACATCCTGTAATCTCTCTGCGCGTTCTCACGCGCCTTGAACTCCTCTTGAATTTTCTGTTTCAACGAGGCAATCTCCGCCTCCTTCTCCTTGACATACTCCTGTAAGCAACATGGAAAATTGTCTGGGTGAGGGGAAATATAATGAACCCCGAGTTGCTGCGAGCAGACAACCCGGCTTGGGGCTACAGCCTTGAAAATTACCAAGTATTTGTTTTTTACAGATTTAACCCGGATTGCAAAACTTTTTGTTCTTCGTTTCAAATATGCATAAATTAAGTACACGTGAAGTCCCAGGTTGCTGTAGGAAGCTAACCCGGAACTTGGGGGCTACACGTTCAAGTTTCAAAACAATAGTAAATTGATTAAAGTCCCAGGTTGCTGCAGGCAAGCTAACCCGGCACTTGGGGGCTACACAGTCAAAAGTTCTACTATTGCAAAGTTAAAACTATTAACATAAGTCCCTGGTTATGGTTTATAAACATAACCTAGCACTTGGGGGCTACAGCTAGATTTTAATTTCCAATAGATGAAGATTACGATAATAAGTAAAGTCAAAATCAGTTGCTAAAGATATTATCACTAGTACAATCCCCAAGATTATAACAAAAGTGATAAACTTGGTGCTTGGGGGCTACAATGCATAATATGATAAGTGCACATGGTTATCTCATGTTTCTTCGCCAGGGCAGAAACCATGCCCGTCTCTATCTCCAGGTGCTTCTGTAACTGGTCCTCATATTTCATCTTCATCAACCCAATGCCCATAGACTGGAAATGCTCCAGTTCATCTGGAACCCGGGATGATTCACCCCTGATCTCCGGCTTAGCCTCCGATTGAATCTTGGCCAGGGTCTGGACCGGAGCCGGAGGAACAACCTGTGACCCGTAATGATCACATCCGGGTCAACAGGTGGGTCTTGAGGGATAGCTGATGGAGCGGAGTGGTCTATCTCCATAATGTCATCATGATGTTCCACAACCAGAGTAGTATCCTCTGGCTTGTCCACAGCCTCTTCTTCCTCTACTTCAGGGGTCCGGGTTGGCACAGAAAGGACTTGAGGAGCACCAGTGAGAATAGCCGCCTGAGCACTGCAAAAAACACACAGAGATAGTGAGCAAAACAATATGTTATAAGATGACAAAATCCGGGTTTCATATGTTATACCCTTGGTTCACCATAAAGGGCTGAGCCGGCCTGCTGACGCTTGATCCCTCAGAAGCCGAGAAGAATATTCGCTTCCATCAGAGCGTGGGAGCCTCATTTGCCCGGCTAGAGGATAGGAGTCAGTTGGGGAAAATCTGATCCTGTGAGGTGATCTGCCAAGAGAAATACCTGGCAACAGTGGATCAGGTCCTGGTGAACTCCGGGTCACGCGTTTAGCAGCCGGGTCTGGAGCGTCATCCTGTAGCCGCTCAGATAATGAGGAGTCAGTTCGCAAAAAAGAAGTGGACAAGCGTGATCGAGGCACCTTTGCAACTGCTGTCCTTGGCCGCTTCCGGGTTTGGAGTGCATCCTCCTCAGGAGAGGAATCCAGGTCAGTCTCTATGCCCTCTCTCCGGGTCTCTTCATCCTCTTCTTGGATCTCCTCAACATCTACCGCTTCATGTGTTTGCACGCCCGGGTCATTGATAGGGGTACCTTCCCGGGTCTCCTGTGAGGACTCAGCGTCAGCCAGAGCGTTGAAATATTGACCTAAAGAGTCTTCGTGGCTAACCTCCTCTTCTTCGTCTTCATCTTCTTCTTCATCGTCATCTGACGAATCCGGAGAAGGAGAGTCATCCACGTTCCAAAAAGGATCGTTAGCCTGCGAAAAATCCGGGTTATACAATTACCGGGTTACAAGAAAAACATGATCAATCAAATAAATGAAATAGACAGAACTCACCACTGGAGCCGGGTTCAGTTCGTTGTAAGGAGCAAGCATATAATCCTCTATATCTTTATTGTTCACCAGAAACAACTTTTGCCAGCTTGTTCATCTCCGGCTTACCAATATCCTTATTGGTAAAGCGCAAACTATCCTCCAGTGTTCCCGAGTATGTGTTCATCAGTCTAGGCCTGACACTGAGAGGGTGGATTCTCCAGGATAACCAGCAACGCAGGATATCAGCTCCGCGCAGCCCATGAGCGTTTAAAGCATTGACTTTCTTTATCAACGAGGTTAACTCGTTGGACTTCTTTCCGTATGCGCTCATCTTTTTGTCCCATGTAAGCCTTTCTGCGCGGTAACCCGGAAGAGATGGCTCACCTGCTGGAACTATAGGTTTGCAATAGAATGCCAGTCCTTAACCCGGCGTGAACTTTGATGGAGGGGAAAGAAGTATTTCTACGCTTCTGGATGCTTACACCCCCACATCTGATAAGTTTTTCCCCGGAGATCTCCGGGTTAGGTTTGCAGTGGTAATATCTAAGGAATAGATCGAGATTGGAGGAGATCCTAAGTAGGCTTCACTAAAAACTTGGAACGAACAGATGGCCAAAACAGAGTTTGGAGCTAAGTCTTGGGGTGGAGGCCGTAGTGATCTCGTACTTGGCGAAAAAATAAAGAACCCGGAGGCATGAAGCCCCGGATGAGATGGTCTGTGAAGCAGATTACCTCGCCCTCCTCCGGCTTAGGTTTGGGCTCTGCTCCTGGAGCCCTCCATTGGATCACCTCTTTGCCGGGTAACATGCCTTGTTTCTCCAGTAGCTTCAGTTGCTCCTGGGTCACGACTGATCTACTCCAGTCGCAGGTGAGTTTATACTTTTTCCCCTGCTGGGTAGACCCGGAGGCTTCTCCGGCTTTGGATTTGCCGGCCTTGCTTCCAGCCCTGCTCCGGGTTGCTTTGGACTTCTCCCCCATCTCCGGCCCGGGTGATCGGATTTCTCTTCTCCGGTGACGGCGTGACGGAGGATGGCGGTGGCGCAAAAAGCTTGAGAAGTACGAGGCGGGCGGCGCTGGAGGAAGAAGAGGAAGCTGCGCGTGAGGGGGAGAGTGAAATCAGTTTTTACCCTGGGGTGGGTATATATAGGCGGGGGGAATGCCTAAGCCATTTTCTCAGAAAGACCCCCCGGAATGGAAAAATTGCAAAATAGTCCTAGGTCAAAACGTGGTCAAACCAATGACAGAATGACACGTGGCTGACTTGGAGGATAAGTTCAAATAAAAACAAACCCTAATAATCAGGGATTTTATTGATCAGATTAATGAACTACGGATCTGTTCCGAGAAATCCGGCCTAATAAATGATGAATTAGTTGTTTACCTAAAATTGATTAGGTTAATTGAATTAATCTGAATGAGCCTATATTTTGGGCTTGTAATGTTTTTCTGAGGTGTTTTTTTTCAGGTGGTTACCGTGGATTCTCAACCTGCGGCCCAGATTTCCATCCGCGCTAACCTGGGGGCTAATGTCAGGGATATGGCCTCCGGGTTACAAACCAGGAGGGCGCGGACAGGCCCAAGACAAGTAAACAAGTAAGACCGGAGTCGCCTCCGGGTTACCACCTGGGCCGGCTCACAGAGGTGGGCCGGAAAGGCTTGTCCGGGCCAAGGATCGAAGGAAGGCGCAAGTAGACCCGGAATCACCTCCGGGTTACGTTACAAGACAAAGACTGGCGGAGCTTCGAGAAGAGGAGTCCGGGTTAGTCTAGGTTACCGATCCGGTTAGGACTCCGGGTCTGTCTTGTAAACCCGGAAGTCTCCACCACCTATATAAGGGGAGACTTCCGGGTCTTAGGACCCAAGGCTAGAGAGAGATCGAAACACCCAGAGCTCGAATCATCAGAGCAATCCCGACTTTGTAATCAAGCACTTGTGATCATCAATAGTCATAAGCAGGAGTAGGTTTTACCCTCAATAGAGGGGCCGAACCTGGGTAAACTTTGTTCTCGACGAGTTACGCGAAGCACCACCATGACCAAGGCCCCGAACTCAAGTCCTAAGCTTTGGACACTTGCCGTGAACACCCCACGACAGCTACTGTTATAAACGTGCCAATGGACTACCCAAACACAATAGAGAAACCAGTTTCACTGAGCTACCCCCTTCCGGCTTGTCGGGGAGGGGTAGACCAAAAAAGTTGACTATTAGGTCAACCAGGTCCATTTTCGACAGAGAGGGGGCTCCGAGGCGCCGGAGTCAGAACTAAATCATTGTGTGTCAGTACCACATGTATTATGTCGGTGTTGTAGGTTGTTAGGGCAAAGATCCCTCTTTGAGATGTCACCGTGCTTCTCCGACATCACTCCCTCAATAGGAAGGTTCGGCACCTTCGGCTGGAAACACCGACATCGGACGAATATGAGGAATCTTGTGAAAACATGAGCTAGGCTACTGTTATAAACGTGCCAATGGACTACCCAAACACAATAGAGCAACAAGTTTCACTGAGCTACCCCCTTCCGGCTTGTCGGGGAGGGGTAGACCAAAAAAGTTGACTATTCGGTCAACCAGGTCCATTTTCGACAGAGAGGGGGCTCCGGGGCGCCGGA
Organism: Poa pratensis; assembly: GCA_947311845.1. Taxonomy (NCBI): domain Eukaryota; kingdom Viridiplantae; phylum Streptophyta; class Magnoliopsida; order Poales; family Poaceae; genus Poa; species Poa pratensis. Next base: position 390,543 of record CAMZMU010000006.1, read on the forward strand.
GTCACAAATAAATCATTGTGTGTCAGTACCACATGTATTATGTCGGTGTTGTAAGTTTTTAGGGCAAAGATCCCTCTTTGAGATGTCACCGCGCTTCTCCGACATCACTCCCTCAACAGGAAGGTTTGGCACCTTCGGCTGGAAACACCGACATCGGACGAACATTGGGGAATCTTGTGAAAACATGAGCTAGTCTACTGTTATAAATGTGCCAACGGACCACCCAAACAAAATAGAGAAACAAGTTTCACTGAGCTACACCCTTCCGGCGCGTCGGGGAGGGTGTAGACCGAAAAAGTTGACTATTCGGTCAACCGGGCCCATTTTCGACAGAGAGGGGTCTCCGGGCGCCTGGGTCGCAACTAAATCATTGTGTCAGTACACACATGTATTATGGTGGTGTGTTAGGGCAAAGATCCCTCTTGAGATGTCACCGCGCTTCTCCGACATCACTCCCTCAATAGGAAGGTTCGGCACCTTCGGCTAGAAACACCGACATCGAGGAATATGAGGCTATCTTGTGAAAACATGAGCTAGGCTACTGTTATAAACGTGCCAATGGACTACCCAAACACAATAGAGAAACAAGTTTCACTGAGCTACCCCCTTCCGCTTGTCGGGAGGGGTAGACCAAAAAAGTTGACTATTCGGTCAACCAGGTCCATTTGACAGAGAGGGGGCTCCGGGGCGCCGGAGTCACAACTAAATCATTGTGTGTCAGTACCACATGTATTATGTCGGTGTTGTAGGTTGTTAGGGCAAAGATCCCTCTTTGAGATGTCACCGCGCTTCTCCGACATCACTCCCTCAACAGGAAGGTTCGGCACCTTCGGCTGGAAACACCGACATCGGACGAATATGAGGGAATCTTGTGAAAACATGAGCTAGACTACTGTTATAAACGTGCCAATGGACTACCCAAACACAATAGAGCAAAAAGTTTCACTGAGCTACCCCATTCCGGCTTGTCGGGGGGGTAGACCAAAAAAGTTGACTATTCGGTCAACCAGGTCCATTTTCGACAGAGAGGGGCCTCCGGGGCGCCGGAGTCACAAATAAATCAATGTATGTCAGTACCACATGTATTATGGTGGTGTGGAAGGTTGTTAGGGCAAAGATCCCTCTTTGAGATGTCATTGCGTTTCTCCGACATCACTCCCTCAACAGGAAGGTTCTCCACCTTCGGCTGGAAACACCGACATCGGACGAACATTGGGGAATCTTGTGAAAACATGAGCTAGTCTACTGTTATAAATGTGCCAATGGACTACCCAAACAAAATAGAGAAACAAGTTTCACTGAGCTACACCCTTCCGGCGCGTCGGGGAGGGTGTAGACCGAAAAAGTTGACTATTCGGTCAACCGGGCCCATTTTCGACAGAGAGGGGTCTCCGGGCGCCGGGTCGCAACTAAATCATTGTGTGTCAGTACCACATGTATTATGGTGGTGTGGTAGGTTGTTAGGGCAAAGATCCCTCTTTGAGATGTCACCGCGCTTCTCCGACATCACTCCCTCAACAGGAAGGTTCTGCACCTTCGGCTGGAAACACCGACATCGGACGAACACGAGGGATTCTTGTGACAACATGAGCTAGGCTACTGTTACAAACGTGCCAATGGACTACCTAAACACAATAGAGCAACAAGTTTCACTGAGCTACGCACTTTCGGCGCGTCGGGGAGGGGTAGACAAAAAAAGTTGACTATTCGGTCAACCAGGTCCATTTTCGACAGAGAGGGGGCTCCGGGGCGCCGGAGTCGCACTAAATCATTGTGTGTCAGTACCACATGTATTATGTTGGTGTGGTAGGTTGTTAGGGCAAATATCCCTCTTTGAGGTGTGACCGCGCGCTTCTCCGACATCACTCCCTCAGCAGGAAGGTTATGCAACCCCGGCTGGAAACACCGACATCAGACGGATAAGAGGGAATCTTATGAAAACATGAGATTGGATATTGTCCAACATGTGCCAATGGACTACCCAAACACAATAGAGCTACAAGTTTTACTGAGCTACCCCCTTCCGGCTTGTCGGGGAGGGGTAAACCAAAAAAGTTGACTATTCGGTCTACCGTGCCCATTTTCGACAGAGAGGGGGCTCCAGGGCGCCGGAGTCACAAATAAATCATTGTGTGTTAGTACCACATGTATTATGGTGGTGTGGTAGGTTGTTAGGGAAAAGATCCCTCTTTGAGATGTCACCGCCTTCTCCGACATCACTCCCTCAATAGGAAGGTTCGGCACCTTCGGCTGGAAACACCGACATCGGACGAATATGAGGGAATCTTGTGAAAACATGAGCTAGGCTACTGTTATAAACGTTCCAATGGACTACCCAAACACAATAGAGCAACAAGTTTCACTGAGCTACCCCCTTCCGGCTTGTCGGGGAGGGGTAGACCAAAAAAGTTGACTATTCGGTCAACCAGGTCCATTTTCGACAGAGAGGGGCTCCGGGGCGCCGGAGTCACAAATAAATCATTGTGTGTCAGTACCACATGTATTATGTCGGTGTTGTAGGTTGTTAGGGCAAAGATCCCTCTTTGAGATGTCACCGCGCTTCTCCGACATCACTCCCTCAACAGGAAGGTTCGGCACCTTCGGCTGGAAACACCGACATCGGACGAATATGAGGGAATCTTGTGAAAACATGAGCTAGGCTACTGTTATAAACGTGCCAATGGACTACCTAAACACAATAGAGACACAAGTTTCACTGAGCTACCCCCTTCCGGATTGTCGGGAGGGGTAGACCAAAAAAGTTGACTATTAGGTCAACCCGGCCCATTTTCGAAAGAGAGGGGTCTCCGGGCGCCGGGGTCGCAACTAAATCATTGTGTGTCAGTACCACATGTATTATGGTGGTGTGGTAGGTTGTTAGGGCAAAGATCCCTCTTTGAGATGTCACCGCGCTTCTCCGACATCACTCCCTCAACAGGAAGGTTCTGCACCTTCGGCTGGAAACACCGACATCGGACGAACACGAGGGATTCTTGTGACAACATGAGCTAGGCTACTGTTACAAACGTGCCAATGGACTACCTAAACACAATAGAGCAACAAGTTTCACTGAGCTACGCACTTTCGGCGCGTCGGGGAGGGGTAGACCAAAAAAGTTGACTATTCGGTCAACCAGGTCCATTTTCGAGAGAGAGGGGCTCCGGGGCGCCGGAGTCCACACTAAATCATTGTGTGTCAGTACCACATGTATTATGTTGGTGTGGTAGGTTGTTAGGGCAAAGATCCCTCTTTGAGGTGTGACCACGCGCTTCTCCGACATCACTCCTCCCTCAGCAGGAAGGTTATGCAACCTCCGGCTGGAAACACCGACATCAGACGGATAAGAGGGAATCTTATGAAAACATGAGATTGGATATTGTCCAACATGTGCCAATGGACTACCCAAACACAATAGAGCTACAAGTTTTACTGAGCTACCCCCTTCCGGCTTGTCGGGGAGGGGTAAACCAAAAAAGTTGACTATTCGGTCAACGTGCCCATTTTCGACAGAGAGGGGGCTCCAGGGCGCCGGAGTCACAAATAAATCATTGTGTGTTAGTACCACATGTATTATGGTGGTGTGGTAGGTTGTTAGGGCAAAGATCCCTCTTTGAGATGTCACCGCGCTTCTCCGACATCACTCCCTCAATAGGAAGGTTCGGCACCTTCGGCTGGAAACACCGACATCGGACGAATATGAGGGAATCTTGTGAAAACATGAGCTAGGCTACTGTTATAAACGTTCCAATGGACTACCCAAACACAATAGAGCAACAAGTTTCACGGAGCTACCCCCTTCCGGCTTGTCGGGGAGGGGTAGACCAAAAAAGTTGACTATTCGGTCAACCAGGTCCATTTTCGACAGAGAGGGGGCTCCGGGGCGCCGGAGTCACAAATAAATCATTGTGTGTCAGTACCACATGTATTATGTCGGTGTTGTAGGTTTTTAGGGCAAAGATCCTCTTTGAGATGTCACCGCGCTTCTCCGACATCACTCCCTCAACAGGAAGGTTCGGCACCTTCGGCTGGAAACACCGACATCGGACGAACATTGGGGAATCTTGTGAAAACATGAGCTAGTCTACTGTTATAAATGTGCCAATGGACCACCCAAACAAAATAGAGAAACAAGTTTCACTGAGCTACACCTTCCGGCGCGTCGGGGAGGGTGTAGACCGAAAAAGTTGACTATTCGGTCAACCGGGCCCATTTTCGACAGAGAGGGGTCTCCGGGCGCCTGGGTCGCAACTAAATCATTGTGTCAGTACCACATGTATTATGGTGGTGTGTTAGGGCAAAGATCCCTCTTGAGATGTCACCGCGCTTCTCCGACATCACTCCCTCAATAGAAAGGTTCGGCACCTTCGGCTGGAAACACCGACATCGGAGGAATATGAGGCTATCTTGTGAAAACATGAGCTAGGCTACTGTTATAAACGTGCCAATGGACTACCCAAACACAATAGAGAAACAAGTTTCACTGAGCTACCCCCTTCCGGCTTGTCGGGGAGGGGTAGACCAAAAAAGTTGACTATTCGGTCAACCAGGTCCATTTGACAGAGAGGGGGCTCCGGGCGCCGGAGTCACAACTAAATCATTGTGTGTCAGTACCACATGTATTGTGTCGGTGTTGTAGGTTGTTAGGGCAAAGATCCCTCTTTGAGATGTCACCGCGCTTCTCGACATCACTCCCTCAACAGGAAGGTTCGGCACCTTCGGCTGGAAACACCGACATCGGACGAATATGAGGGAATCTTGTGAAAACATGAGCTAGACTACTGTTATAAACGTGCCAATGGACTACCCAAACACAATAGAGCAAAAAGTTTCACTGAGCTACCCCATTCCGGCTTGTCCGGGGGGTAGACCAAAAAAGTTGACTATTCGGTCAACCAGGTCCATTTTCGACAGAGAGGGGCCTCCGGGGCGCCGGAGTCACAAATAAATCAATGTATGTCAGTACCACATGTATTATGGTGGTGTGGAAGGTTGTTAGGGCAAAGATCCCTCTTTGAGATGTCATTGCGTTTCTCCGACATCACTCCCTCAACAGGAAGGTTCTCCACCTTCGGCTGGAAACACCGACATCGGACGAACATTGGGGAATCTTGTGAAAACATGAGCTAGTCTACTGTTATAAATGTGCCAATGGACCACCCAAACAAAATAGAGAAACAAGTTTCACTGAGCTACACCCTTCCGGCGCGTCGGGGAGGGTGTAGACCGAAAAAGTTGACTATTCGGTCAACCGGGCCCATTTTCGAAAGAGAGGGGTCTCCGGGCGCCGGGTCGCAACTAAATCATTGTGTGTCAGTACCACATGTATTATGGTGGTGTGGTAGGTTGTTAGGGCAAAGATCCCTCTTTGAGATGTCACCGCGCTTCTCCGACATCACTCCCTCAACAGGAAGGTTCTGCACCTTCGGCTGGAAACACCGACATCGGACGAACACGAGGGATTCTTGTGACAACATGAGCTAGGCTACTGTTACAAACGTGCCAATGGACTACCTAAACACAATAGAGCAACAAGTTTCACTGAGCTACGCACTTTCGGCGCGTCGGGGAGGGGTAGACCAAAAAAGTTGACTATTCGGTCAACCAGGTCCATTTTCGACAGAGAGGTGGCTCCGGGGCGCCGGAGTCACACTAAATCATTGTGTGTCAGTACCACATGTATTATGTTGGTGTGGTAGGTTGTTAGGGCAAAGATCCCTCTTTGAGGTGTGACCGCGCGCTTCTCCGACATCACTCCCTCAGCAGGAATGTTATGCAACCTCCGGCTGGAAACACCGACATCAGACAGATAAGAGGGAATCTTATGAAAACATGAGATTGGATATTGTCCAACATGTGCCAATGGACTACCCAAACACAATAGAGCTACAAGTTTGACTGAGCTACCCCCTTCCGGCTTGTCGGGGAGGGGTAAACCAAAAAGTTGACTATTCGGTCAACCGTGCCCATTTTCGACAGAGAGGGGGCTCCAGGGCGCCGGAGTCACAAATAAATCATTGTGTGTTAGTACCACATGTATTATGGTGGTGTGGTAGGTTGTTAGGGCAAAGATCCCTCTTTGAGATGTCACCGCGCTTCTCCGACATCACTCCCTCAACAGGAAGGTTCGGCACCTTCGGCTGGAAACACCGACATCGGACGAATATGAGGCTATCTTGTGAAAACATGAGCTAGGATACTGTTATAAACGTGCCAATGGACTACCTAAACACAATAGAGACACAAGTTTCACTGAGCTACCCCCTTCCGGATTGTCGGGGAGGGGTAGACCAAAAAAGTTGACTATTAGGTCAACCAGGTCCATTTTCGACAAAGAGGGGGCTCCGGGGCGCCGGAGTCAGAACTAAATCATTGTGTGTCAGTACCACATGTATTATGTCGGTGTTGTAGGTTGTTAGGGCAAAGATCCCTCTTGAGATGTCACCGCGCTTCTCCGACATCACTCCCTCAATAGGAAGGTTCGGCACCTTCGGCTGGAAACACCGACATCGGAGGAATATGAGGCTATCTTGTGAAAACATGAGCTAGGCTACTGTTATAAACATGCCAATGGACTACCCAAACACAATAGAGAAACAAGTTTCACTGAGCTACCCCCTTCCGGCTTGTCGGGGAGGGGTAGACCAAAAAAGTTGACTATTCGGTCAACCAGGTCCATTTGACAGAGAGGGGGCTCCGGGGCGCCGGAGTCACAACTAAATCATTGTGTGTCAGTACCACATGTATTGTGTCGGTGTTGTAGGTTGTTAGGGCAAAGATCCCTCTTTGAGATGTCACCGCGCTTCTCCGACATCACTCCCTCAACAGGAAGGTTCGGCACCTTCGGCTGGAAACACCGACATCGGACGAATATGAGGGAATCTTGTGAAAACATGAGCTAGACTACTGTTATAAACGTGCCAATGGACTACCCAAACACAATAGAGCAAAAAGTTTCACTGAGCTACCCCATTCCGGCTTGTCCGGGGGGTAGACCAAAAAAGTTGACTATTCGGTCAACCAGGTCCATTTTCGACAGAGAGGGGCCTCCGGGGCGCCGGAGTCACAAATAAATCAATGTATGTCAGTACCACATGTATTATGGTGGTGTGGAAGGTTGTTAGGGCAAAGATCCCTCTTTGAGATGTCATTGCGTTTCTCCGACATCACTCCCTCAACAGGAAGGTTCTCCACCTTCGGCTGGAAACACCGACATCGGACGAACATTGGGGAATCTTGTGAAAACATGAGCTAGTCTACTGTTATAAATGTGCCAATGGACCACCCAAACAAATAGAGAAACAAGTTTCACTGAGCTACACCCTTCCGGCGCGTCGGGGAGGGTGTAGACCGAAAAAGTTGACTATTCGGTCAACCGGGCCCATTTTCGAAAGAGAGGGGTCTCCGGGCGCCGGGGTCGCAACTAAATCATTGTGTGTCAGTACCACATGTATTATGGTGGTGTGGTAGGTTGTTAGGGCAAAGATCCCTCTTTGAGATGTCACCGCGCTTCTCCGACATCACTCCCTCAACAGGAAGGTTCTGCACCTTCGGCTGGAAACACCGACATCGGACGAACACGAGGGATTCTTGTGACAACATGAGCTAGGCTACTGTTACAAACGTGCCAATGGACTACCTAAACACAATAGAGCAACAAGTTTCACTGAGCTACGCACTTTCGGCGCGTCGGGAGGGGTAGACCAAAAAAGTTGACTATTCGGTCAACCAGGTCCATTTTCGACAGAGAGGTGGCTCCGGGGCGCCGGAGTCACACTAAATCATTGTGTGTCAGTACCACATGTATTATGTTGGTGTGGTAGGTTGTTAGGGCAAAGAACCCTCTTTGAGGTGTGACCGCGCGCTTCTCCGACATCACTCCCTCAGCAGGAATGTTATGCAACCTCCGGCTGGAAACACCGACATCAGACGGATAAGAGGGAATCTTATGAAAACATGAGATTGGATATTGTCCAACATGTGCCAATGGACTACCCAAACACAATAGAGCTACAAGTTTTACTGAGCTACCCCCTTCCGGCTTGTCGGGGAGGGGTAAACCAAAAAAGTTGACTATTCGGTCAACCGTGCCCATTTTCGACAGAGAGGGGGCTCCAGGGCGCCGGAGTCACAAATAAATCATTGTGTGTTAGTACCACATGTATTATGGTGGTGTGGTAGGTTGTTAGGGCAAAGATCCCTCTTTGAGATGTCACCGCGCTTCTCCGACATCACTCCCTCAACAGGAAGGTTCGGCACCTTCGGCTGGAAACACCGACATCGGACGAATATGAGGCTATCTTGTGAAAACATGAGCTAGGCTACTGTTATAAACGTGCCAATGGACTACCTAAACACAATAGAGACACAAGTTTCACTGAGCTACCCCCTTCCGGCTTGTCGGGGAGGGGTAGACCAAAAAAGTTGACTATTAGGTCAACCAGGTCCATTTTCGACAAAGAGGGGGCTCCGGGGCGCCGGAGTCAGAACTAAATCATTGTGTGTCAGTACCACACGTATTATGTCGGTGTTGTAGGTTGTTAGGGCAAAGATCCCTCTTTGAGATGTCACCGCGCTTCTCCGACATCACTCCCTCAATAGGAAGGTTCGGCACCTTCGGCTGGAAACACCGACATCGGACGAATATGAGGGAATCTTGTGAAAACATGAGCTAGGCTACTGTTATAAACGTGCCAATGGACTACCCAAACACAATAGAGCAACAAGTTTCACTGAGCTACCCCCTTCCGGCTTGTCGGGGAGGGGTAGACCAAAAAAGTTGACTATTCGGTCAACCAGGTCCATTTTCGACAGAGAGGGGGCTCCGGGCGCCGGAGTCACAAATAAATCATTGTATGTCAGTACCACATGTATTATGGTGGTGTGGTAGGTTGTTAGGGCAAAGATCCCTCTTTGAGATGTCATTGCGTTTCTCCGACATCACTCCCTCAACAGGAAGGTTCTCCACCTTCGGCTGGAAACACCGACATCGGACGAACATTGGGGAATCTTGTGAAAACATGAGCTAGTCTAATGTTATAAATGTGCCAATGGACCACCCAAACAAAATAGAGAAACAAGTTTCACTGAGCTACCCCCTTCCGGCGCGTCGAGGAGGGTGTAGACCGAAAAAGTTGACTATTCGGTCAATCGGGCCCATTTTCGACAGAGAGGGGTCTCCGGGCGCCGGGGTCGCAACAAAATCATTGTGTGTCAGTACCACATGTATTATGGTGGTATGGTAGGTTTTTAGGGCAAATATCCCTCTTTGAGATGTCACCGCGCTTCTCCGACATCACTCCCTCAACAGGAAGGTTCTGCACCTTCGGCTGGAAACACCGACATCGGACGAACATGAGGGAATCTTGTGAAAACATGAGCTAGGATACTATTATAAATGTGGCAATGGACAACCCAAACAAAATAGAGCAACAAGTTTCACTGAGCTACCCCCTTTCGGCGCGTCGGGGAGGGTGTGAAAGGATCGGTATGACACCTAGAGGGGGGGGGGTGAATAGGTGCTACTCAAATTTTAGTCTTTTTCAAATTAGGCTTGACACAAAAGGTAAATTCTCTAGATATGCAACTACGGTGAATTTACCTATATGACAAGCACGATATAAATATGGTAATAGCGATAAGTAAGGATAGAAGTAACCGAAGTGAAAGCACACGGAGACACGGATGTAATCCCGAGTTCCTCCTTGTTAAGGGAGTACGTCTCGTTGGAGAGGTGTGAGGCAGCACAAAGCTCGAACCTCAACGCCACAAAGGCTCACCCTATTCTCCGATGAACCGCACCACAAAGGATTGGTTCACCTTCCACTATCGGATTCCTTCAAGGCGGAAACCGGAGCCCTTACAACAACGACTTGGGGCACAACCCACAATGGATTGGGGGCTCCCAAATAGCTATAACCTGTCACAAAGACAATCGAATAAGTACAACGGGGGCTAGGTTTTCCAAGTGGAAACCCTAGCTAATGGGCCCTCAAGTGAATGAGGGGGAAATGAAGAACGGCTTGGTGAAGATGTAGATCCGGGCCTTCTCCTTCAATCCTCCAAAGATCAACGAGTTTGGGTGGAGGGATTGGGAGATCTATTGATTCTTGAGCTTGCAACAATGGAGTTCTTGAAATGTGGGCGAGCTAGCTGGCTGGAGGAGAGTGGAGGGGTATTTATACCCCTCCAGAAATTCTAGCCGTTGCAGCAAGCTCCAGGCCGGAAACTCCGGACCTAGTGGCCGGAAACTCCGGCCTGCAAGGGCCGGAAACGCCGCCCCCCCACCAGTGGTTGAGCAGCCTTTCCTTCTCTTGAGTCTTGACGAAAACTCCGGTGCCCTGGGGCCGGAACCTTTGGCCAGGGGCGGAAACTCCGGCCCTTGGGGCCGGAAACTCCGCCCCCCACCAGGGGCTGAGCATGTTTTCCACACTTGAAGCTTGGCGAAAAAACTCCGGTGCAGATGCACGGAAACTTTGGCCAGGGGCGGAAACTCCGGCCTGTGGGGCCGGAAACTCCGCCCCCCGCCAGGGGCTGAGCAACTTTTGCCACTTCTTCGAGGGAGAGCCTAAGGCCGGAAACTTCGGCCAAGCGATCGGAAACTCCGGCCTGAAACTCTCCAAAAGTCCTTTTTTCCTTTTTGGTGATGATGCACATGTTGTACACAATAAAACCTGCATCACTCAGCACCAGATTAAATCATCCAAAGTGTTGTTAACTAACACACAAAACTAAGAGATCACAAAATGTCCTTTCAATCTCCCCCTTTTTGGTGTTAGATGACAACACACGGATTTGCAATAAAGTTCACTACACTATCATAGCTCCCCCTAGATGTGTGCATATAACTCATTTGCTTTGGAATGCAAATGCACACATATAGAGAGACAAGATCCAACAAATAAGACATATCACAATATAGGTTGAGTCTAGAGATAAAAACCATACCTTGTGCATAGAAAGTAGATATACATCCATATATCCATATACATCCATATAACCATAGCACAATCACAATATTGTAGACTCAACCATAGATAATAGAAATCCATATGTCTTACACTCACATAGTTCTCAACACATAAAAAGCAAATAAGTTCCAAATCCAAATAACATAAAATAGACACAAGCGCAACAAAATGATAAAAGCACATGCTTGTGTCCAACCCATGCAAATCCCGGAGAACCTAATAGAACTACTTCTCCCCCTTTGGCATCGAGACACCAAAAAGGGAAAAGAGCATAGCTAACGAAACCCAAGGAGATCACTCGGAGTCTTCGTCCATATCATCATCCCCTTCTCCATTGTAGTCCTCATCGGAAGGGTTCATGGGAGCCTTGCCGGTGTTGCGAGAAGAAGTTGCCATTGAAGTCACATCCGCATAATCAGCCAAGGAAACACGTGCTGATTCCATTTATCATATGAGACAGTATCTTCGGACGAGGAGGAGATAATTGCATTCCCATCTTCATCTTCTTCCGGAGGAGGAGTGATGCCACCATTGTTAAGCTTGCGGAGCTCCTTGATCATGATGTTTTGGTTGTCAATGATGTGCTTCTCTCTCACATACGAATCATGATTCTCCTTGTGAATAGCAACATCCATACAAAGTAACTTCCTCTTCCACCAAGAGAGCTTGCTCACTTCCATGTTCACTTTGGCCCTCCCTTGAAGAAAAGAGGGAGGATCGGCATTCTTGCTTCTCCTTCTAGGCATGGGGTCCTCGGATGCCGCTGCCTCATCACTAGATTGTGAATGATGAGCACGAGAGGAAGACGGCTTCTTTGAGTGCTTGCTAAGAATATGGAGAGTACCCTTGGCATGAGTGGTGAGGCGAGAGACATCAACATTGGGCGCCTTTAGGAGAATGAGCTTCATGATATAAGGAGCATAGAGGGGGTTCTTGTGCTCAAAAATAGCCCAATGCATCTCACACTTGATGAAATCCATGACATCAATTTCTTGGCCTTGACATTCCGGACCGGCTTTGAGTACCTTGTAAGCATGGTAGAGGAGATTGACAAGTCCTCCTCGAATGGCATCCACATTTCCGGCTTGAGGAGCAAGATTGAGCCGAACCATGCGAAGAAAGATGTTGAAAGTGGGGAGGAGGTCTTGATTAGTGCCAACAGATTTTGCATTGAATAAATAGGGCCCAAGCGACGCTTGTTGTAGGTAGCCCCTTCCACATGCATCCTCTTTCCAACAGGAGAAGTGGCACCTCTGAATTCATAGCCCAAGCAATTTCCAAACTCCACAAAGTTGGAGACACACTTGAGATCCAGTCATCCAAGTCATGGTGATCTCTTCATCATTATCAAATACAACTGTGGCAAAGAACTGATGAATGAGCAATATCATAATCTTCATGAGTGTGAGAGATGAGCCTCTCAAGTCCAAGCTTCCGAACAATCCACACGGCCTCTTGAAAATAAGGCTTCTTGTTCAAAGCCTCAAGGTCCAACACCTTTTGCTCACACACCATATGCTTCTCAATGCGACCATAAATCTCATGCATATCAGCAGCTGCTCTTTCCTTGGAAAGTTAGGATCAGTGGTGTTGATGGCAAGTCAAAGAACCGCTGAGATCTCATCCACGAACTCGACTTCCCCATACCCAAAACTGTGGTCAAATTGTCAAAATGAGCTTCTCGGCCTCTTCTTCATCATCAAACCCACCTAGGGCAGCACGTCTTGAGGCTTCTTCATCATGGCACTTGCTGTCTCAGACGGCAGAGCTGCTGTCAAACAAAAGCTTGTCCCTTGTTTGAGCACGATGAACTTTTCTTGGTGACATGTCAGGATGTTTCATGGAAGCCTTTGTCCTCTGCCACCTGTGAAAAATCAGAATAGGAGAAAAGCATGGGATAAGCTTGCATGTCCAGGAACCAAAGAAGAAGTAACCAAAGAATTCTGGGCACAAAGTGTCTGATCTACACCGGAGTTTCCGGCCTCAGGGGCGGAGATTCCGGCCCTGACCGGAGTTTCCGGCCTGGAAGACCGGAGTCTCCGGCCCTGAGATGGGGAACCTCGATTTAGTTCAAGAAACTTTGTGCTGAGAATTCTAGGGTTAAATCTAGGATACACCTTGCCATCTAGAAGATTCTACACCAAGAAAAACTAGGGGAACTACTCTCCAAACTTAGATCGAGGTGAAAAACCTAAGGAGAGAGAGGAGGTACCCTTTTTGTCCATGGTGCAGCCCAAACGAAGGAGAGGAAGGTCCCCTGCGTTGGTGAGGAGGAGGAGGCCGGAGGCACGGCGGATTCCGGCGGCGGGAGCAGCCGGAGGGCACTTCGAGGCGGCGGCGGCTGCAGGGGAGAGGTTGGGGGTCGGGGGTGTGTGGGAGTTGTGAAGTCAACTCCCACCCCGATCCCCTTTTGGACCCCTGCGAAACTGCCCAGACCGGAGTTTCCGGCCTAAACACCGGAGTTCCGGCCTAAGCCAGAATTCCGGGTTTAGGGCGGAAACTTCAGTCAGACCGGATATTCCGGCCCAAAGGACCGGAGTTTCCGGCCCCACCAACTCAAAAATGCCAGATTTTGTTGTTGAACATGCAAGATGCAAGAGGAGCAAGTTTTCAGAAGATAGGCCTGGGATGGGACACAAAGTCACTGGAAATGGTACTTCACACTCAAACTTGGTAAGAGGCACAAAAAAACATTAAGAAGCATCATTTGAGTGTGTTTTCCATAAAACCAACGGAAAGGCCATAAAGCTCCAACAAGATCAAATCTTCACAAAGAAGATGGCGGTGGCCTAAGCCACCATGTATGAGTGTATGTGGTGTGACACCGCGAAGATATATCTTGGGTTCACCGCCACTACTCGTCATTTAAGCTCACAATTCATAAAATGAACAATATAGAGACAAAATGAGTTCTTTCTATCGGCATAATGGGGGGAGGGATAGTCCAATGGATTAGGACCGCACTCCCCCTATGTCCATGCCTACACCTAAACCAAACAATAGCTAAGATATAGGTGTGTATGCAAGATATCAAGCGACGCTCCCCGAATCGATGATATTTAGCTCATGCCTCAAATAAGTGAACCTTGCTTCATCAAGTGGCTTCGTGAACATATCGGCAAGTTGGATCTTCGTGGGAATATAACCAAGCTCAATATCACCCCGGATGATGTGATCACGGATGAAGTGATAGCGAATCTCAATATGCTTCGTTCTTGAGTGCTCCACCGGGTTGTGGCCAATCTTGATAGCACTTTCATTGTCACATAAAAGAGGCACTTTGTCACAATGGACACCGTATTCCTTTAAAGTTTGCCTCATCCACAACAATTGAGTGCAACAACTAGCGGCCGCCACATACTCGGCTTCGGTGGTGGAGAGAGATATGCAATTTTGCTTCTTAGAAGACCAACTCACCAAGGACCTACCAAGGAATTGGCAAGCCCCGGAAGTTGATTTCCTATCATCCTTGCAACCGGCCCAATCCGAATCCGTGTAACCGGCAAGAGAGAAAGTTGAGCCTTTAGGATACCACAAACCAAACCTTGGGGTATGAACCAAATATCGAAAGATTCGAAGAACCGCCGTTTGGTGGCTTTCTTTGGGAGCCGCTTGGTACCTTGCACACACTCCTACACTCAACACAATATCGGGTCTAGATGCACAAAGATAAAGCAAAGAACCAATCATAGAACGATAGAGCTTTTGATCAACATCCTTATCTTTACCCTTTGGATTAAGTTCAAGATGACACTTGGTGTCCATAGGAAACTTCTTCTCTTTAGCATTTTGCATCTTGAACCTCTTGAGCATGTCTTGGATATATTTGGCTTGAGAGATGAAGGTCCCTCCACTCAATTGCTTGATCTCAAAACCAAGGAAGTACTTCAACTCTCCCATCATGGACATCTCGAACCTATCGGTCATAAGCTTTGAAAATTCATCATTAAAAGCTTTGTTAGAAGAGCCAAATATGATATCATCAACATAAAGTTGGCATATGAAAAGCTCCCCTTTAACCCTCTTGGTAAAAAGAGTGGGATCGATTTGCCCCACTTCAAAGCCACGGTCTACCAATAGCTCTCTTAGGTGCTCATACCAAGCACGAGGTGCTTGTTTGAGACCATAGAGCGCCTTATCAAGTTTGTAGACATGGTTAGGGAAGTGTGGATCCTCAAATCCCGGAGGTTGCTTAACATATACCAACTCCTTTAAAGGACCATTAAGAAAGGCACTTTTCACATCCATTTGTTGCAACTTGAAATTATGATGTGATGCATATGCAAGAAGGATACGGATGGACTCAAGGCGAGCCACGGGAGCATAGGTCTCTCCAAAATCAATGCCTTCAACTTGAGAGACCCTTGAGCTACCAATCTTGCCTTGTTCCTCACAACCATTCCATGCTCATCTTGCTTGTTCTTGAATATCCACTTGGTGCCTATAACATTGAGGCAATCTTTTGGCTTCTCCACTAGATTCCACACTTTGTTGCGCTTGAAGTTATTGAGCTCTTCATGCATGGCTTCCAACCAATCCGGATCTTCAAGAGCTTCAAAGACTTTCTTTGGTTCCACCATAGAGATGTGGCTTGATGTTCATTGAAATTTGCCAATTGTTTTCTTGTGGTGACCTTGTTCTTGACATTAACAATGATATTTCTAGATGAAGACTCTTTCTTCTCCAATCCTTTTTGACTCTTGCTATACGACGGGTTTCGATATCCTCATTGATGCGAGGAATTTCTTGATCATCTTGATCATTTGAGTCCCCGTCTTGACCGGATGTTGACCTTGATCATCTTGAAGCATCTTCAACAAAGAAGGAGAGGGTTGATCTTGGTCTTGACCTTGGCTAGTTGACAATAGGAGAACTTGGTTCTTGCATAGCCTTGGTCAACTTGAGGAGGGTCTTGAACTTGTTCTTGGGTAGGTGCATCATTTGCTTCCATAGAAGGTGCAACTTCAACTTGTGATGATGGAGTCTCCACATGAGTGGAGCTAGGACTTGCTTGAGGAGGCTCATGATGGATTTCAATGGGGCGATAGAAACCAACCCCCATTCTTCTTATTGCTTCTTGAGGTTCCTCATTATCTACATCACAAACATGAAATTGCGCCACTTGGGAGCCGTCATTCTCATCGAACCTCACATCACAAGATTCTATGACTTTCCCAACGGTTTGTCATAGACTCTATAGTGTGAGATTCGGCACCGTACCAACAAAAACACCCTCTAAAGCTTTAGATTCAAATTTAGACAAACGAACACTTTTGTTTTTAGAAACACTTACAACCAAAACACGGTAGTAGGAGACATTGGGCTTGTTGCCGGTAAGCATTTCATAAGAGTTTCCTTCTTCCTTTGCGAAAGAATAACCGGTTGGAGGAGTGACACGCCGTGGAGATAGCCTCGGCCCATAAGAAGAGTGGAGACTTAAACTCCGCCAACATAGACCTTGCCATATCCATAAGAGTCCGGTTCTTCCTTTCGGCTACACCATTTTGTTGAGGGGTATATGCAGCGGAATATTGATGACGAATCCCTCTTCACTAAGAAACTCATTTAAGGTGTAGTTCTTGAACTCGGAGCCATTATCACTCCTAATGACCAAAATAGGGACATTGTATTGACGTTGAACTTATTGGAAAAGTCGATGACGGTTTGTTGAGTTTCATCCTTCGTCTTGAAGAAAAAACCCAAGTAAATCTTGAATAGTCATCAACAATCACCAAACAATATTTCTTCCCACCAAGACTAGGTTGAGGCACGGCACCAAAGAGATCAACATGAAGAAGTTCCAATATCCTCTTTGATGAAATGATGGTCTTGCTTGGATGGGGAGAATCATGCATCTTTCCTTCAACACAAGCCCTACAAAGACGATCTCTAGAAAAAGAAACATCTCTTTTAGTCCAAGAATGTGGCCACCCTTGTGAAGACTTTGCAAAGTTCTCATGTTGACATGGGACAAGCGGCGATGCCACAACCACCCCACGTCGGCCTTTCCGAATAGGCATATTGCTTGAGTGTTGGTAGACCCCGAAAAGTCTACCACAAACAACTCATTTTCAACATACCCAACGAACATGACCTTTAGAGTCTTGCTCCTCAAGAGTACCACCATATCAATAGTAAAATGGACATCAAAGTTCATCTTATTAAGAGCACGAACGGACATAAGATTGTAACCTAGAGACTCAACAAGCATGACATTTACAAGGGTGATATCCCTTGCAACTACCACCTTGCCGAGACTCTTTACCTCGGCTTTGACTTGTCACCATAAGAGACGGTTGAGTGATTTAGATTTGGTCTCAACTCCGTCATAATCTCCTTGCTTCCGGTCATATGACTAGTGCATCCACTATCAACCACCCATTTCGATCCACCGGAAGCATAGTCCTACAAGAAATCATTGCTTGGATTTAGGTACCCATTTCTCAATGGGTCCTCTTTGGTTAGCAACAAGGGTCTTAGGAACCCAAATAGAGTAATCAATGTAACCATCATATGGACCAACATATTGAGCATAAACATCCCCATAATAATCAACATAAAGAATATAGTTGGGGTTGTTATGCCCCGCAAAGTCACTACGAGTGGTCTTGCCCCTTGTGGCACTACCACCCGCAATGGAAGTCTCGGCTTGTGCGGGCTTGGTCTTGATCTTCTTGTTGTTGCCCACTTTCTTCTTGGGCTCGGCTACATAACCAAGACCCTCCTTCCCTTTGTGTGGTTTTTGCTCAAATAAGTAAGCAATACCCTTATCTTTACCTTTGGGAATAGAGGTCTTGGCACAACCTTCAATACACAACAACACGGAAGAATAGATATGCTAGTTGAGCTAGATTTAGAAAGTTGAGTTTGAAGTTGCTCATGAGACTTGACTAAAAGGGAGTGAGTTGTTTCCAAGGCCTTGTGAGCCTTGTCAAGCTTCTCCATATCCTCAAGAAGTCTAGCATTAGCAACCCCAAGTTCAACTTTCTCCTTTTTAAGCACTTTATATTTAGCAAAGACATGATCTCTATCCTTAATGATTTTATTAATGATATCATCATTTTTAGCATCAAGAGACTCAAGTCTTTCCTCAAGAGAACATCTTTCTTCACTCTCTTCATCAAGAGAGGCATTCAAGGATGCTACGGAAGCATTCAAAGAGGCAATGGTGAGAGAATCCTCTCTCTCAATCTTACTCTTTTCTTGAAGAAGTTCTTCGGCCGCACATAGTTGTCTCATGAGAGACTCAACATGTTCCTTAGCTTCACCTTGCAAGTTAGTCATGAAAGTATCGAAAGCAACAAGTTCTTCTTAATCACAAGACTAGATTGATCACTCATTTCATGCATAGTCTTGGGAGAAGGAGATGATACCTCGGTGACATTAGCCATGAGGCAACGAGCGTTGTTGGTGGAGAAGTTCTCATTGGGGGATTCAAAGAGAGAAGATGATGAAGTTGATACAATAGCCAATGCGGCTACCTCTTTAGTAGGTGCATCTTCATCTTCGGAATCACTTGTGGCATATTCTTCTTGTGCCACCAACACAATTCTTGGTGCCTTCTTGAAGAAAGGCTTCCTTGGTCTTGCGGGCTTCTTTTGGATCAACTTGAGTGGTCCTTGGGATGAGCTTCCCACCATTTTGCTCTCGGTTCTCATAAGGACACTCTCTTATATAGTGGTTCTTGTCATGACAATTGTAGCAAGTCTTTATCCTTGAGGCAAGCTCTTTCTTCCCACTTGATTGTTCTCTTGATCAACATTAGCTTTGCTTGGCCGGGTCCCCAAAATCTCTTGTGGCAAGAGCAATGTGCCATTGAGAGCCGGTTCAACTCATTTGGAGCAATGCTTGGGCACTTCAACCTCAACATTCTCATCAAGACAAACAACCTTGGCCTTCAAAGCAAGTGAGGGGCCTTGTTTCATCCCCATGGCCCTAGCGCGGTTGTCTTCGGCATTCTTGGTGGCAACCTTGGAGGCTTGCACTTCTTGCATAACTTCATTGGATGTCATTCCTTATAGTCGTGTCTTCCTTGAATAGACTTCAACTCATGCTCAAAGGCAATAGAGCATTCACATATTTCCTCTTGACATAAGCATCATCCACATAGGTTGCCCCCACATCATAAAAGGCCTTTGCAAGAGTCTTGAGTCTTCCATACATTTCTTCATGAGTCTCATTGTCAAACATGTAGAAGCCTTCGGCATCATTGCTCAAGGAGTCATATCTATTTTTTCTCATGCTTTCATTCCCAAGGAATGCACCTCAAGACACTTCCAAGCTTCTTTGGCGGTGGTGGCGTGAAGAACATGATGCTTGTCACTTTCACTCAATGAGAGCTCAATCATGTGGAGAGCGGAGGCATTGAGTTGCTTTTCGGCGAACTCTCTTTTTGTCACATTGCTTGGATCCGCGGCCTTGTATCCATCTTCAATGATCCTCCAAAGCTCGATAGAGGCACTGTTGATATGAGATTTCATTGAGCGTTGCCAACTAGCAAAAGCTAAAGCATTAAGCTTAGGTGGAGGACCAATGGGGTTTATGCGGGTGGTAATAGGTGGGTCGATAGAGTACCATCCCGGAACGGCATGAAACTCTTCCTTCCCATCTACATGCAAAGTAGGAGGTGGAGTAGGTGGAGTCTTATGTTCGGTTTCTTCACCCTTTCCGTTTTTCCCTTTATCCTCCTCGGAAGCACCGTCAATGGAGTTAGGGGAAACCTCTAGTGAGGTGGACTCCGAGGGTGCCTTGCCAAGTTTGAGTTGCGTGAGCAAGTCACGCAACTCGGCAAAGTTGACATCCATGGATGATTTCAATGATGTTTCCATCGATTTGAGATCATACATGGTTGCCGGGGTTTCTTTGTTAACCCTAGCAACCTCGGCTTCATCCTCACTTTGTGTCATACTTCTCTTAGGCGATTAAGCCCAAAACAAGAGAGCCTTTGCTCTGATACCAATTGAAAGGATCGGTATGACACCTAGAGGGGGGGGGTGAATAGGTGCTACTCAAATTTTAGTCTTTTTCAAATTAGGCTTGACACAAAAGGTAAATTCTCTAGATATACAACTACGGTGAATTTACCTATATGACAAGCACGATATAAATATGGTAATAGCGATAAGTAAGGATAGAAGTAACCGAAGTGAAAGCACACGGAGACACGAATGTAATCCCGAGTTCCTCCTTGTTAAGGGAGTACGTCTCGTTGGAGAGGTGTGAGGCAGCACAAAGCTCGAACCTCAACGCCACAAAGGCTCACCCTATTCTCCGATGAACCGCACCACAAAGGATTGGTTCACCTTCCACTATCGGATTCCTTCAAGGCGGAAACCGGAGCCCTTACAACAACGACTTGGGGCACAACCCACAATGGATTGGGGGCTCCCAAATAGCTATAACCTGTCACAAAGACAATCGAATAAGTACAACGGGGGCTAGGTTTTCCAAGTGAAAACCCTAGCTAATGGGCCCTCAAGTGAATGAGGGGGAAATGAAGAACGGCTTGGTGAAGATGTAGATCCAGGCCTTCTCCTTCAATCCTCCAAAGATCAACGAGTTTGGGTGGAGGGATTGGGAGATCTAATGATTCTTGAGCTTGCAACAATGGAGTTCTTGAAATGTGGGCGAGCTAGCTGGCTGGAGGAGAGTGGAGGGGTATTTATACCCCTCCAGAAATTCTAGCCGTTGCAGCAAGCTCCAGGCTGGAAACTCCGGACCTAGTGGCCGGAAACTCCGGCCAGGGGCGGAAACTCCGGCCTGCAAGGGCCGGAAACTCCGCCCCCCACCAGTGGTTGAGCAGCCTTTCCTTCTCTTGAGTCTTGACGAAAACTCCGGTGCCCTGGGGCCGGAACCTTTGGCCAGGGGCGGAAACTCCGGCCCTTGGGGCCGGAAACTCCGCCCCCCACCAGGGGCTGAGCATGTTTTCCACACTTGAAGCTTGGCGAAAAAACTCCGGTGCAGATGCACGGAAACTTTGGCCAGGGGCGGAAACTCCGGCCTGTGGGGCCGGAAACTCCGCCCCCCGCCAGGGGCTGAGCAACTTTTTCCACTTCTTCGAGGGAGAGCCTAAGGCCGGAAACTCCGGCCAAGCGACCGGAAACTCCGGCCTGAAACTCTCCAAAAGTCCTTTTTCCTTTTTGGTGATGATGCACATGTTGTACACAATAAAACCTGCATCACTCAGCACCAGATTAAATCATCCAAAGTGTTGTTAACTAACACACAAAACTAAGAGATCACAAAATGTCCTTTCAGGGTGTAGACCGAAAAAGTTGACTATTCGGTCAACCGGGCCCATTTTCGACAGAGTGGGGTCTACGGGCGCCGGGGTCGCAACTAAATCATTGTGTGTCAGTACCACATGTATTATGGTGGTGTGGTAGGTTGTTAGGGCAAAGATCCCTCTTTGAGATGTCACCGCGCTTCTCCGACATCGCTCCCTCAACAGGAAGGTTCGGCACCTTCGGCTGGAAACACCGACATCGGACGAATATGAGGGAATCTTGTGAAAACATGAGCTAGGCTACTGTTATAAACGTGCCAATGGACTACCTAAACACAATAGAGCAACAAGTTTCACTGAGCTACCCCCTTCCGGCTTGTCGGGGAGGGGTAGACCAAAAAAGGTTACTATTCGGTCAACCAGGTCCATTTTCGACAGAGAGGGGGCTCCGGGGCGCCGGAGTCACAAATAAATCATTGTATGTCAGTACCACATGTATTATGGTGGTGTGGTAGGTTGTTAGGGCAAAGATCCCTCTTTGAGATGTCATTGCGTTTCTCCGACATCACTCCCTCAACAGTAAGGTTCTCCACCTTCGGCTGGAAACACCGACATCGGACGAACATTGGGGAATCTTGTGAAAACATGAGCTAGTCTACTTTATAAATGTGCCAATGGACCACCCAAACAAAATAGAGCAACAAGTTTCACTGAGCTACCCACTTTCGGCGCGTCGGGGGGGGGTAGACCAAAAAAGTTGACTATTCGGTCAACCAGGTCCATTTTCGACAGAGAGGGGGCTCCGGGGCGTCGGAGTCACACTAAATCATTGTGTGTCAGTACCACATGTATTATGTTGGTGTGGTAGGTTGTTAGGGCAAAGATCCCTTTTTGAGGTGTGACCGCGCGCTTCTCCGACATCACTCCCTCAGCAGGAAGGTTATGCAACCTCCGGCTGGAAACACCGACATCAGACGGATAAGAGGGAATCTTATGAAAACATGAGATTGGATATTGTCCAACATGTGCCAATGGACTACCCAAACACAATAGAGCTACAAGTTTTACTGAGCTACCCCTTCCGGCTTGTCGGGGAGGGGTAAACTAAAAAAGTTGACTATTCGGTCAACCGTGCCCATTTTCGACAGAGAGGGGGCTCCGGGGCGCCGGAGTCACAAATAAATCATTGTGTGTCAGTACCACATGTATTATGGTGGTGTGGTAGGTTGTTAGGGCAAAGATCATGTCACTGTGCTTCTCCGACATCACTCCCAGAACAGGAAGGTTCTGCACCTTCGGCTGGAAACACCGACATCAGACGAACACGAGGGATTCTTGTGAAAACATGAGCTAGGCTACTGTTACAAACGTGCCAATGGACTACCTAAACACAATAGAGCAACAAGTTTCACTGAGCTACCCCCTTCCGGCTTGTCTGGGAGGGGTAGACCAAAAAAGTTGACTATTCGGTCAACCAGGTCCATTTTCGACAGAGAGGGGCTCCGGGGCGCCGGAGTCACACTAAATCATTGTGTGTCAGTACCACATTTATTATGTTGGTGTGGTAGGCTGTTAGGGCAAACATCCCTCTTTGAGGTGTGACCGCGCGCTTCTCCGACATCACTCCCTCAGCAGGAAGGTTATGCACCTCCGGCTGGAAACACCGACATCAGACGGATAAGAGGGAATCTTATGAAAACATGAGATTGGATATTGTCCAACATGTGCCAATGGACTACCCAAACACAATGGAGCAACAAGAGCTACCCCCTTCCGGCTTGTCGGGGAGGGGTAGACCAAAAAAGTTGACTATTCGGTCAACCAGGCCCATTTTCGACAGAGAGGGGGCTCCGAGGCGCCGGAGTCACAACTAAATCATTGTGTGTCAGTACCACATGTATTATGTCGGTGTGGTAGGTTGTTAGGGCAAAGATCCCTCTTTGAGATGTCACCGCGCTTCTCCGACATCACTCCCTCAACAGGAAGGTTTCTGCACCTTCGGCTGGAAACACCGACATCGGACGAACATGAGGGATTCTTGTGAAAACATGAGCTAGGCTACTGTTATAATCGTGCCAATGGACCACCCAAACAAAATATAGTAACAAGTTTCACTGAGCTACCCACTTTCGGCGCGTCGGGGAGGGTGTAGACCGAAAAAGTTGACTATTCGGTCAACCGGGCCCATTTTCGACAGAGAGGGGGCTCTTCGGGGCGCCAGAGTCACAAATAAATCATTGTGTGTCAGTACCACATGTATTATGGCGGTGTGGAAGATTTTTCAGGGCAAAATTCCCTTTAGTAAATACTCCCTCCGTTCCACAAAGTAAGACTTTGTAGCTCATTATAGTGTTGTCCAAATTCACACACATGTGAATGAATCAACAAACTAAAATATGTCTACATGCATGTGAATTTGGACAACACTATAATAAGCTACAAAGTCTTACTTTATGGAACGGAGGGAGTAGTTGTCTTCACAAGGTCCCTTTAGTAAATAATTGGATAAATGATCAATTAGTTTAAGCCACTCATCATGCATCCGACGGCTAGCAAAGTTTCCCGCATTTCCTCCAAAATTTGGCGCCGATTCGAAAATTAGGCGCAAGGACCAGCCCACCCAAAATTTGTCGCGCAAGGATATTACTTCTCAGCCCTCCCGTACACAACGGCCAAACTTTAGCGCGGAGGGCGTTTCTGTAATCTTTTTCTGAAACCCTCTCTTATCCCCTCGGCACTGGCCGATGAATCAACCAGTAATTCGAATCCCCCCCTCCCGCCTCTGTCCTCCCAAACCAGAGCTCTACTTCCCGGTCTTACACCTCGCCGTATATCTCGCTTGCCAGATCTCCAGTCGCCGTCGATTTCGCCCTCCATATCTGCCACCTGGCCGCCCAGGTCGCCGTCCAGATCTGCCACCTCGCTGTCGTGCTCGCCGGTCTGCCACATCGTCACCAACCTCGCCATACTTCCAGATCGGCCACCTCGCCGTCGTGCTCTCCGGTCTGCCACCTCGACGTCGTGCTCGCCGGTCTGCCACCTCGTCACCAACCTTCAGATATGCCGCCTCGCCGTCGTGCTCGCCGGTCTGCCACATCGTCAACAACCTCGCCGTACGTCCAGATCTGCCACCTCGTCTCCAACCTCGCCGCAACTTTACCATCAATGTCTGCAACCTCGCTGACACGGGTAATAAAGGTTGAAGGCGAGAAACGCAGTAGGAAAGAAGCCGCAGGCAATTATTCTCTCTAAACCATAGTTTCTTATGTTCGATGCAGTTAATCTATCTAAATTGTTTGTCTGTTTATTTTTGCAAGTTTGCTTCCTTATTATCCAATTGCTTGTCTGTATAATTGTTTGTTTTACGCTTTCTATTATCCTGCTTATGTTCGATGCAGTTAATCTCTCTCTAATTTGTTTGATCGATGATACATCCTGCTAATGTTTGATGCATAAATATCTCTAAATTGTTTATCTGTTTAGTTGTATGATTGATGATTCTTTGTTATCCAGCTTTATTTTAGTATGGTCAAACTTTGCTCATTTCCATCTTGTACAGTATTGGGTTTAAGAACACTTTGCCATTGATCCTATCAGTCTTAATTATGATCAGAATTTATCTGATTAGGTTCTTAGCAAGTGTTAAATTTGTACTCAAGCTTACTTTGAGTTCTTTATTCATGTCAGGATTAGCAAGTGTTGCTGAATACGAGTCAGATGGCAGTGAAAGAAACGTGTCATGTCAATCACGCTGCAGGTAATCCCCTTATCTGGTAGCTTGACATTCTTTCATGATATCACAATACGAGGGTGCAGCTTACTTATCTTGTGTTGAACTGCTGTGCCTTATATTTTGTGCTACTTCCTCTGTTCTATACTATGTTCCTCACATGCTTGACATCTGCTATTTCATCTATGCTTGTCATATAGGAGTTCATTACACACACGCTTGTTTGGTGTAATCTGCTATTTCTCATCTATTTTGTATACATGGTTGGCATCTGCTAGTTCCATTTATGTTCTGTACATGCTTGTAATCTGCTATTTTCATCTTATTTTATTTGCATGCTTGATAGGCAAGCAGGAAAAGGATGATGTCGCAATGTGCTTCAGAGGACGAGGAAGATATTGAAGTTGTCATGCCGGAGTCCAAGAAAGCCTGTGTGGAACCAACTCGTGCAGTTGCTACACTTGACGAGCTGCTTCATGATGAGAGAGTGGTGGATGCTGGTATTGAAATCGATATGCGCACCATAGTTGCTGATTTGAATATGTTGAATGCAGAGAAGGAACAAACGAGGCTCAAGTTTGTAGTTGACATTGATGAAATGCGGAGGGATCAAAAAGAGCTAAGGCAGTCGCAGAAAGCAGGACTTGAGCTACTTGAGATGTTGGCTAAGCGCATTTGTGGTCATTGAAACTGGTGAGGCTGAAAACTGCGAGTCTTTCCTGTGGTCGTGGTGCTGAAAGCTGCGTGGCTTTGGCCTGTGGTTGTGTTGCTGAAAACTGCGAGGCTTTGGCCTGTGGTCATGTTGTTGAAAACTGTATTTCTTATTGTTGTCGTGTAATCTGATAAATTTATGTATTTGGTTTGCTTTTTCTGTGAATTTCTGGAATTGTAGACGCTTACGACACAAATAAAGAACAATTAGAACGACGACGTACCTACTCATATGGCACGAAAATAAACGTCGCTGAACAGCAACGTAAATAAGCGTCACGGTAAACCACGTAACGTGGCACCTTAAGATTGGTCCACGTGTTTGTCTACGATTGGATGATTCACGACGAAATAGAACGTCTCCCTGGCCAGTGACGTCAGCGGGCAATCCGAAACGAAAAAAAAATGTCACGCATATAGTCACACGACGTTTAAATTTCGTTCCGGAAGGGACGACGTGGCACCCTATATTTGTTCCACGTGTCGCCTCCTTGTTACATCCTCTGGTGACGTAAACAGAACGATCTCAGTTCGTCGCGGATAGGTTGCCACGTGGAGCATTTTGCACAGTAGCTTCTCGCGACCTTAAAAAACGTCGCAAAATGATTACGTCAGCATATGATTAACAGGAGTCTTAACAGTGGCCGTCAGGACCGAAGTTGACACGTGGCACACCTTCAGCGACAAAAAAAAACGTTGCGGCTTACTGGGCCTTGGTCCAGACGGCCCATTTACTCGCGACGATTAGCTGAACATCACGGATGGCCACGACGTTCTCATGTGCGGATTAACGTCGCAGACGTGTCAATGACACGCGATCCCTATCGATTTGTTAACATCGTGTAAAACGTCGTAGACAACTCCCGCCGACGTTTTAGAGCCCCTGCGCAACGTTATTGAAACGTTGGTGATCGACGGATATTTGGTAGTGTTGGGAGCCATCAGGTGGAGAACAAGAGTTTGACGCCAAGTTCAGCCATCAATGTCTTCCAAAAGTACGAGATAACCTTGACGTTACGATCTGACGCAATGGTTTTGGCACTCCATGTAGACGAACGACTTCCCTGAAATAAAAGTAGCAATATGTGGCGCATTGTCCGTTTTATGGCATGGAATAAAGTGTGCCATCATTCAGAATCGATAAACCACAAAAAAGATAGAATCATGATTTTTTTCATGGTAAGCCAAACACAAAATCCATGCTAATGTCACTCCAAGGTGCATGAGGTATGGGAAAAGGAATGAAAACACCATGTGATTTGGAAGTTGACTTTGGTTTCAGGGATGTAGAGCATGTTCCCCAAGCTTCTCCACATGAGACTTTGATGCATGTAAAATGCATACATGAACTTTGCATGTTATTACTTGTTTTTCCTACATATTAGCAACTTATTTGATGTTATATCCATGTTTTATAATGATTTCGGGGATTTTCCAAACAATCCCCCTTCTTTTGGTTATAACCCTGTTTTCCCAGAAAACATCATTTTCAGTGTTTTGCACTTTCCGGGAGCTTCGGGAATCCAAAAATGGCAAGGTCAAAGAGCACGGTTCAGAATTTTCGAGACGAAGACCATGGGCCAAAGTAGAGGACCAAAAGCCCAACCAGCTGGCAAAGAGGGGGGCGGCGCGACTAGATTCCTTGGCCGCGCCGGCTGACCCCTTTTCGCCCTCGTGGCTCCGATGCCGTCGATTCTTTCGCCCACGGGTTCGTCTTGACCTAAAACCGACTATATAAAGGGTCCCCGAGGGTTTTCGTAGAGGAGGCGGTGCCGAGACGCGAAATACGGAAACAGAGAGACAGAAGGCTGCCGTCGGAAAAGATTGGAGGGGGGAAACTCCGGCTGGGTGCTGCCGGGGTGGTCTCCACCTCCTCCAACGACATCTCCATCACCACCACCATGAAGGGGGAGTAATCTACCCCCTGGACTACGGGTTTGCGGAAGTAACTCATGTATCTCTTCTCCCTTGAGCTTCACTAATTAGCACCGTATGAGCTGCCTATCATGATTACATTCATCTATGTAATTCTTGTGGTGGATATCATGTTATGAGATGAGATTGGTTATGCATTTACCGTTGTGTTCGGGCTTTTATGATTTGTCATACTTTGGAGGTATTGTTAGATGCATGTGATGGTTTTATGTATGCATAATGCTTTGTTTATCCATGTCATGAGGTGATTGACACCACCAAGTGTAGATAAATGAGAGAGATGTGGTCATGCACACGAAACATAAACCATTGCACTAGTGTTTAGAGTATTGTCCACTATGAAGTATGATGTATGTGGGTACGGGATGGCCGATGTGACATAGGCATAGGTATTGAGTGACACAGTACCGTCTAACATCCTTTATCCAGGGTTAAAACGGAAGGAAGTATGATGTGGGGTAGTGACAGCAAGCCACATATATGAGTATTTTCTTTCAACTATGTGTTTTAGGACATATAGCCATCATAAAAGTTCACCACTAAAACACAACAATTGTGTGTACCTTTTCATCAGTAACATGATTATCACCATAGATGGGAGAGAGAGTGAGTGAAACCATGAACCCCGGTCCATTTTCTCATCATAAGAAAGCACCTTACTTTACTTTGCTGCACATTTACTTTACTTGCATCTTCCCAATTCGAATTACATCATATCACCATCATCACTTGCATCACAAAAATACAAAAATATCCATTGCATATTTATTTCTTATTTGCATTTAGTAGTAGATCGCCTTGTCCTTAAAATTGTCTAGTGCATAATATCTAAACTTGTGACACTTTAGTTGTAGGGAATAGATAGCTTATCCTTCTTGCTCCTGCGGTTCGATACCCTACTTCCACATTGAGAGGTACTACATTGATCCCCTGCTCTTGGGGGTAATCAAGTACTTTTCAGGCGCCGTTGCCGGGGAGCGTAGCGCTTAAGTTTCTATTCTCGTGTGTACTAGTCATTAGATTTACTTTCAGTTTTGCATTTCATTTGTTTTGCATCTTGCAATCATCTAAGCTTGGGGAGGTTTTCCTCTTTAACTTGTTTGCTTGTGAGCTTTTCTTAGATTTATTTTCTGTTTTGCATTTAGTGTTGCATTTGTTATCTTAGTTGCATTGTCTTAGTGTCATTTTATTTTCAGTTTTGCATTAAAATTAAAAAATCCACAAAAATTAAAAAATGGAAAACAACAAAAAAAATTGGGAACTTTATGAGATTTATCTTGAACTAGGACATGATGTGTTTGAGGAGAAAATTGTAAAACCTATGGTACTTTATTTGAAAAACACTCATGATAGTAGCAATGTTAGTAGAATGAATTATTTGGACACCATTGTTGCTGATGTTATGGAAAATTTTAAGCTTGGGGAGGTTGGTTTTGATGAGCATGATATTTTTAGTCCCCCAAGTCTTGAGGAGGATATTTACTTTGATGATACTTTACCTCCCATATATGATGATTACAATGATGAACTTGATGTTTTCAGTCCACCTACTATTGACGATGAAATTAATTATGATTGTAATGCACCTCCTATATATGATGATTATGGTGATGAGAACAATAATGATAGTTATATTGTTGAATTTGCTTCTACTACTATGAATGAAAATGGCTATGCTTTTGATAATGATAAATCTTATTTTCATGTGGATCATGACAAACATGTTTTATGTGATAGTTATATTGTTCAGTTTGTTCATGATGCTACTGAAAGCTATTATGAGAGAGGGAAACATGGTTTTATGCATCTCAATAATATTAAGTTTCCCCTTTTTATGTTGAATTTTCTTAAGAGGCACTTGTTTTATCTTCTTATGATTGTCATCTTTTGATTCAGTTACTTGATTAATTATGTGATGCCAATGCATAGGAAGAGGGTTAGACTTAAATGTAAATGTGTTTCTTATTTTCTTATTGATACTCTCTTATTGTGCTTCAATTCTTAATCTTATGAGAGCATCTTCAAGATTATCAAGTAAGTAAAGCCTAGCTATATGGCTATAAAGAAAGCGCTTTACGGGAGGCAACCCGGTTATTTTTGTTTTTGGTTTTTCTTGTGTCCTCTTGCTGTCTCAAGAGAGTTTTACTTTGGTTTTATTTCTGTAATTTTCGAATAAAGTATCAAGTACTACCCATTTGGATTTAAGGTTGCTATTTTTCTGCTTGGAATTTCTGTTCCAGCACGAGTCAGCTCACCGCGCGATTTTTCATTTCTTACTGGTAACTCGGATTGAGCTCTCCTTTTAGTATGTTAAGCAACTTTTCGTCCTATACAAGCACCAAAAATCAGAAGAAAAAATTTGAGGTATCTAGGTTGGGCGAAAACACTCGTTTTGCTGCTGCTGTTTTTCTGGACAGATTCTGCCTTCTTTGTTGTGAGCACTCTTTGGTCTTGGGACTTGAACCTCTATGATATTTTCAGGCCAGGGAGTGATCTTGCAACATAATGTACTCTATCTACTAGTTACAGGAATTTTTTTGGGGGATTTTTATCAGCTGCATTAGGTTTGTTTTATCCTTCTTATTCTCACCCCGTAGAAAAGAATGGGAGAAAAAGTGCTTTGTAAGTTTTTTCACAGGAAATAGAGGAGCTGCGCCTTGGACATCTAAGCATGGTGAAAAACACAAGCTTGGGGATGTTATAAGCATCCCACTGGACCTGCACTTCCTAGGTTTACATCTTGTCTACTTCTTGTTTTTCTAGCAAAGTATTATTCGTGGAACTTGAAGCGTCTAGTTTTTTGTTTTATTTTGTTTTTAGTTTTTTTTGGGATGGACCACCACTTTATCATTTCTATGAGAGTGAGCTACTATAATTTGGGGTTGGTATAATTCGAATGCTAGTATCATGTTAAAAAGGGATGTTATAGTTGATTTGAAAAGCTACATATTTTTGCATGATTTATGATGTCTTATTTGTAGCAACTTGCACTAGTGTTATTTCGAGCTATCTCTTATTCATGTTTTAGATGTTATTGTTGTTTTACTTTGTTTGTCATGAAATGAGTAGTTCTATGGACATTAATGCATGCATGTAGCTGGTCAACTTTCTCCCTCTTGCTAGCCAAAAAAATAAAAATTCCAACAAGTAAAAACTTGTTTCCAATTCCCATTAGCCAAAGTTTTTCCATTGAGTCCACCATATCTACCTATGAGCAATTTTGATTTTCCGAGTATGTTCATCATGTTATTATGTGTTATTTATGCTTTCAAATTATGATGTTTATGTTTCTGTTTGTTATATGAAAAGTTGGTAGAAAAGCTCTCACGAACTTGATGCACACTTTATTTTTATTGCACTAAATTAATATGACCCATTGTGATCATCCATGTTGTTGTGAGCTTGACAAGAGTTTTGGTTGGAAGTTAGTCCATATGTGCTGTCACATGCAAAGCTTTCAACGTTCTCTTAGTTATTAAACTATTGTTGATGTCATGTACTTTTGTTTATGCATGCTTATCATTGGTGAAATAAATGTGAAATTTTGTGAGTTTGAAGAGCATGTGTAGCAACTAGAGAAAATGCTTGGGCCGCTAATCTAAGCCATGCATCATTCATGGTGGAAATTTACTTGCATGAAAATAGTGAACCTTCAATGATACACCTCACAATGAAAAGCTATGCAATAGTCAATAAAAAGTGGTGTTGAGGTTGTTCACCGTGCTTGTTTATCTTGTCATTTTGACATGGGCTTGTTCCATGCCATGGGCAAGAGGTACCCCAAATAGCACTCTCAATGATGTTATTATGCTTGCAATGACTTTATTCAAACTTACTTGTTTCTAAAGTTGAGTAATCAATGGAGTAGGTACGTGTATTCAAGGGGCATGAGACATTCAACCATACTATGTCAAGATCATAACTCATGTTTGCTTTCACTTTCACATTTAATCATTCAAGATGCTATGATAGGGGCAATGAGAGCTTTGATATCAATGGAACCATATGGCAATCATTAACTTAAGTAGAAGCATTTGAAAGCTAGATGAAACTTATTCATGTTTAACCTCTACTCATTTTTCTCTCCAAAGTGTCCACCATATTTTTCTTTGTTTCCATTATGATATTCTATGACCAATGTAGGATTTTATTTTCATTTCTATGCATGCATTGAGTCCATAGTACTTTTATTTCATTACACACTTTGTGAGCTTTCATGAAGCATCTTCTCTTGAATATTTGATATCACTTATAACATGAATTGTATGTTGCTACTCATTTACCGAATGAATCATTTGACTATATGTAGCACAATAATCTTCTTTGATATTCCATGATTGTTTTAAAATGCAAAGTCCATGTTAGTTTTATCACCTTCATACTCGAGGACGAGCATGGGTTAAGCTTGGGGATGTTGATGCATGTAAAATGCATACATGAACTTTGCATGTTATTACTTGTTTTTCCTACATATTAGCAACTTATTTGATGTTATATCCATGTTTTATAATGATTTCGGGGATTTTCCAAACAATCCCCCTTCTTTTGGTTATAACCCTGTTTTCCCAAAAAACATCATTTTCAGTGTTTTGCACTTTCCGGGAGCTTCGGGACTCCAAAAAGTGCAAGGTCAAAGAGCACGGTTCAGAATTTTCGAGACGAAGACCATGGGCCAAAGTAGAGGACCAAAAGCCCAACCAGCTGGCAAAGGGGGGGCCCGGCGCGGCTAGATTCCTTGGCCGTGCCGGCTGACCCCTTTTTGCCCTCGTGGCTCCAATGCCGTCAATTCTTTCGCCCACGGGTTCGTCTTGACCTAAAACCGACTATATAAAGGGTCCCCGAGGGTTTTCATAGAGGAGGCGGCGCCGAGACGCGAAATACAGAAACAGAGAGACAGAAGGCTGCCGCCGGAGAAGATTGGAGGGGGAAAACTCCGGCGGGGTGCTGCCGGGGTGGTCTCCACCTCCTCCAACGACATCTCCATCACCACCACCATGAAGGGGGAGTAATCTACCCCCTGGACTATGGGTTTGCGGAAGTAACTCATGTATCTCTTCTCCCTTGAGCTTCACTAATTAGCACCGTATGAGCTGCCTATCATGATTACGGTCATCTATGTAATTCTTGTGGTGGATATCATGTTATGAGATGAGATTGGTTATGCATTTACCGTTGTGTTCGGGGTTTTATGATTTTTCGTACTTTGGAGAGATTGTTAGATGCATGTGATGGTTTTATGTATGCATAATGCCTTGTTTATCCATGTCATGAGGTGATTGACACCACCAAATGTAGATAAATGAGAGAGATGTGGTCATGCACACGAAACATAAACCATTGCAGTAGTGTTTAGAGTATTGTCCATTATGAAGTATGATGTATGTGGGTACGGGATGGCCGATGTGACATAGGCATAGGTATTGAGTGACACAGTACCGTCTAACATCCTTTATCCGGGGTTAAAAAGGAAAGAACTATGATGTGGGGTAGTGACAGCAAGCCACATATA
The DNA here is from genome assembly GCA_947311845.1 of Poa pratensis. Classification (NCBI taxonomy): domain Eukaryota; kingdom Viridiplantae; phylum Streptophyta; class Magnoliopsida; order Poales; family Poaceae; genus Poa; species Poa pratensis. Next base: position 423,620 of record CAMZMU010000006.1, read on the forward strand.
TGAGTATTTTCTTTCAACTATGTGTTTTAGGACATATAGCCATCATAAAAGTTTACCACTAAAACACAACAATTGTGTGTACCTTTTCATCAGTAACATGATTATCACCATAGATGGGAGAGAGAGTGAGTGAAACCATGAACCCCGGTCCATTTTCTCATCATAAGAAAGCACCTTACTTTACTTTGCTGCACATTTACTTTACATGCATCTTCCCAATTCGAATTACATCATATCACCATCATCACTTGCATCACAAAAATACAAATATATCCATTGCATATTTATTTCTTATTTGCATTTAGTAGTAGATCGCCTTGTCCTTAAAATTGTCTAGTGCATAATCAACTAAACTTGTGACACTTTAGTTGTAGGGAATAGATAGCTTATCCTTCTTGCTCCTGTGGTTCGATACCCTACTTCCACATTGAGAGGTACTACATTGATCCCTGCTCTTGGGGGTAATCAGACTTCATCTTGGGAAAATAGTAGTTTGTCGATGGCATTGCATAAGTATTGTCACGTCCGAAATAACCCAGGAGACCTCATCCATGAGATTCTTCAAAAGAAAATTTTGAAGAGAGGACTCGAGTATACATATTTTGTTAGCTTTGAACAAGAAGTCATTATGCAAATAGAAATCTTCAAACCTTGGTTCTCAGAGCATTTTGCAAAGATATCACCGAAGAAAGCATCAGAAGGATATAAATATTTTATGCGATCAATACCAAGAACGCTTATCTCAAGGTGAGTAAGAAGGCAATATTTTCAAGAGAGATAGCATTGGCGATATTATTTTCATTACCCTATCTGTATTTGACACCATCAGGGAAAGAGTCGATAAATTTGACCCACTTGGCGTGCCGCTTGTTCCAATTGTGTACGGTTTTCAAGTATTTCAAGGATTCACGGTCAGAGTGAATGATTGATTATTTTGGCCAAACTTCCAAGACCTGAACTAACACGTAGAGTTCTTTAGAATAGATGGGATAATTGAATTTTGCTCCATCAAGTTTTCGTCCGTTTTGCACGAGTATGTCTCTCGTGCCGATGCCACTTGCATCACAAACAATCTCAATTTTTTTTTGAAAAGTGCGGTAACACACGCAATGGTGCTTCTGTTAGTCGTTTCTTAAGATCATCAAAAGCCAATTGCTGTGTTTGACCCAAACGAAAGGTACATTTTCTTTGTAAGCTCGTTTAGAGGGCACGCAATGGTCAAAAATCTTTGAAAAATCTGCGATAGAAATCGGCAAGTCCATGAAAATGCCTTATCTCACACATGGAAGTGTGGGTGGGCCAATATCTCTTATCCAAGATCTTCTTATTTTCAACCTCATTTCTATTATCAGAAACAACAAATCCAAAACATAGCAACTTAGCAATTCCAAATTAGCATCTAGAAAGATTGGCAGAAATCTTAGCATTTTGAACAGCATGTTGAACATGATCATCGAGAGACTTTCTATAAATGAGAATGTCATCGAAGTACACAAAAATAAATTTGCCAATGAAAGTATGTATAAATTCATTCATGAGACTCATGGAGACCTAGATTAGTCTTAAATGTAGTTTTCCACTCATCTCCTTCTTGCATGCGTATTTGATGGTAACCACTTTTGAGATCAATTTTAGAGAAAATTGATGCACCACTAAGTTCATCTAACATGTCATCTCAATGAGGTATGGGATGCCTATATTGAATGGTGATGGAATTACTAGGATGGCAATTTATGCACATTTGCAATCTATGATTGGTTTTTGTAACAATGATGACGGGTACCGCACATGGGCTAAGAGACTCACGAATGAAACCTTTTTCAAGGAGCTCGGTGATTTGGCGTTCGATCTCCTTAGTATCCTCGGGGTTGGGCGGTATGGTGCTCCATTTGGTAGAGGTGCACCCAGGACGAGGTCAATGTGGTTCTCAATTACACATAGAGGAGGTACTCATGGTGGTAGTTCTTCGGGAAATACATCACTAAATTTCTGCAAAATAGACAACAAAAATGGAGGAAATATTTGTTAAGTCGTTAGTCTGAAGTACCTATCCTTTCCACACAAGTACAAATTAAAGTGAAGTATAGATGGGTTCTCCCTCACATCTCTCAGTTGACGTTTGGTGGCAAGTAAGGCGAGGCCTTTGGTGGCACTCATAATTTTTCCACTCTTCTTTGGATTTTGGGCTCGCTTTCTCTCAGTCGATCACTCTCTCACAACTCATCTCACTTGAAGATTTATCTTATTCCTTCTGAGCTATTGACTTACCATTGACGGCAATGATTTGGCTTAGCATCGTGGGGCAGAGGACGAAGTTCTTGTTCTTCCACTTGAAGGAGTAGAAGCTAGTTATTCCATCATGCATTGCGCCTTTTTTGAATTGCCATGGACAGCTGAGAATAAGATGACACACCATCATAAGACCACATCACACTCGACAGTATCTTCATAAGGAGCAATTTTGTAAGATACATTGACCTTATGTTGGATTTGAAGGTTCTGGATTCGCTAAGCTATTGGACATGGTAAGTGTCACGTGTCGAAACGCGGACACCGAGAGAAGTTCCCGGCCGAGGCCCAGAGACTATCTCCCTTGATTTGTTCGGCGGCGGCCTAAGGCGGGGGTTCAACCAGCGGCTAGACAACCAGATCTCACACTTCAGCGGACACGAGGCGGTTTTACCCAGGTTCAGGTCATCCGGAGATGAACCCTACGTCCTGCATGTCTGATCTTGGTATTGATATTCTTGAAGATGGTTACAAGAGCGGTTCTCTCCTCTCCCTTGGTTTTCTTCTCTGCGAAGCGCTCGCTTCTCCCTCTTCTCTTCCTCTCTCTCCTTTTCCTCCTTTTCTCTTTTTCCCCCCTCTTCTTACTACCTCCTCTGTCCTCTCTTTTTTATAGTGCCCAGGACGGATCCGAGGGGACTCCGCCCTGCCACTACCCATTAAGACTGGTGGGCCACCGGCGGTGACGCGCGGAGGGCGAGGCAGAAAGGACTTGCCAGGCGCCCACCAACCGGCCACGTGGGGGATGGCACCTGGCCACCCGGGTGACCCTCCTGGTCACCGCTCCCGCGGGTACCCCGGGAGAGCCGGGGCGCTCACGGTTCTTCTGGGCGAGGTCTTCACTTGCTGACGATCCGGGACACCCCCGGGGGAGGACGCCGACAGTAGCCCCCGGGCGTGGGTTGCAGAATAAGGAGAACTGCTTCCCCACGCCCCAAAGAGACGGCGTCCTGCCAACGCATCGCACCCCTCGAGGCGCGCATCGGCCACGCGTCGGCCGGAACCCGACCTCCTGGCTTCCGCGCCTGGGGCCCCGTGCCTGCCAGGCCTTAAAATAAGGGTGGGGAAGGGTGCGCCTTTTTCCCCGCACTTATTTAAGACCGAGCAGAGCAACTGCCCAGCCGCCTTGCTCTTCTTCCACTTGACGATGCCTCTCCTACCGGCTAAGTCTTGCGCTGCTGGATCCAGGTGGTCCGGCTCCACGTTGACTAACGGGGAGCTAGAGCACTTGGCTATGGTTGGTCTTCTTCCGCACCAAACCGACTGCCCATGGTGGGTTCCTGACGAGGAGGAAACGCCAGACCCCCGCCCTGGAGAGTGCGTCTTGTTTGGCACCTTCTTGGAGAGAGGCATGTCGCCTCCCATCCACCCCTTTCTAGGACAGCTTCTCCGGATGTACGACATCCAGCTCCACCACCTCACTCCCGACTGCATCCTCCACATCTCTTGCTTCATCACCTTCTGCGAGGGATATTTGGACATCCACCCGCACCTGGGACTTTGGTGCTCGCTGTTCTTCCTTTCCGGCCGCATAGCCGGGGAGGGCGATCCCGCGCGACATGCGGTGTAGCAAGGATCGTCCCCCGACCATCCCAGTATCCGGATCTGCGGCTACTGGGCGTGAGCGCTGGCTGGGAGCGCTCATTCTTCTACTTCCCGGAGCTTCCGAGGTCTTCTGGTGGTCCCAGCTTCCCACCGTTCACCCCCGGCCTCCCGCCGTCTAGGGCGAACTGGAACCTCCGCCACTTCGGTGATCCTGATGCCGTCGCCACCCTGACGAGCCGCCTGAGCGAACTTCGGTCAGAGGGACTCACCGGCCTGGACCTGCTGGTCACCTGGATGATCCGGCGCATCCAGCCGCGACAATCCCGTGCGCACGGGATCGGCGAGTGGTGTCCCTCAGGGGACTCCACCCGGATCTCCACCCTCCCCCTGGCTCAGCATGAGCTAGAGGGCTGGGTGAGGTCCTTGTCCTTCTGGGCGGTAGCCAACCCGCCCCAGGCGGGGCGCGCCGCCTACTGCTCTCTTGACGCCGCACCTCTGGTAAGCTTTCTTCGTCGTCATCCTTCAGGGCTTCTCCACCGGGAGGGTAACTCTGCGATGATCTGTTTCGCAGCTGCTCCCGAGACCCTCCTGGTGGCTGGAGAACCCCATTGCTTGGCTTGGGCCTTCTTCTCGCTGTACTCACGGGCATCCATCGCAGGCGATCCCGCCCAGCTTGGTCATCCTTGGGGTCCTCCGCTCTCGCCTGCGCCGAAGCGAGCCGGTCGACCTCCTGCAACTGATGAACCAAGCCTTGGAGGTAGGGTTTCCCCTTCCTTCGCCCGCCTTTGCCATCTGTGCTCCGTTTTTTATTCATACCTGTTTTCCTGCAGCAAGAACAGAGATCAACGATCGCGTCGCTGGACTCCCTGCGAGCAGAGAACGCCGCCCTTCGAAGCGCTGTTAGGCAGCTTCAGGGGCGCGTTGCCGGCGCCCAAGGAGCAGCTCCTGCTAGGAGCCCCCAATGAATTGGACCCGTTAGCACGTCGTCTGGTTAAATCTATCCATGTAATCGAAATTAGCAGAATGTACTAATTGAAATGGCTAGTTCACGAAATCTTCCTGGTTATGCCGCGGCGACTCCCTGGAACTGAGCGACGACCGCACCCTGTTCTCCTTTGCCGCAACCCATTCCCGCGCTGGGCTGGATCTAGGGATCCATAGAGAGCTCCTAGGGCCACCCGGTCAAGGGTTTGCCCAGTCTCCACCCGCGGGGTAACACGATGCAGAGGATCGTCAAGCCTGGGGGGAACTGAGAAGTTCTTGCTGCGCAGCGCAGCCCCCAGGTCCTCGACGGCCCCCTCTCTTCCTTTGGACCAAGCTGACCTCGAGCAAGACTTGCAAATAAGCTCTCAAAGAAAAGGTCGAAACTGCGACTGAAACAGATCAACTTGCGAGAGTGGAAACGCTTCGGAAAGGTTCGCCAAAGATTTCCAACTGCACAAACCATTTTTCAAGGGCAGAAACCCCAAAACAGCTTGCTTTTGAAACAGCTCTTTGAAAACAGGCGCATTCGTGCCGCATGGGCGCTCGTGCTACGGTGTACAGCGATTTACTCCTGAGGCCACTCAGGTACGCTTGAACCGTTATCGGTAGGTGCTGATCAGGCACGTGCTCTGCGGGGGCGGACCCGTTATGCCGTGATTCTGCGGGGGCGGACCCGCTCAGCCATGCTTCCCGCGGTTCCACCGGGCATGACTGCAGGGGACTCCTTCCCCGGGCATGCCGGAGGATCTGACTTGACCCTTACCCTCTCGGGCTCGGGCCTGCGGGGCGGACCCGCTCAGCCGTGCTACTCGCGGTTCCACCGGGCATGACTGCAGGGGACTCCTTCCCCGGGCATGCCGGTGGATCCGACTTGACCCTTACCCTCTCGGGCTCGGGCCTGCGGGGGCGGACCCGCTCAGCCGTGCTTCTCGCGGTTCAACCGGGCATGACTGCAGGGGACTCCTTCCCCGGGCATGCCGGTGGATCCGACTTGACCCTTACCCTCTCGGGCTCGGGCCTGCGGGGGCGGACCCGCTCAGCCGTGCTTCTCGCGGTTCCACCGGGCATGACTGCAGGGGACTCCTTCCCCGGGCATGCCGGTGGATCCGACTTGACCCTTACCCTCTCGGGCTCGGGCCTGCGGGGGCGGACCCGCTCAGCCTGCGCCTTGCAAAGGTATCTCTGGACCTGGTACTAAGCGCGAGCGGCCGAATTATCATGGCGGGTCGCGGTCTTCCCCAGCCCTGTTCCCGAGACGTCGGCCGCCGTTCGGTAGGAGGTAGAGCTTCCACAAGGGCCTCAGAACCTCACTTTCCGGGAACCCACCTGCCGTGGCCTTTGGCAAAGTGAGCTCGACCGAGAAAAGAGGGTCTCGGGCGCTCCGGGGACCTGCGTTCCATGCCTTCGCGCCAGACCACAGTTCCCCTTCGCCCAGCGCATGCGCTGTTGAGGGGAGAAGGGCCGAACCCCCTCCCGTTTCTCCCGGGCGCGCCGGCCCGGGTCCTGCCGTCGCCCCCCCCGGGACCTTGGTCCACCGGGGATATGGCGAGCGGTCAGGTCTTCTGGCAAAGAGTCCTCATTGGCCCCTCCCCCGGGGAGGGGAGGGCCCCGCAACACCCTGGCTGCGGCGCGGGTCAGGATTCCCGGCCCCGGGATCCCCTGGCCCACCGGTCCCTCGCCTCCCCGCCCCTCCCCATCTGAGCAGCCGCTTGGGCAGCGTCCGGAGTCAGGGGAGCTAGGTAGGGAGACCGTCGGACCTCCGTAGTCCTCCTCGCGAACGTGGCGGTCCACCGTGCTCCAAAGGTCTTCAGTTCGCCGGATCACCCTCGCCATCAGCTCCCGCTCCACGATGGGGCAGCGGGTGCCACTCAAATAGGCAAGGACGACGGCATCTTCTCGGGCTCCTTGCACTTGCTCGGCGATCCGTCGGAAGCGGTCGGAGAAACCGCGAAGAGTCTCCCCTTTCCTCCGGACGAGCCGCCGCAGATCTTGAAGGGAAACGGCGCGCGAACCCGACGCTCCGGCTTGCGGGGCTGCCGAGTTGACCGCTCGCGAGCGATTCCTGGGGCGGCGACGCCTTCCCGCCCCAGAACTTTCCCCTTGGTCGGCCGCCGCCGCCTGGACCCCACCCTGCTCACCGGAGGGGGCAGGTGGTATCGCGGCGACCGGGTCGGCCCCCCGACCCCGAAGGAGGCAATCCGTCGCACAGATTAATCCCTCCATCCAGGCCTGGGACGCAACGTCGTCTTCAACCGCCTGCGGCGGCTTGCGCAGGAGGGTGCGCAACGCCGCCAGCATGCGATTCTCCTGCTGGGACTCTGCTTCTCCAGCCCCTACATCCGCCGGATCTGGAGGGGCTCCAGCTGCGCGAGCCCCCCGGCGCCCCCCGCGGCGCCGCGGAGCACTAGGGGCTGCTCCTGGCACTGCAACTCCTCCTGGCGACTCCATCCCTTGCTGATGAAGAGGTCAAACCGCGCGCGTAAGGCCCCCTAACTGGCGCGCCAGATGTCGCGTGTCGAAACGCGGACACCGAGAGAAGTTCCCGGCCGAGGCCCAGAGACTATCTCCCTTGATTTGTTCGGCGGCGGCCTAAGGCAGGGGTTCGACCAGCGGCTAGACAACCAGATCTCACACTTCAGCGGACACGAGGCGGTTTTACCCAGGTTCAGGTCATCCGGAGATGAACCCTACGTCCTGCATGTCTGATCTTGGTATTGATATTCTTGAAGATGGTTACAAGAGCGGTTCTCTCCTCTCCCTTGGTTTTCTTCTCTGCGAAGCGCTCGCTTCTCCCTCTTCTCTTCCTCTCTCTCCTTTTCCTCCTTTTCTCTTTTTCCCCCCTCTTCTTACTACCTCCTCTGTCCTCTCTTTTTTATAGTGCCCAGGACGGATCCGAGGGGACTCCGCCCTGCCCCTACCCATTAAGACTGGTGGGCCACCGGTGGTGACGTGCGGAGGGCGAGGCAGAAAGGACTTGCCACGCGCCCACCAACCGGCCACGTGGGGGATGGCACCTGGCCACCCCGGGTGACCCTCCTGGTCACCGCTCCCGCGGGTACCCCGGGAGAGCCGGGGCTCTCACGGTTCTTCTGGGCGAGGTCTTCACTTGCTGACGATCCGGGACACCCCCGGGGGGAGGACGCCGACAGTAAGGGTGGGGGTGCTTCATGTATTGCCATTGGAGCTTGTCACATAACTCCTTTCTAGCGAGGTTGTGGCGACTTCCACCATCAATGATCACTTTTATAGATCTTCCATGTAGGCCTGCATGTGTCTGGAACAAGCTGCACCTTTGATCTTGATCTTCTTGAGGCGAAGTTGCCAATACTAGAGTGAGCACTAGTGAAGAGCCATGTTCCCCATAACAATATACATCCTCTATTACATTAGCTTAATCTTCCAAAGGGTTGATGGCCACTTGATGCATGTCATAGTACTCATATTAAGTCATAGAGTCTTTGTCACCATCATCTCTGACTATCATCACCTTTTTGTACGGACACTCAAAGTACTTGTGGACATCACATCCGTACTTGAGGCATTTCACCAAGCTTGACTTTACTTGAGGGTTTTTTGTGTTGGCGGTTGTAGCCGACGGATTCCTTGACCCTACATCAGCTCTATTGCTTGTATTTTTATTCCTCACATTGCCTTTGTTGTTGCTTGGGGTGTTTCTTGTGCCATTTGAGGTACCCAGAAAGAATAATGGTTGTTGGCAATGAAGAAATTTTACTTGTTGTACATGTTATCTTTCATGACATGATGTTCAGCTTTGATGGCTTGATGAGCAAGACCCACTAGGGAGGCATACGATTGAAACTCCACTATGCACTTGATTGGAGAGTTCAATCCATTGAGGAATCTCACCATCGTTTGCTCTTCGGACTCAACCGTGCTTGCTCTCATCATGTATTTTTTCATATCCTTGTAGTACTATCTATGGTTCTCATTCCTTGCTTCAATTCTTGGAGTTTCTAGAAAAGGTCACGCTTGTAGTGAGAAGGTACAAATCTTCCATGCATCACTTCCTTCATATCCATCCAAGTTGCAATGGGATGCATATTGTTTGACACTCGGTGCACTTGGACTTGATCCCACCACAAGAGAGCATAATCTTCAAACTCAAGAGATGTGGTAGCAATCATCTATTCTTTGTTGTAGTGGTGCACTAGGAAGATTTTGTCGCTTGGAGGGCCCACAATAAGTAAGCTTCCAAATCACTTGTCTCAACATTGAAGTGAAAGGAATTTGAGTTATCATATTCATTTGGTACATGTTGGCGCTCGGAGACTTCATCTTCGTAATGGTGATGGTGTTGACGGTGATGTTGAAGTCACGCCTCACGTTGTTCGCTTCCTTCACGCTCATGGCGCTCATCATTATGGTGATGAGGATGTTCTTGTTCTTGCGGTCATTATGGAGGTGACGCGCATGTGCTTGATCATCATTATCTTGTTGAGGATGTTGTCGACGATGTGGCCTTGGGGGTTTTCTATGAAGACAGTTTCCTTCAAGAAAGTGATATGCACCATATCCATCATCATAGATAGGTGGTGGTGGTGAAGGATGGCGATGAAGGTCTTGGTTTCGAGGCGGAGGTTGAGGTCGATCCTCGCATACGTGTAGTTGTCAACAATCTTGATGGGGAGGTAGGGTAGGATCTTCACGTCCATGTTGATGTCAATGAGGAGACGATGGAGGTGAACTATTCTCATACCAATGTCGACGTCCAACTTGGGGTGATTGCACAGGCTCATATTCTTGGCAATGAAGGCCATCCACATTCCTCATATGTGGTTGATCATGTCGGCGGTCATGTTGATGAGCTTGAGGTTCATCCCTTGCTTGGCTTGACCTTGAGGAACTCCTTGTACGATGCGATGAAGAGGATGTGTTAGGTCGATGATGGTGATGACTAAGTTGGGGGATAGATTCTTGGAGTGCTCCAATGGTATAAGGGATGCACCCAAACTCATGCCTCGCCGCCGTTTGCAAACTGAAGTGGGTAGCTCTTGATATATAGGCATTACTGTTGTATCCTTGTGCTTTTCCTGCTACATGATCTCCTTGGTTGTTGTTGTTGTAGAAAGGGTTCCCTAGGCATCTCAAAGGCAAGTGAAGTATGTAATATGTGTCTCACTGATGGTTGTGAAACCACCAACTTATTGTTCACCCTAAAACAAACAAAAACAAGTAAAAACAAATAAAAGTTAGGGTTAGGTTGAGACTCCAAGAGTAGAGTGTATAGTACAGGTAAGTGGACTTCTTCCCCATGAAGGTGACTCGAGGGTTTATATCAAACTCTCGGGGAACCAGTATTTCGGAAGTTATCTTCCACACTACCTCTAGAGTCCTGCACTTAAGTTAGTTTATTTTGTGTCCTCAACCTCACCTAGTAGTTGTCAAATACTAGGTGTGTCAATTACAGAAAATAATTATGCAAGATTAAATCTACACTAGATGCAAGTAAATAAATTAGATCTAAATAAAGTGCAAGTAAATAAAGTTAGATCTACTAAACAAGGAAAGTAAATAATTAGATCTACTAAATATGGAAAGTAAATATGTAATTAGATATTTTTGTGATTTTGTATTTATGATGATTGGATCTAAATAAGGAAATAATAAATATGCAATCTACCCTAATTCGAATTAATAAAAGTGCAAGGAAATAAATAATGCAAGTTAGATCTATTATGCAATTCGAAATAATTAAATGCAAGAAAGTAAATATGCAATATGGAGATGGAGGTGATGGTGATGGTGGATTCGAATTGTGGATGGTGAGATGCAAGTGATGGTGGTGGTGGTGGTGAGATGGTGATGATGGTGAGATCAATAACAAGTAGTGAATGCAATGAAAGTAAATAACATGAAAAGTAAAGTACAATGAAAGTAAATTGCGGGAAAGTAAATTGCAAGTAGTAGATGAGATGAAAAACAATATAATAAAAGTAGGCCAAGGGATTAGTGGATTCACACATGCACTCTCTCTCTCTCAAATAACTTGTGGCAAATAAATAGATAGATCTAATAAGAATTAACATAAGAGATTGCAAAGAAAACGTAAATCTTGTGGATTCAATTGCATGGGCATCACATCCTAAGATAGAGATCTCAGCGTTAGCCATATTGATCTCACTTATACTCCTCCAAGATGCGAACTAAATCATAACACCTCGAAATTTAATGCATAAAAGCAAGAGTGTAGCAATAAGAACGATGACATGAAGTTGGAACAAGAACATGTTGGATCTAGTCTCGGGGAATGATTGTGTCACGTCAATTCCCCTTCAACAAGTAGTTCCTTTTTATCCCTAGTGAGGCAACAAAGAAAGATTCAACGGAACCTAAGTAGATCGCTGGATTTCTGTCACTTCAGCAGCATGTCTACCCCCGTTACTCCAACTAACGCACACCACTCCCGCAAAAGAACTCAAACACAAGATGGATCAGATCTAATACTCAAGAACAGGGAGAAAATATGCATCTACAACTAGAAAACCAAGATAAACAATTGCAATCTCAAATAGAAAACTCAAATAGAATAGATAATCATCGATAGATCCACCACACGGGGATTACATAGATGCCCACAACCATGCAAGGCTGTATAACGGGACTTTGACGATGAAGAACAAAGAGAGAGAGGAGAGATACATGGCTACACCACCATCCCACAGCCCGGGGGTGGACTACTCCCTACTCATATCTGAACACCAGGATCTGATTTCGTGTATTTTGTGTTTCGGCGGCGCTCTATGTCGAGGGGCTCCGAGGGGGGCTATATATAGTCGGTTTTAGGTCAAAACTAAGTCGGTGGAGCGAAGATGGACGGCATCGGAGCCACGAGGGGCAAAAGGGGGAAGTGGCGCGGCCAAGGAATCTGGCCGCGCCACCTCATCCCTTTTGGCCTCTGTTGCTTGGTTTCGACGCTTCCTTCGCCCGTAAGTCTTCTTCCTTCCAAAAAATGACCCCCGCAGATTTTCAGCTGATTTGGACGAAGTTTACCCCTGAAAACTCAAAAATATAGAAAAAGGGGTTTTCTGACAGGCAGGGTTAATTCCAGAAAATTGGGGGAACTTTGTAATTCCACCCAAAAACATCATAAAACATTAAATTAAACCCTTATGTAATGCAAAAACAGTAGAAAACATGATAAAAACATGCAAAGTTTATCTATGCATTTTACATGCATCAACATCCCCAAGCTTAATCCATGCTCGTCCTCGAGTATGAAGATGATAAAACTAAAGATGAACTTTGCATTTTTAAACAATCATGGGATATCATAATAAATTATCGTGCTACAAATAATTGAATGACTTATAAAGTAAATGAGTAGCAACATACAATTCATGTTATTCATGATATCAAATATTCAAGTAAAGATGTATCATGATAGCTCACAAAGTGTGTAATAAAATAAAAGTGCTATGGACTCAATGCATGCATAAAAACGAAAATAAAATCCTACATTGGTCATAGAGAATATAACGAAAAAAAAAATATGGTGGACACTTTGGAGAGAAAATTGAGTAGAGGAACAACATGAATAAGTATAATCTAGCTTTCAAATTCTTCTACTTAAATTGATGATTGCCATATGGTTCCATTGATATCAAAGCTCTCATTGCCCCTATCATAGCATCTTGAATGATTAAATGTAAAAGTGAAACAACAATGCGTTATGATCTTGACAAAGTATGGTTGAATGTCTCATGCCCCTTGAAAGTGAGACTTGCACCATGATTACTCAACTTAAGGTTCCTAACAAGCTTCACACAATCATAATAAATAAAATGACATCATAGAGAGTTGCAAGTGGGGTACCTCTTGCCCCATGACATGGAAACCAGCCCATGTCAAAATGACAAGACAAACAAACGGGTGGCCTCATCATCCTTTTTTATTTCATACACTATTTGCATAGCTTCTTATTTTATTATAGGATGTGTGGTAGAGTCACTCTAGCCGTAAGTAAATTTCCACCATGGTACATGGCTTAGATTAGCGGCCCAATGCATCTCTCTAGTCAAAAACATTTACTCATCAAAGCTCATTATTTCCCTAATTTATTTCATCATGACAAGCATCCAAATCAAAAGTACATGATATCAACAATAATTAAATAACTAAGAGCAAGTTGAAAGCTTTGCATGTGACAGCACATATGGGCTAACTTCCAACCAAACTTTTCAAGATTAAAACAACATGGATGATCACAATGGGTCATATTAATTTAGTGCAATGAAAATAACGTGTGCATCAAGTTCGTGAGAGCTTTTCTACCAACTTTGCATATAGTAAACAGCAACATAAACATCATAATTCGAAAGTAAAATAACACATAATAACATGGTGAACATGCTCGGAAAAGCAAATTTGCTCATAGGTAGATATGGTGGACACAACGGAAAAACTTTGGCTAATGGGAATTGGAAACAAGTTTTTTACTTGTTGGAATTTTTACTTTTTTGGCTAGCAAGAGGGAGAAGGTGACCAGCTACATGCATGCATAAATGTCCATAGAACTACTCATTTCATGACAAACTAAGTAAAACAACAATAACATCAAAAACATGAATAAGAGATAGCTCTAAATAACACTAGTGCAAGTGCTACAAATAAGACATAATAAATCATGCAAACATGTGTAGCTTTTCAAATCAACTATAACATCCCTTTCTAACATGCTAGCATATTCAATCATTCCAACCCCATATACAGTAGCTCTCTCATATAAAAAGATAAAGTGGTGGTCCATCCAAAAAGAAAACTAAAAACAAAAACTACACGCTTCAAGTTCCACGAATAATACTTTGCTAGAAAAACAAGAAGAGGACAAGATGCAAACCATTGAAGTGAGGTCAGTGGGGTGTTTATAACATCCCCAAGCTTATGGTTTTCACCATGCAAGATGTCCATGGCGCAGCCTCTCCATTTCCTGTGAAAAAACTTACAAAGCACTTTTTCTCCCGTTCTTTTCTACGGGGTGAGAATAAGAAGGATAAAAACAAACCTAATGCAGCTGCTAAAATCCTCAAACAAAAATTCCTGTAGCTAGTAGATAGAGTGCATATGTTGCAAGAACACTCCCTGGCCTGAAAACATCATAGAGTTTCAAGTCCCAAGGTCAAAGAGTGCTTACAACAAAAAGAGGCAGAATCTGTCCAGAAAAACAGCAGCAGCAAAACGAGTGTTTTCGACCAACTTAGACACCTCAAAATATTTTTCTGATTTTTGGTGCTTGTAGAGGACGAAAATTGCATAACATACTAGAAGGACAGCTCAATCCGAATTACCAAATAAAAAAAAAATCGTACGGTGAGCAGACTCGTGCTGGAACAGAAATTCCAAGCAGCAAAATAGCAATCTTAAATCCAACGGGTAGAACTTGATACTTTATTTCGAAAATTACAGAAACAAAACCAAAATAAAACTCTCTTGAGACAGCAAGAGGACACAAGAAAAACCAAAAACAAAAATAACCGGGTTGCCTCCCGCAAAGCGCTTTCTTTATAGTCATATAGCTAGACTTTTCTTACGTGATAATCATGAGGGGAAGCTCGTGAGGGAGCTTGTTCCTTAATGCGCCCCTCTTGCGTGGGAAGTGCTCCATGCTCTTCTTGTGTGGGAACTGAAACTTCACGTTCCCTCTTGGAGTCTATAATTGCACCTGTAGTACGAAGAAAAGGTCGTCCCAAAATAATAGGATTGGAGGTTTTATCCCCCATATCCATAATAACGAAGTCAACGGGAACGAAAGTCATATGCAATTCAATCATAACATCATTCACTTGTCCTAAAGCATTTTTATAGAGTTATCAGCAAGTGTAAGCTCAATAGGACATTTCTCAAGATTTTTCAATTCAAGCAATTCATATAATTCTTTAGAAAGCACGGAAACACTAGAACCAAGATCTAAAACAGCATGGTGTATTTCTTTACCAATAGACACAAGTACCTTGGGGACCCATGCATCCCCAAGCTTAGGAGGTATCATAGCCTCTTTTTCATACCTAGCAATTTTCTCTTTTAAAACATGATTAGCATATAGGATCCAAAACAAGGTTGATTAGCATTTATATCGGGATCACTAGAAATTTTTTGTAGAGAATGAATAAGCTCATGCAATGTACATTTTCCTAGATCAAGCAATGGATCTTCTACTTCATCAAGCATCATAACTTCTTCAACTTTCTTTTCTAATTTATCAAGAACACATGCAGCATGAGGAGTAATTTCATCTTTTCGACTAGCAAGATAAGACATGTAAGGGAGCAAATATTCAGGATATTTAACAAGCTCATTCAAAGTTCATCCATGGAAGTAGGAACATGCTCAATAGTATTTCTAGCAGTATGACAATCAATATTTTCACTAGAAGATGCAGCAATAGTGATAGCATTCATTCCTACATTTGGTTGTGCTTGTGGTTTTCCCGCACTCATATTCAACAAAGTAGCTTGATTATCCGCTAGTTTTGACAAAGCTTTATCCAAATTTGAAGATTGAAGTTGCAAGCCTTTAATATCATTACTAATAGAAGCAATAGATTATTTAATTCAAGATCATAGCATTGTGATTTGCAACTTGTTCCATAAGCAATTTAGTAGAATCAGAAATTTCATTAGTAGGCAAAGACTTCCACTTATTTTCATTAGCATTAGGATATGGACAAAAGGTTTGTTTGGCACAAAAGAGGTTTATTGTAAGCATTGTAATTGTTGCCATAACCATTGCTACCATAATTCCTAACAAAGTTCACATCAACACTTTCAGAATTACCACTAACAAGTTCTTGCAAAGGCACATTTTCCACATTTTGTCTATTTATCAAAGCAAGAATAGCATCCATTTTCGAAGACAAATCACTAGTTTCCTCAATCGAATTCACTTTCTTAGGTGGATTAGGAGCTCTTTCAGTATTCCATTGACTATAATTTTGTAATATGCTCTCTAATATGCTCTTAGCTTCTCCTACAGTTTTACTCATAAAGGCACCTCCCGCGGCAGAATCAAGTATATTTCTAGACATGTAATTTAAGCCATTATAAAAAGAGTGTAATATAGTCCATTCATTTACTCCATGTGAAGGGCAAGTTCTAAGCATAAGTTTAATTCTATCCCAAGCCATTGCAACATGCTCATTTTCATTTTGCTTAAAAGAGAGGATATTATTCCTATTTTGCAAAATTTTAACGGGAGGATAGTATTTTTTAATGAAAGCTTCTTTTAGATCATCCCAAGATTTATACTAGCAGTAGGTAGTGAGAGTAACCATTCTTTAGCCTTGCCTCTAAGTGAAAAAGGAAACAATTTTAACTTAGCACATCACTTTCAACATTCTTAAATTTTTGCATATCACATATCTCCATAAAATCGTGTAGATGCATAGATGCATCTTCTAAAGCACTACCACCAAATTGATCTCTAGTAATTAGATTCAAAGACTAGGCTCACTTCATAACTTTCAGCTTCTATATTAGGTGTAGAAATAGGCCTAGCAATGAATTGATCATTAGGTGTGTTGGTGTAGTCACTCAATTTAGTTCTTTCACCCATTGTAGCAATATTTTTGTATTTTTAGATTTTAATGCAAAACTGAAAATAAACTAATCTAGAGCAATTCGAAATTAATAAAGTAATAACAAGCAAGTGCACAAAACAATAATGTAATCTAAATTATGCAAACAAAAACACAAAAGAAAAAGAAGTGGAGGGAGATGAAAAAGAGAAGGCAAATGACAAAAACAAAATAAACGTAAATAAATGAAGGTAGAGATAGCAAGGATGGTACTCAAGTATGTTTAGCTTCCCCAAGCTTAGGTGCTTGCACACCTTGTAGATGGTGATGTAGACGTACTTGTGCGTTCCCTTGGATAACTCCTTCACCTATGGCTCCCCGGCAACGGCGCCAAAAAAAGTCCTTGATGGTTGTGAAACCACCAACTTATTGTTCACCCTAAAAAAACAAAAACAAGTAAAAACAAATAAAAGTTAGGGTTAGGTTGAGACTCCAAGAGTAGAGTGTATAGTACAGGTAAGTGGACTTCTTCCCCACGAAGGTGACTCGAGGGTTTATATCGAACTCTCGGGGAACCAGTATTTCGGAAGTTATCTTCCACACTACCTCTAGAGTCCTTCACTTAAGTTAGTTTATTTTGTGTCCTCAACCTCACCTAGTAGTTGTCAAGTACTAGGTGTGTCAATTACAGAAAATAATTATGCAAGTTAAATCTACTAGATGCAAGTAAATAAATTAGATCTAAATAAAGTGCAAGTAAATAAAGTTAGATCTACTAAACAAGGAAAGTAAATAACTAGATCTACTAAATATGGAAAGTAAATATGTAATTAGATATTTTTGTGATTTTGTATTTATGATGATTGGATCTAAATAAGGATATAATAAATATGCAATCTACCCTAATTCGAATTAATAAAAGTGCAAGGAAATAAATAATGCAAGTTAGATCTATTATGCAATTCGAAATAATTAAATGCAAGAAAGTAAATATGCAATATGGAGATGGAGGTGATGGTGATGGTGGATTCGAATTGTGGATGGTGAGATGCAAGTGATGGTGGTGGTGGTGATGAGATGGTGATGATGGTGAGATCAATAACAAGTAGTGAATGCAATGAAAGTAAATAACATGAAAAGTAAAGTACAATGAAAGTAAATTGCGGGAAAGTAAATTGCAAGTAGTAGATGAGATGAAAAACAATATAATAAAAGTAGGCCAAGGGATTAGTGGATTCACACATGCACTCTCTCTCTCTCAAATAACTTGTGGCAAATAAATAGATAGATCTAATAAGAATTAACATAAGAGATTGCAAAGAAAACGTAAATCTTGTGGATTCAATTGCATGGGCATCACGTCCTAAGATAGAGATCTCAGCGTTAGCCATATTGATCTCACTTATACTCCTCCAAGATGCGAACTAAATCATAACACCTCGAAATTTAATGCATAAAAGCAAGAGTGTAGCAATAAGAACGATGACATGAAGTTGGAACAAGAACATGTTGGATCTAGTCTCGGGGAATGATTGTGTCACGTCAATTCCCCTTCAACAAGTAGTTCCTTTTTATCCCTAGTGAGGCAACAAAGAAAGATTCAACGGAACCTAAGTAGATCGCTGGATTTCTGTCACTTCAACAGCATGTCTACCCCCCGTTACTCCAACTAACGCACACCACTCCCGCAAAAGAACTCAAACACAAGATGGATCAGATCTAATACTCAAGAACGGGGAGAAAATATGCATCTACAACTAGAAAACCCAAGATAAACAATTGCAATCTCAAATAGAAAACTCAAATAGAATAGATCATCATCGATAGATCCACCACACGGGGATTACATAGATGCCCACAACCATGCATGGCTGTATAACGGGACTTTGACGATGAAGAACAAAGAGAGAGAGGAGAGATACATGGCTACACCACCATCCCACAGCCCGGGGGTGGACTACTCCCTACTCATATTCTGAACACCAGGATCTGATTTGTGTATTTTGTGTTTCGGCGGCGCTCTATGTCGAGGGGATCCGAGGGGGGCTATATATAGTCGGTTTTAGGTCAAAACTAAGTCGGTGGAGCGAAGATGGACGGCATCGGAGCCACGAGGGGCAAAAGGGGGCAAGTGGCGCGGCCAAGGAATCCGGCCGCGCCACCTCATCCCTTTTGGCCTCTATTGCTTGGTTTCCACGCTTCCTTCGCCCGTAAGTCTTCTTCCTTCCAAAAAATGACCCCCGCAGATTTTCAGCTGATTTGGACGAAGTTTACCCCCTGAAAACTTAAAAATATAGAAAAAGGGGTTTTCTGACAGGCAGGGTTAATTCCAGAAAATTGGGGGAACTTTGTAATTCCACCCAAAAACATCATAAAACATTAAATTAAACCCTTATGTAATGCAAAAATAGTAGAAAACATGATAAAAACTTGCAAAGTTTATCTATGCATTTTACATGCATCACTCACTTACCCATTTTTACCTTTTTTTTATAGTATTGGAACAAGTGGCTTGCAAAGGTGATGTTTTTTTTACAAGGTTAAGGTTTGATACAAGATACACGAATACCGAAAACACACACACTTATGAGGAGCTTAATAGTTTGTCAATGTGGAAAGGATAATCACCAAATCCAACTAAAATATTTTTAATGGTAGAAATGAACCACAATGACAATTACAAAAGAACAAATTCACAAAGGAGAAAACCAACAAAAAACACACTCACACAAGAGATTAACGGGGTTAGTGAAACCAAAAGACGAGTGTAGCCAAAATGTTCCTAACAAAGACTAATGCCAAGAATCAAGATATCAGAGGATGCTACACGATTCTACGCTCTCACAAGTGCAAAAACATGCACTCTGAGTGATACTAGTGCAATGTCTTGCAATGAAATAAGCTAATCCGGAGGGTCAAGTATTGTGAAAGGGAGATGGGGGCTATCACGCGGAACAAGGTATATCTTCGATGACGTGCTCGGACTTGTAGCCGAGGATGGTTGTTACCATGTCGATCCATAGACTTTTTGATGTAGAGGGCGTCGTTAGCTTCACTACGGACATTGAATCACGCAAAATGGACCAACAACGACCAAGAAAAACACCTTACATAACTCGAGGAAGAATCTAAATTTGAGAAAAAATTCTAGGATTTTGGCTCGATTTTGAATTCTTTGAAGTCCAAGAATTTGTGAGTCGTTTGGGAAATTGGGTGAAAAGAGTTGTTGAAACTGTCCTTAAGCAACAGATCCGTGGATCAAATCTATGAAGAATGTAACAAGTCGAGAGATTGGGAAAATTAATTTTAGGGTTTTTTTGTGTGATTTTCGAAATTAAAGATGAGAGACTAAAAAACTTGGTGGAAAACGGCCTAAATCGATGTCAAATCCGTGGTAACCAAAGCTGTGATACCATATGATGCGGTCACCCGTTTGTGTGTGGCCCGATTTTCATGGTTTTACCAAAGAGAGAGGAGCAACATAAAGAACGCTCAAGAACACAAGATATAGATGGAGGGAGAAAGGGTAGCCGATAACTAGCGAGAACTGAATGATCCCTCACCTAGACACTAAACCACAATGGTCGCCTCCATGTCTCGAGAACCAAACCGAACTCACCAAGATTGAAACTGATTCACCACAACGGGCGTTCCACCGTCCTAATAGAATTTGAAGGATTAGTTGGGGAAGATTGGAAGGACACTATTTTAAATCCCAAGGGGAAAGAGTAGCTATCATGTGGTATGACTTAATACATTCGAAATACAAAGTACAGGGAATAGTTTTCATACGATCCTAGATACACATCATAGGGGTAGCTTCAACAGAGGGGTAGAAGGAGCAAAGCTCACAATCTCAAATCTCAGTTCATCTCTAACCCTAGATATGAGCAAGGCATACCTATTTATAGTCTAAGGGTAAAGGGGGTAGCTAGGGAGAGATACAAGGCTCAAAGACCCGAATCTGGGCACGCAGGACGGGTACCGTAGGTAGTACTGCCAGCCTTGGCGGTGACGACGGTAGTACCACCGATCCTGATGGTAGTACGGCTGCTAATTTTTGGCGACAATTGCGGCACCATTGCCTCCCTTGGTACCGTGATGGGGAACGG
Source organism: Poa pratensis (assembly GCA_947311845.1). NCBI lineage: Eukaryota > Viridiplantae > Streptophyta > Magnoliopsida > Poales > Poaceae > Poa > Poa pratensis. The sequence goes on from CAMZMU010000006.1 coordinate 444,077, forward strand.
AAGGGGTTTTGGCGGTAGTACCACTGCCTCTAGTGGCCTGGGAATAGTGGCGGAAGTACTGCCGATAGTTCCGCCGTTGGTACCGATGAGGGTTCAACGAAGGTTGTTTTGGCAATGGCAGTGGCGGTAGTGCTGCTGCAGCGGTAGAACTGCCGGAGGCGGTGGGAGTAACGTTGCCTGGAGCTTCTTCTCCTCTGCTTCTTCTATCTTCTTGGCTTCTTTGCTATTGACTTGGCGATCTTCACGTTCATCCTTGGAATCATCTTGGAGTTCCTTTGGGGGGGTCGTAACTGAGTATGCATAGTGTATTCACATGAGGTAGCGAACAATTCATCAAGGCCTCGAAATCATAGAGAGATAGGAGCAAATTCACCTGTTCACGGATAGCCTTTGAACGAGCTGTTGTCACTGGTCCAATGGGTGAAGTAGGACTAGAGTTTGGTGAGGTGGACCGGGCTGCATCAGATGGTCATGTTTGTAACTATAGTCACCAAAGCAGAGTTGACAATAGGAGAGGCGAAGAGGTTGCGCCCTGGTGAGCCAATTTATTGGGAAATAACAGGATATGAGATTCTTTTTCTAAGTAACCATCATTGGGCGAATCATCAGAGGCAGCATCCAGTTACCTCAACAAGGTGAAGCAGTAGATCATCTTGTCAGAACATGCCACCATTAGGAGTAAGAGATAGTCTAGTGATATCCATAGAGGACATGAAAGGGGTTTCCGTGATAGTGGGCCCTGAGTTGATCTTGTGGGAATTCCAAGGAGTAGTATTGATCGGAGAGTTATATCCTTCATGCTGTAGGGTGGGGGGAGCATTTTTGTCACGGTCCAACATAGGGGGATCGTTCACCCTAATCTTCAGGATCTCGGGGGCAGTAGCAGGTTGTGACCTGAGCGAGTTTTGATGTTCATTGTTGTAGGTCTTTGGAGTTTTGGTTTTCTCAAGGGCCTTAGTCTTACTTTGGATATCAGTATTAATTTGCACTCAGTTGGATCTTCTACATCATTCAAATCATCAATAGTGATTGACACTAGTTATAATTTCTTCATCGCTAGCCACCTCTTCGTCGACACTGACTAGATCCTCAATAGTGATTGACAGTAGTTATAATTTCTTTTTCATCTCAACTTCCCTCTCGGCTGGGATTTTTTAAGGGTGGAAACCCGTATCCTAGTCATGTGGTAGAAGTTCTTGATGATGAAGCTCCAATAATTGTTCACCAAAAGTCCATAACAAGATGCCAGCTGACCTAAGACAGACTAGGCACGCCATTTTGGTGGAATCCCTTCAACCTGGATGCAAACTTTCTCAAGCTCACCATAGGGAGAGGTTTCACCGGTCCATTTTGTTATCTTAACAGATACAGTATGCATCACAAGATGAAATGCAGGCAATTCAATGCGTTCAGTGACAAATTTCCATGGTGGGAACCTAACTAGGAATTCCTTCTCCTTGAGTTGCTTAATATGTCAGGGCTACAACGAATAGCAGCTGATAGGTGATTTTCATGCTCAGCTTGCAGAATCTCTCCTCTTCTGATAGTATCTACCCCACGGTCCTAAAATTGATCCACCTTGACTGCACTTCTGAGGGAGCATCGATGTGATAGAATCCCATACCTGATTTAACGCTACCATTGTAAGCAGAGAGTGGATGTGCTCTGATCCACTCGTGCAATTGTCAACATGATGACCAGGAAGGTTTCATATGAAGCGGACCTTTTGTTTTAATAATGTTTCGTACGAAGTGACCCAGATCACCACATTCGAAGCAGATCAAAGAGAAATATCATGGATCCATGGCCTGAATTGGAGCTGGAGCAGTAGGTGGGGGAGCTAGGGAAATGGAAGGTGTTGGAGCAGGAGGGTGGCGAGGGGTACCGTAGCTGTAGTTGGAGGGGGCAAAGGGACCATGCCCTGAGGAATGCTCACAGTCGGACGTCGTGGAGGGCGCTGACTCCGCCGCTGTGGGCGTCGAGCAGGGCCTCCACCCGGACGAGGAGCATTATGACGCAAATTGTTCGCCATGGATTTGGAGAGGACCACAACGATAAAATCACGCCTGGTCTCCATAAGAAGAGCTTGCTGAAGCGATTTTTTGTGAGGATTGGATCAAAATAATGTAGCCGCCATAATGGATGGCAGTCATGGATGGTGAAAGAGCGATCCCGAACAAGGTGTTTGGGAACCCAGCAAAGGAAAGGCGTAGGCCTAGAAACCCTAGATCGGGAGGGGTGGGTATCGCCCAATGTTGGCCCAAACGTTCTGAAACCACCACGACATCCTCATGGACATCTCTAGAAGGCTCAGTATAGAAATGTGTGTTCATTGGAGTGGAAACGACAGTATGGATGACGCCACATGACAAACATTGGCGACCCATGGGGGATGACGCGCTATAGACACCGCGTGGTGGGGTACCAGGATTTGAATTGCGCGCAAGTGAACAGACCTCGCAGGAAGCAATGGTGGGGTGGCGCCGAGATGCTCGGGAGGGAGGGACGATCTAGTTGATCAAAGAAGGATTTGATGTCATCACATCCCAGGGAGATTACAGGAAGCCCACCCTGTACAGAGGAGTGGGAGACCTCCGCGCACCCAGCTCGATTGCCAACCGGAGGGGAATAGGTCGATGTCGGCTCCGGAGAACCTCATGCGGTGGCGGAGGAGGGGGTGGAAGGAGAGAGACAGGGGATGGCAACATGAGAACAAATAACTCCAACTCAAGGATACCTTCACTGACCAGTACCATTGTTTGCATAATTGATAGTTATATTATTTTTAATTCTCCTACTTATATTCAAAATGGTTGCAAAAAATTCTACCAATTTAGTAATATTCACTAAACGGGTACCATCGTTTGACGAGAAATTGTTTTCCAACCCAACTTTATTTTTTCTTGAAAGAAACACAATACTTATTTCAGGGGACTCGGACAAATGAAGGATAGAAAATTCCAAGCCTTTCAATTATTTCATGTTATTTTATCGAACTGTGTGTTCATTTGTAGTTTTCACCAACTCACCATTCTCTACCAAGCTGACGAGACATGCGACGTGGTTGCAGCTAGATAGTTGTACTACATATCACCAAAGGAGTAAAGAAGAGAAAAATACGTTTACAACTTCCTCACCGGAACTCATATAGGGCTCTTTTAAATCTTAACAGTCAGACAAGTGGCAGCTTTTTATTGTCAAGATGAATATATGGATAGCAACTAAAGTTATTTTGACTATATTTATACCAAAACAATGACATTTACATCTTGCCTCTGCACCAGCACGATATCGAAAGCTATTTAAAAATATTGAGGATGCAGAAAAGCTGAATATCACTCTAAAAAATAGGGAAGAAAAAACAATCAACAAAACCACTATGTCACATATTTAAAAAAAAACGAAAGTGAAAACAAAAGGCCCAGTGTTGAGACATAGTTAAATCTACGAGCATATATATCCTAGGGGCGTGTAGCGCGCCTAGCTCCATATAATCAGCTGACTGGGCGCAGGGAATGATGTAAACAAAGAGCAATTTATGTCCTGCAGCGCATAGTCACCTGCGCTCGCTATTTCCTTTTTTTGAACGGACACCAGGACAAATAACGAGAGCCTTGCCTTTTCTTCTTTTCTCAACTTATTCTCTTTCGAGAAGGAGATGACACCCGGGTCCAACATCAAAACGATACACCAACGATACAATCTATGCATCACCAAGTCTGCTGCTAAGACCTTTCTTTGAGCTACTTCTGAATTACTTGTTTGTCCAGCACGAGTAATTGAATAACTTAGTCATATCTGAATGCGGATCTAGATCTCACGCCGTCACCTGTCTTCCCCTCCCCTCCTCCCCCACTTCTATTCTACCACATACTGTCTCTTCCCCCTCCCCTCTTCTCACGCTCCCCCTTCCCTCGCCTAACCTTGTATAGCTTCAGAAACTATCTAGGCAATATCTCAAAGGCGCTACTTCACCAGCATCAGAGCGTCTCCAGCCAGGTAATTGACATGGATCTGTTGCATCCACACCTCTGCATAACCATGTTAAATTAGGATGATGTGTTGGCCATAGTAGACTCTACAGCCGATAGTATATCTTGCTGAACAGAAGAGTCTTTCCTGATTATTTATTACTTCAGACAAGTGGTCGACGATAATTTGTTCAACCTAGTGGCCTCATAAATAATGCGTGACGTCTTGTTTCAAGCTAGCTAGGATGGATATAGAACTACTGTAGTGTATAACTGTGCTGCCAATCTCCAGGATTAGTAGTATGAGTATCGCACAAAACTGCCTGGAGCGGGTCACCTTTGATGAAACAGCGGATCCCACAGCCCTACCATTGTCACTTTTGGAAGAAATCACTGATGGCTTCTCAGATAAGCTGGAAATTGGCCGAGGTGGCTTCTCGGTGGTTTATAAGGTATATTTCAAACTATCTCAGTATTCTAATTTGCTGAATATGACTGATCAAGATAGGTTCGTCTGAAATGAAAACTCAATTTTATCCCATGCCTGATTTTGCGAATGTAGGGAATGCTTGAAACTGGTGCTGTCGCTGTCAAAAGGCTATCCAATACATACATGTATGAGAAAGAGTTCCAGCAAGAGGTTGAATGTCTCATGAGGGTAAAACATAAGAATGTAGTACGTTTTCTTGGATACTGCGCAGACACACAAGTGAATAAGGAATTGTATGATGGAAAATGGGTGATGGCAGATACTCAGCAAAGGTTACTCTGCTTTGAGTATCTACCTACAGGAAGTCTCAATCGTTTCATCACAGGTAGAATGATGTTTCATCTTAATTCCGTCATTTATTGTCACTTGGTTGGGTCAATCAACCCAAGTAACCTACTGAGATTTACCAATTCATATGCATACTATATTGCTTTTCAAAATTAAAAAGTAAATTACCTAAACTATATATCAAACTGAATCTTATTTCTATCACACTTCTTAGATCCATCCAGTGGACTTGAGTGGAGAAAGCGGTACAAAATAATCAAAGGGGTATGTGAGGGGTTAAGTTATCTTCACGACAAAAATGTTCTGCACTTAGATTTAAAACCAGCAAATATATTGCTGGATGAAGATATGGTGCCGAAAATTAATGATTTTGGACTCTCAAGGTGTTTTGAAGGAGAGCAAACACGAGCCATAGTTACAAAAATTGGTGGAACCATGTAAGCCTTTCTAAACCTTTTTGAAAGAAGATCTTCATACTTTTCCATATAAATTATACATATAACTCTCCATGTGCACATTTGTACAGAGGATATTTGGCACCTGAATTCACTAGCAGTGTTATCACAAATAAGTATGACTTGTATAGTCTCGGTGTCATACTCATGGAGATATTGACTGGAAAAAGAGGTTATCAGACTATTGAGAATGTAAGCACAATTTATTTATTTCAAGGTTTCATTATAAGCACTCAATTGCGCTCATCATTGCAATTTTGTAGGTACTTGAAAGTTGGCGTTACAAGTCAGATATATCGCAATGGGGACAAATACGAGTATGCGCTGAGATTGCGATGCAGTGCACTGACTTCAACCCTGCAATGAGACCATCTAGTATGAAGCATATAGTAGATAGGCTTTTAGAAACAGAAAGTGCAGATGTAATTTCATCATGTCCTAGTGATTATCTTGTCCATCACCCATTCACCCTATGCTTCCATTTTGAGCCCAGCAACGTTAGCACGTGCTTGCTGCTTCTAGGAAACAACACCAATAAGCAAGTGGCATTTAGACTTGGGAACGAGAGCGAAGAATCCTTCCTAAAACTACCATTGTATGGTATTGTGCCTCCAAATTCCTCTCATACACTCATCGTGACAACAGAAGAGCATAAGGAGCTACCACAAAAGAGCAATATTGATGTGATCCTAAGCAGTGCTATTATGTTGGGGGATGATTGTATTGACACGTTCCAAATCCAACCAGATTATTTTTTCCAGAAAGCTAAAAGTACGGAGAACACGGTGCAGGAGGTCACACTGAAAGCAATTTTTACTCCACAACAAGAGATGATGTATTCGTCTAAGGTACATATGTTACTGTTTTGGTACAAATATTAAAAGAAAGCTTGGTGGCTAGCACATTTTGCATGGCTCATTTTTATTGGTTTTCAATTAAACACTATGCAAATTTCCCAACACCGGCCCTATGTGCCCATGCAAATTTTACTCCCTCCGGTCCAAATTAAGTGTCAGAACTTGTATTAGTCATTTGCACTTAGTTAGGTATGTGTCCACGACACTCTTTCCGGATCGGAGGGAGTAGTCAATTTGATATGTCATCATATTGCCTCGTTGGCCATAAGATATTTCCTAAAAAGCTAATACTCTACAATGCGTGATCACACTAATGGAAAAATTACTTTTTTACGGACTTGGTTATTTTTATGACGTTCCTAATTATTTGAATGAATAAATCAGGTATAATGTAACATATATATCTAGCTGCAAGGTAGAGCATAACGAAAGTGGATTATCCATCAGAGCAACATAATTTGGTGGACTTACTTTCCCTGTACTTGATGTGTAGGGAAAACAGTAAGAGGTTGTGCCACAGAGGTTAACTAATAGATGTTGATTATTAAATAAATTAAATTTTCCTACTAACTTCAATTTTGATTTCTCGCCGTAACATTGTGTGAGCTGGAATATAGGCGATAATTATTTAGAGTGGGTGTACTCTATATATGATATACATATAGACTTGTGATCTTTGCACTACATCGATCGGGATATGGTGCATGCAACAATCGACAATATATATAGCATAAAGAATTACAATGCAGTGTAATATTATAACGATGGAGTTCATTTTAGAAGGAATGTGCCATCATTAGAAATCTTGGAGAAACATTGCTACCAATTCTTACGAAACCAAAAATATAGAACTTTTATCTGTATATTTTAACTAGCGTCAGGAAGAAAGTTTTGACGATAGATGGTATTGTCGTCGAGTTGATTCACTGGAGCGTCATTATTTTTTTGTAAATGTCAAATAAGTCGGTTTCCTCTCTCTCTCTCTCTCTCTCTCTCTCTCTCATCCAAATGTGTAGCAACACTTGGTGGAAAGTACATGACTAGTTGCATGCAACGAGTGCAATATGGAGATAAAAAAAATTATTATCGTAATTATTCAGAATGTCGGTTTTATCAATGCGTCACGGATATTTCAATCCTCAGAGTTAGACATAGACTAGAAACTATTTGTGTCGGCATGTATGGTGTGCATTAATTATTGAAATGGGGTATGGATTCAAAACACTGGTAATTAACATATGCGGAAGTGTACGGATTATGTATGTTAGACTAATATGTTGTATTTAGATCGCACATAATTTATCTCTTGCATCCTTGTATTATTTTCTTTATACATATTACATGTAGATTAAATAATCAGCTCATTTTAAAACATATGTGCATATATTAATCTCATAAATTCCTTCACGTGCAGGTGATCCAGGGTTTGAGTGGTGGACTTGACGTCCACCCTCTTGAGCTATGCTTTCCATTTGAGCATAACAAGTCTATTCCAAGCTTGTTGCACCTGAAAAACAACACAGATGGCCACGTGACATTTACCCTAACTGACAAATCTCAGTGGGTTTTGATCTTGCCAATATATGGCCATGTTCCACCAAAATCCACTCACTCTCTTCTTGTGATGGCGCAGAGACGAAAGACGTTCCCCGAAACGGGCAAGGTTTTGACCCTACAGAGTAGCAATTTAAGTAATGATGATTTTACCAAGCTATTTACTGGTGATTATGAGAAACTTTGGAAGCATGTCAAAGATTCAAAGAACCAGGTGCATCAGATGAACCTGCAAGCGGTTTATACCCACAGGGTGAAACCAAATCAGAGGTAAGTTGCTTTCAATAAGAATAAAACAATTTCTCTCACTATGTGTACTATAGATTGAACGCTCAGTTGCCATTGGAACAATTAGATACAGGCCACTCACTAGTAGAAAAAATTCCTATAGAGCTTGATATTAGTGGCACGCCAAAAACCACGTCTAGTATTTGGGAAAATATAACGTGGCATGCTAGTCAAATGACAGGCCACAAATATAAGGAACCAATTATTTGGACGATTTGTAAGTTACTAGTGGTCTGGTGATCCTTGAACATGCCACTATAAATTGGTCATTAGTGACGAGCCATAGATGACTCACCACAAAATTATTCAGAATCTCGTGTGGCTACGTTTCAGGCACAAAAGATCATCCGAGTGAATCAATAGAGAATTTAGTGTAACCCGTGTGGGTGTTTATGTAGACATAGAAGATCCTCTTAGTGAATCAATTGGACATGTTACGAGTATAGTGTGCCATTACTAACCAGTTAGTAGTGCCACGTCATATATACAAATAGCACTAGTAACCAGCCAGGCCCAACCGGAGGACCCCAAAACCCATAACCCGAGCCCGACATAACCTATAAACCCCAACATTGATCCCCTCGACCTCTCCACTCCAGAATCATGCCCACATGCATTGCTCATATGTTCTTATTCATGCATGAGTACTGCCAGGATCCCCTTCTCTTCCTCGGGGTGCATTTCTCCCCCGAGCATGCACCTCGGCCCTCCTCTCTCACCCATCACCACCGTCGCCTCTCTCCCAGTAGATCCCTCTCTCTCTCTCTCTCTCTCTCTCTCTCCCCACGGCCCTGCCTCAGCACTCACATGCTAGCTCGATCCACTCCTATTCTCACGACATTAGACACATCTACCGCCTTCACGTGCTTTGTTTTTTTGTTTTTTGCAATTCTTACTAGTGGTGTCGGTCCACAGAGGCGCACCACTAAGTGAAATACTGGTTGCGTGTGTGCCTCATGCCACAGGTAACAATTATCAGTTGCATGATACTAGTGGCGTGGAGGAAACACCACCATTAATTTGTTTATTGGCACGCCACTAGTAGCTTTTTCTGTACTAGTGACTCCATTTTCTTGATTAAAAAACTATGTGCTATACCGTAAACATTATATCAATGGAAACTTCTTTCAAATGTGATTGAATTGTACTTCAAATTCACTTAGAACTTAGGTCAAACTAAGAACATATATAAGAAAATTGTATAGAATATATTTTGTTATTCCCGTCTAGTACAACTGACTACTATGCGTTATATCTTGCTTAAGAAATAATGATATGATAAAATAGACAGTTGCTAATATCAATTATGTTGTTTCTTTTTTGTCCTCCCGTACAATTTTTTACTTTGTTTTCGTATTAATTACGTGGTGCTCATTTTAGGAGGCAATTACCAAGGGAACTAAGGTATGTAACAATGCACTTTGGTTTTCTCATGCATGTATTATTGAAGGTTGGGGTTTCTTCTCTATTGATGTCCTTGACCAAAGTAAGTTTTGTTGCATCATCAGATCATATCTATACTAGATAATCTCGGCCACCTGATCTCCGTAGATGCAAACATAAACAAGCCATGGTGAGTGGAGAGAACTTGAACACCACAAGTCTCTTGGATGCAATGGATCATGACATACTATTATTTTCCAAGTGAATATTGCATTGCAATAATTTCTTACTTGTCACATAAAGGGTGGCATTCAGAAAGAGTGGACAAGAAAAAATAGCTACCATAATGGACTATGTCACACAGGCAAGTTAGCCCATGTTGTCTCATTGTCTAGTTATTCAGGGTCGTTAAACTAGTTTTTCATTCCATATTGCATAACAAGCATGCTATGCCACACAGTAACAACTAATAGAGAGGTGTGCTTCCTTTTATAAGTCATGCTTTGATTTTGGCATATGAGGGCAATACATGCTCACATACTGATTTGTATTTATTGGCAGGAACAAACGGGTACGTTCGAGGCCACAAGATGGGGTGCAGGTGAGCATTTTTGTTTTCCAAAATTTCCATCGATCTAGCTAGTTTCTTTTGTCACCCGGTGCAAGCCATGCTTTTATGCATATAGTATCCCAAACACAATGATTACCTTGTTTGTTGCAGCTAGCTCACCGAAATTTATTTCCCAAAGGCAGTGGATTATAGCGCCTTCAGGAAATGACGACGGCCATATTCACGTGTACAACTATGAACTGGAAAAGATCGATGTCCTTAAAGTTGGTCATTATGCTGTCACTAAACTAGTTGTGCATCCAACAAAACTGTGTGTGCTGTCAGTGTGTTGGGGTCTCAAGGAGATAAAGCTTTGGGACTGCGAGGATGGCTGGAAATTGTCACAAACTTTTGTGTCTGATCGTCTTGTAAATCAAGTCGTATTTAACCCAAAGGATACGAACATCAACGCTTTTGCTATCTCCTGCGTCGACCATAGAGTAGAGGTTTGGTTTCTCAATATTTCTTCTTTACTTTTGCTAACAGGAATATAAATTATGTTATAAATATAAGGTGTGTTGATAGGCACTAAGAATGATTGAATGCATATTCTTAATTTGTGCAGCTTTGGGACCTTGATTCTTTGGAATGTAGTTATACTCTGATTGGGCATAAAAACGATGTGAACAGCCTGGATTTTTTCACGCGTGAAGATCAACAACAATATTTGATTAGTGGCTCTAGTGATAAGACTGCCAAGGTATGTTATTGTATTTCCACAAAAAGCTACTACTTGACCAATTATGTACATTGAGTAATACATGGTTTCCCTTCATCAAATCATCAGATATGGGACATACAGACGATGACTTGCTTTCATACACTGGAAGGGTTCATGTCTCCGGTTATGTCTGTGTTTGGGCATCCTAGTCTCCCAATTTTAGCTACTGGGACAGAAGATGGCATTATTCATATATGGAACTCCACGAATTTCCGGTATGAAATTTGTGCCCAGTCGGATCATTACAGTTAGAAGCCTAATGTGTGTTCAACTAATATTTTCTTGGTGAATGTTTATGTATTACAGGCTTAAGAGGACTTTAAACATGGGTAGTTGTGGAGAGGTTCTACATCTTGCTCTTGCATGTCCAATAGATTCAAGAAGGTAATAGCAACTAATATTATCGTTTGTGGAATTCCCATGAGAACTGTATTGGTTATGTCTACTGGTCCAAACAAATATGAAAGATAGTTGTTTGTATGTGTAATACATCTTATGGAATGTGCATAAGAATAATAACAGGCGGCCTCTCTAGTCATTGTTTACACCTACATAAAAAACTAATGTGCAATCATCAACAAACGTAGAAACATAACATTTATTTCATAGATTTTAATTAATCTCGTGTAATTCTATTCTTGTTTTGAAACTAAGCATAATATGAAACAGGGTTCTTATTGGACAATCGGGGGCAATATCAATCATGGATTTCAGTAGAGAAGAAGAATCTGAAGCAGAAGTAGATGAAAGAGAGGGCGAATGTGAAGGAGAAGAAGAAGATTAATTCTTAATCCATGTACCGATTGGTGATATTTTTCCAACATTGATATCGTGTGACTACACCTTCATAACTAGGTCTGAAATTTATACGTACCAACATTATTTACCATCCACGATATGTCCGTTCTTACTAGGTTATAGATGATTTTTGTCCTCTAGGTTACGAGTTGTAGTAATTGATCAACTGCATTGTTTTGTAGAACACTACCTAATCATTCAAGACTTACGTGCAATTTTTTCAATAATTCGGTAACATCCTTGGTTAATAATAATTTAATGCTTGTACTTTGTATATGTATAACATCGTAATTCGTAACGAACATATAAACCATTGCACATTGACCATACACTATTAGGTGGAAACTAGATTCTAATATCATGTGGTTGTCTTATATCATAACATGGTACCAAAAAATCCTGAACTATAATACATAGGATCTTATTCTCAATCACTTTCTCGATGGTAAATCAATAGTGAGTTTGTGTGATAATCTGGTGATCTATCTGGAAGAATGATAATTTTGAAAACTTCAGAATAAATGTTTATTTTTTTTATGATGCTAGAATGAGGAAAAAGTTTACCTTGATGCATTAACCAATATCTATATAGGAGGAGCTCCAATAGAGGATTTCACACATGGTTTACCCTTTACTATTTTTCCTCATCTTTTTGAATAAGACAATGTAACATATTCCTCAAAAGGTTTAGTAAACTTGGGTAAATGATACACTAGCCTAAAATGTGTCATGGCTCAAAGAAAGTTCTATAAACTCCATAAATAACAACAATATACTCCATAAACATACAAATTGATACCTTAAAATGTGTAGTAGACAATGTAAAAAATATATTCCCAAAAATGTGGTAAAGTCAGTGAATAATGTGGTGGACCCTATCAGGGAATGTAGTGGAGTCTTTGAAAATATGTAGGCCATAAAAAATGCAGTAAAATCTGTGCAAAAATACATTTAGACTCTATAAAAAAATAAACTAGGCTTTGTTCACGGAGTTTAGTAAAAAACATACAAATGTAGTAGACATGACATAAAAGTGACGACCTCACTAGTGTAAAGTGCAATGAAGAATGACATTGTAGGACATATCGAATAGGGATCGATTTTTGAAGATGTCTTCAAACTATAGAAGATGGGGAAAATATATTGAAACGTGGGTGCTCAATTTTAGAGCAACAACTGTTGGAAGTTTTTCAGAAACAGATTTCGAAAAGGCCGATACCACATATTACTGATTTCAACCAAATAAAGCAAGTGCATATGGCGGAAGTAAGCGTTACAGAGAATAAAATTTATTCCCAAATATTGAAATGCAAAAATAAAGTTAAATTTTTAACCATATATAATGGACTTCATTTGGCTATATAACTTCTGAATTCATGTAAGAAACTGGCCGTAACCGTCAATAGTCCTATTGAAGTGTCACTAAATCAAATTTTGTATGACGGAAAACTTGCTAAGTTAAGCGGTCTTATCTAACATTATTTTACTGAGCAATCCGGGGCAATATCAATCATGGATTGAGTAGGATATGAACAAAAAAAAGAAGGAGCAGTAGTAGATGGAGTGCACCAATGGGAGGCCAAGTTGTGGCCTGAAATGTACTTCACCTCCATAGCCACATCTAAGATCAATGAGGAGGAGGTCCGTATTGTTCCAGCGATCTAAATCTCCAGTGTATCCAGGGTTTTTTTTTATAATTTGTCTAGCACCTATATTTGGCCTCTAATTCTCCTGGTGTAGAAAAAAGTATAGCTAGCATAGATGTCCACGTTATAATCAGGCAGGTACAAAAACTACCACTGAAAGTATGAGAACGTCCAAAGAAAAGGGGTGAGATGCATGGTTTTGGTTACCGAGCAGTAACTGGAAATCCCGAGCACCCTCGGTAAAACGACTTATTGAGCAAAAAAATTGCAGAATTTTTTGAATTTTTTTAATTTAAACGCCAAATAGATTCAAATCCTACTATTGAATTTATTTTTAGAATAAATATTTGGTGCATAATAACGATCAAATATAAAGGTAATAATCAAAAAGTATAGCTCAACGAGGTACGGGTTAACACATCAAGCACATACCACTAAGCTGCCGGCAAATATACTGTCCAGTGTGAGTTTTCATTGTAATTAACGTGTATATAAAATTTTGAATTCATATTTTGATTGAAATTTTTGGTCTGTAAATGTCCCGTATTTCGCGGTAGCCGCGGTTACCGGGAATACCGAGCCCCCTCGGTAACTTTTTGGGATTCGGTAATCATAACCTTGGTGAGATGTGAGGACCGGATTACAATTTTCTTCGGTCTAAGAGATGAGAGAAACAATGACTTAAAGATAGATTCATCCAAACGGTGGACTTGGCACGGATGACGGTATAAGGTGCAACGGCTGACCGGCCATTGACTTTACTCCCCGGGTCTAACGGATCTGGCCGGCCAGTGCCAACGTCCGTAATTAATGGATCCGACAATGTGGCGCTGGAGTCGATGCACCACGTACTATATATCCCTCCCACCACATGATCGCCCACGTACACCAAGAAATAAACAAACCAAGTAGGAGCGGGAGAAAGAGACTGCTGGTGTATGTCGACCAGTACAAGACAAATAAACCGATTAGCGTTAATGACAGTGACGTGTACAGCTTTTACTAATGAGTAGTAGGTGTTGTTTGCTTGTGCGTGTCCTTGTCAGCTGGCTGGATTGGGGCAATAGCCGTCAAGAGTAGAACGAGTTTGTTACTTTTATTATCAGTGTATGGGCAGCCAGACCTTTTTTGGGTTGCGAGACCAATTGTTGGGCAACACGAAGTAGTCTGTGTTATAATCGATAGCAAGAAATCGACGAACAAAAGTAGATCGAACCAACGGGGACACGAGATTTTAACGTGGAAAAACCCTTCCAACAAAGAAGGGAAAAAACCACGGGCGCCAGCCAGCAAATCTTCACTATAATCGGGTGAGGTTACAAACGCCGGTGGGATTTACAATATGCGACTTATCCCCAAACCGGTGGCTTACAAGAGGTATTTATAACGGGTAACCCTAGTCGAAGTCGGTAACAACTCGTACCAAGCCTCCCGGCGACGGGCCTCGCTTCAGCTCGGGCCGAAGTTACCTTTATCTTTATTTCTTCTAGGAATTTGGAGCACCAACAAAATAACACTCCATCTTGAGACAAATTCCCTCTTGTAGCATGAACGAGAACCTTCACCCTGAAACATCAAAGAAAACACTTTCGGCGCCAAATAGCCTCTTGGGCTAAACTGTGATACCAACTAAGCTTGAGCAAAGCTCAAACTTAGCAACAGGAACTGGCTTTGTAATCATATCAGCAGGATTATCATGAGTGCTGATTTTGCATACCTTCATCTTACCTTGTGCAACAACATCACGCACATAATGGTATTTGACGTCAATGTGCTTTGTTCTCTCATGGAACATCTGATCCTTAGTAAGGTAAATGGCACTCTGACTGTCACAAAACAGTTTAATGCAAGTATCATCTCCACAAAGCTCAGCGAACAAACCTTTCAACCACACAGCTTCTTTACAAGCTTCAGCAATAGCCATATACTCGGCTTCAGTGCTAGACTGGGCAACAACTGGCTGCAACGTTGCCCTCCAACTCACAGCACATCCACCTATCGTGAACACATAACCTGTGAGGGATCTTCTCTTATCCAAATCGGCAGCAAAATCTGAATCCACATAGCCTATGAGTCCCTCATCAGCCTTGCCAAACTTCAAGCAAGCATTGGATGTGCCACGTAGATACCTGAAAATCCACTGAACAGCTTTCCAATGTTCTTTACCAGGATTAGCCATGTACTCCCTCCGTCCCAAAATAACTGTCTCAAGCTAGCCAAAAAGTGGATGTATCTATACATGAAACATGTCTAGATACATCCACTTTTTAGCTAGCTTGAGACAGTTATTTTGGGACGGAGGGAGTATCTACTAACCAAGCTCATAGCATATGATAAATCAGGACGAGAGCAAACCATGGCATACATCAAGGAACCAACAGCACTAGAATATGGAACTCTAGACATGTACTCATAATCCTCATCCGTACTAGGGCATTGCAATGTAGACAATTTAAAGTGAGGAGCAATGGGAGTACTAACAGACTTTGCATCATGCATATTAAAACGATGAAGAACTTTCTGAATGTAACTTTGCTGACTAAGATATAACAAAACAGAATTTCTATCTCTAGTAATTTCCATACCGAGAATCTTCTTAGCAGCACCAAGATCCTTCATCTCAAACTCACTACTTGATGGCTGTTAAACCACCAACTTATTGTTCACCCTAAAAGAAACAAAACTAAATAAAAATAAGAGTTAGGGTTAGGTTGAGACTCCAAGAGTAGAGTGTATAGTAAGCGGACTTCTTCCCCACAAGGGTGACTCGAGGGTTTATATCGAACTCTCGGGGAACCAGTATTTCGGGAATTATCTTCCTTACTATCTCTATACTCCTTCAATTACGTTAGTTTATTTTGTGTCCTCAACCTCACTTAGTAGTTGTCAAGTACTAAGTGTAAGTTAAATACAATAAATAAATTATGCAAGTTAGATCTATGCTAGATGCAAGTAAATAAATAAAGTGCAAGTAAATAATTAAATCTAGATTAGATCTACTAAACAAGGAAATAAATAATTAGATCTACAAGATAAGGAAAGTAAATAAATTAGATCTACTTAATTAATGCAAGATGCAAAACAAGGAAAGTAAATATATTTTTGTGATTTTGTATTTATGGTAATTAGATCTATTTCGAAATAACAATAAGGAAATAAAATAAATTGCAAGGAAAATAAATCTACTCTAATTCGAATTAATAAAATATGCAAGAAAGTAAATATGCAAGATGGGATGGAGGTGGTGATGATGGATTCGAATTATGCAAGATGGTGAGATGCAAGTGGTGATGATGGTGGTGATGAGATTAACAAGACGTAGTAGATGCAATGAAAGTAAATAACATGAAAAGTAAATAACAAGTAAATAAAGTGCGAGTAAGTAGATTGCACGTAGTAGATGAGATGAAAACAATAATAAAAGATAGGCCAAGGGATTAGTGGATTCACACATGCACTCTCTCTCTCAAATAACTTGTGGCAAATAAATAGATAGATCTAATAAGAATTAACATAAGAGATTGCAAACAAAACGTAAATCTTGTGGATTCAATTGCATGGGCATCACGTCCTAAGATAGAGATCTCAGCGTTAGCCATATTGATCTCACTTATACTCCTCAAGATGCGAACTAAATCATAACACCTCGAGATTTAATGCATAAAAGCAAGAGTGTAGCAATAAGAACGATGACATGAAGTTGGAACAAGAACATGTTGGACCAAGTCTTGGGGGATGATTGTGTCACGTCAATCCCCCTTCAACAAGGAGTTCCTTTTTATCCCTAGTGAGGCAACAAAGAAAGATTCAACGGAACCTAAGTAGATCACCGGATTGCTGTCACTTCAACGGTATGTCTACCCCCGTTACTCCATCTAACACACACCATCTCCACAAAGAACTCAATACACAAGATTGATCAGATCTAAGTACTAAGAACGGAGAGAAAATATGCATCTACAACTAGAAAACCAAGATAAACAATTGCAATCTCAAATAGAAAACTCAAATAGAATAGATCATAGTCCATAGATCCACCACACGGGGATTACATAGATGCCCTACAACCATCCATGGATGGCTGCATAATGGGACTTGGACATGAAGAACAAGAGAGAGAGAGATACATGGCTACACCACCATCCCACAGCCCGGGGGTGGACTACTCACAACTCATCTCAGACACCAGAAGTCTATTTCGTGTATTTTGTGTTTCGGCGGCGTCTGCTTCGAGGGGCTCCGAGGGGGGTATATATAGTCGGTTTTAGGTCAAAACGAAGTCGGTGGAGCGAAGATGGACGGCATCGGAGGCACGAGGCCCCCAAAGGGTGAGGTGGCGCGGCCAAGGAATCTGGTCGCGCCACCCCCCTTTCGGGCTTCGTTGCTATTTTTCACGCTTCCTTCGCCCGTAAGTCTTCTTCCTTCCAAAAAATGACCCCCGCAGATTTTCAGCTGATTTGGACGAAGTTTACCCCTGAAAACTCAAAAATATAGAAAAAGGGGTTTTCTGACAGGCAGGGTTAATTCCAGAAAATTGTGGGACTTTTATTTACCCCAAAAACATCATAAAACATTAAATTAAACCCTATGTAATGCAAAAACATAGAAAACATGATAAAAACATGCAAAGTTTATCTATGCATTTTACATCATCAACATCCCAAGCTTAATCCATGCTCGTCCTCGAGTATGAAGATGATAAAACTAAAGATTTGCATTTTCAATCAATCATGGGATATCATAGTAAATTATCGTGCTACAAATAATTGAATGACTTATAAAGGGAATGAGTAGCAGCATACAATTCATGTTATTCATGATATCAAATATTCAAGTAAAGATGTATCATGATAGCTCACAAAGTGTGCAATAAAATAAAAGTTCTATGGACTCAATGCATGCATAAAAACGAAAATAAAATCCTACATTGGTCATAGAGAATATAATGCGAAAAGAAAAATATGGTGGACACTTTGGAGAGATAATTGAGTAGAGGAACAACATGCATAAGTATAATCTAGCTTTCAATTTTTCACTTAAATTGATGATTGCCATATGGTTCCATTGATATCAAAGCTCTCATTGCCCCTATCATAGCATCTTAAATGATTAAATGTAAAAGTGAAGACAGCAATGCGTTATGATCTTGACAAAGTATGGTTGAATGTCTCATGCCCCTTGAAAATGAAGACTTGCACCATGATTACTCAACTTAAGGTTCCTAACAAGCTTCACACAATCATAATAAACATAAATGACATCATAGAGAGTTGCAAGTGGGGTACCTCTTGCCCCATGACATGGAAATTAACCCATATCAAAATGACAGACAAACAAACGGGGTGGCCTCATCATCCTTTTTTATTTCATACACTATTTGCATAGCTTCTTATTTTATTATAGGATGTGTGGTAGAGTCCACTCAAACCGTAAGTAAATTTCCACCATGATACATGGCTTAGATTAGCGGCCCAATGCATTCTCTCTAGTCAAAAACATTTACTCATCAAAGCTCATTATTTCCCTAACTTATTTCATCATGACAAGCATCCAAGATCAAAAGTACATGATATCAACAATAATTAAATTACTAAGAGCAAGTTGAAAGCTTTGCATGTGACAGCACATATGGGCTAACTTCCAACCAACACTTTTGTCAAGATTAAAACAACATGGATGATCACAATGGGTCATATTAATTTAGTGCAATGAAAATAACGTGTGCATCAAGTTCGTGAGAGCTTTTCTACCAACTTTGCATATAGTAAACAGCAACAAAACATCATAATTCGAAAGCATAAATAACACATAATAACATGGTGAACATGCTCGGAAAAGCAAATTTGCTTATAGGTAGATATGGTGGACACAACGGAAAAACTTTGGCTAATGGGAATTGGAAACAAGTTTTTTACTTGTTGGAATTTTTACTTTTTTGGCTAGCAAGAGGGAGAAGGTGACCAGCTACATGCATGCATAAATGTCCATAGAACTACTCATTTCATGACAAACTAAGTAAAACAACAATAACATCAAAAACATGAATAAGAGATAGCTCTAAATAACACTAGTGCAAGGTGCTACAAATAGGACATATAAATCATGCAAACATGTGTAGCTTTTCAAATCAACTATAACATCCCTTTCAACATGCTAGCATTACTCAATATATTCCAACCCCATATAACAGTAGCTCTCTCATATAAAAAGATAAAGTGGTGGTCCATCCAAAAAAGAAAACAAAAACAAAATAAAACTAAAACTACACGCTTCAAGTTCCACGAATAATACTTTGCTAGAAAAACAAGAAAGGACAAGATGCAAACCAATGAAGTGAGGTACAGTAGGGTGTTATAACATCCCCAAGCTTATGGTTTTCACCATACAAAGGTGTCCATGGCGCAGCCTCTCCAATTCCTGTGAAAAAACTTACAAAGCACTTTTCTCCCGTTCTTTTCTACGGGGTGAGAATAAGAGGGATAAAAACAACCTTAATGCTACTGCTAGAAATCCTCAAACAAAAATTCCTGTAGCTACTAGATAGAGTGCATATGTTGCAAGAACACTCCCTGGCCTGAAAACATCATAGAGTTTCAAGTCCCAAGGTCAAAGAGTGCTTACAACAAAAAGAGGCAGAATCTGTCCAGAAAAACAGCAGCAGCAAAACGTGTGTTTTCGACCAACTTAGACACCTCAAAATATTTTTCTGATTTTTGGTGCTTGTAGAGGACGAAAAGTTGCAGAACATACGAAAGACAGCTCAATCCGAATTACCAAATAAAAAAGAAAAATCGTACGGTGAGCACACTCCTGCTGGAACAGAAATTCCAAGCAGCAAAATAGCAACCTTAAATCCAACGGGTAGAACTTGACACTTTATTTCGAAAATTACAGAAACAAAACCAAATAAAAACTCTCTTGAGACAGCAAGAGGACACAAGAAAAACCAAAAACAAAAATAACCGGGTTGCCTCCCGCAAAGCGCTTTCTTTATAGTCATATAGCTAGACTTTTCTTACGTGATACTCATGAGGGGAATAGCTCGTGAGGGAGCTTGTTCCTTAATGCGCCCCTCTTGCGTGGGAAGTGCTCCATGCTCTTCTTGTGTGGGAACTGAAACTTCACGTTCCCCTCCTTGGAGTCTATAATTGCACCTGTAGTACGAAGAAAAGGACGTCCCAAAATAATAGGATTGGAGGTTTTATCCCCCATATCCATAATAACAAAATCGACGGGAACAAAGGTCATGTGCAATTCAATCATAACATCGTTTACTTGTCCTAAAGCATTCTTGATAGAGTTATCAGCTAGTGTGAGCTCAATAGGACATTTTTCAAGATTTTTCAACTCAAGCAATTCATATAATTCTTTTGATAGCACGGAGACACTAGAACCAAGATCTAAAACAGCATGGTGAATTTCTTTACCAATAGACACAAGCACCTTGGGGACCCATGCATCCCAAGCTTAGGAGGTATCATAGCCTCTTTTTCATACCTATCAATTTTCTCTTTTAACACATGATTAGCAATATAGGATCCAAAACATGGTTGATTAGCATTTATATCGGGATCACTAGAAATTTTTTGTAGAGAATTAATAAGCTCATGCAAGGTACATTTTCCTAGATCAAGCAATGGATCTTCTACTTCATCAAGCAACATAACTTCTCAACTTTCTTTTCTAATTTATCAAGAACAAATGCAGCATGAGGAGAAATTTCATCTTTTCTACTAGCAAGATAAGACATGTAAGGTAGCAAATATTCAGGATATTTAATAAGCTCATTCAAAGATTCATCCATAGAAGTAGGAACATGCTCAATAGTATTTCTAGCAGTATGACAATCAATATTTTCACTAGAAGATGCATCAATAGTAATAGCATTCATTCCCACATTTGGTTGTGCTCGTGGTTTTCCCGCACTCATATTTGACAAAGTAGCTTGATTATCCGCTAGTTTTGACAAAGCTTTATCCAAATTTGAAGATTGAAGTTGCAAGCCTTTAATATCATTACTAATAGAAGCAATAGATTTATTCAATTCAAGTATCATAGCATTGTGATTAGCAACTTGTTCCATGAGCAATTTAGTAGAATCAGAAATTTCATTAGTGGCAAAGACTTCCACTTATTTTCAATAGCATTAGGATACGGAATAAAAGGTTTGTTTGGCACAAAAGGAGGTTTAGTGTAAGCATTGTAATTGCTGCCATACCCATTACTACCATAATTCCTAACAAAGTTCACATCAACACTTTCAGAATTTCCACTCACAAGTCTTGCAAAGGCACATTTTCAACATTTTGTCTATTTACCAAAGCAAGTATAGCATCCATTTTCGAAGAAAATCACTAACTTCCTCAATCGAATTCACTTTCTTAGGTGGATTAGGAACTCTTTCAGTATTCCATTGACTATAATTTTGCAATATGCTCTCTAATATGCTCTTAGCTTCTCCTACAGTTTTACTCATAAAGGCACCTCCCGCGGCGGAATCAAGTATATTTCTAGACATGTAATTTAAGCCATTATAAAAAGAATGCAAGATAGTCCATTCATTTACTCCATGTGAAGGGCAAGTTCTAAGCATAAGTTTAATTCTATCCCAAGCCATTGCAACATGCTCATTTTCATTTTGCTTAAAAGAGAGGATATTATTCCTATTTTGCAAAATTTTAACGGGAGGATAGTATTTTTTATGAAAGCTTCTTTAAGATCATCCCAAGATTTTATACTAGCAGTAGGTAGTGAGAGTAACCATTCTTTAGCCTTGCCTCTAAGTGAAAAAGGAAACAATTTAAGCTTTAGCACATCACTTTCAACATTCTTAAATTTTTGCATCACATATCTCCATAAAATCGCGTAGATGCATAGATGCATCTTCTAAAGCACTACCACCAAATTGATCTCTAGTAATTAAGTTCAATAGACTAGGGCTCACTTCATAACTTTCAGCTTCTATATTGGTGTAGAAATAGGCCTAGCAATGAATTGATCATTAGGTGTATTTGTGTAGTCACTCAATTTAGTTCTTTCACCCATTGTAGCAATCTTTTTGTATTTTTAGATTTTAGATGCAAAACTGAAAATAAAATAACCTAGATGCAATTCGAAATACTAAATAAAGTAAACAAGCAAGTGCACAAAACAATAATGTAATCTAAATTACGCAAACAAAAACACAAAAAGAAAAAGAAGTGGAGGGAGATGAAAAAGAGAAGGCAAATGACAAAAACAAAATAAACGTAAGGTAAATGAAGGTAGAGATAACAAGGATGGTACTTGAGTATGTTTAGCTTCCCCAAGCTTAGGTGTTTGCACACCTTGTAGATGGTGATGTAGACGTACTCGTGCGTTCCCTTGGATAACTCCTTCACCTATGTCTCCCCGGCAACGGCGCCAGAAAAAGTCCTTGATGGCTGTTAAACCACCAACTTATTGTTCACCCTAAAAGAAACAAAACTAAATAAAAATAAGAGTTAGGGTTAGGTTGAGACTCCAAGAGTAGAGTGTATAGTAAGCGGACTTCTTCCCCACAAGGGTGACTCGAGGGTTTATATCGAACTCTCGGGGAACCAGTATTTCGGGAATTATCTTCCTTACTATCTCTATACTCCTTCAATTACGTTAGTTTATTTTGTGTCCTCAACCTCACTTAGTAGTTGTCAAGTACTAAGTGTAAGTTGAATACAATAAATAAATTATGCAAGTTAGATCTATGCTAGATGCAAGTAAATAAATAAAGTGCAAGTAAATAATTAAATCTAGATTAGATCTACTAAACAAGGAAATAAATAATTAGATCTACAAGATAAGGAAAGTAAATAAATTAGATCTACTGAATTAATGCAAGATGCAAAACAAGGAAAGTAAATATATTTTTGTGATTTTGTATTTATGGTAATTAGATCTATTTCGAAATAACAATAAGGAAATAAAATAAATTGCAAGGAAAACAAATCTACTCTAATTCGAATTAATAAAATATGCAAGAAAGTAAATATGCAAGATGGGATGGAGGTGGTGATGATGGATTCGAATTATGCAAGATGGTGAGATGCAAGTGGTGATGATGGTGGTGATGAGATTAACAAGACGTAGTAGATGCAATGAAAGTAAATAACATGAAAAGTAAATAACAAGTAAATAAAGTGCGAGTAAGTAGATTGCACGTAGTAGATGAGATGAAAACAATAATAAAAGATAGGCCAAGGGATTAGTGGATTCACACATGCACTCTCTCTCTCAAATAACTTGTGGCAAATAAATAGATAGATCTAATAAGAATTAACATAAGAGATTGCTAACAAAACGTAAATCTTGTGGATTCAATTGCATGGGCATCACGTCCTAAGATAGAGATCTCAGCGTTAGCCATATTGATCTCACTTATACTCCTTCAAGATGCGAACTAAATCATAACACCTCGAGATTTAATGCATAAAAGCAAGAGTGTAGCAATAAGAACGATGACATGATGTTGGAACAAGAACATGTTGGACCAAGTCTTGGGGATGATTGTGTCACGTCAATCCCCCTTCAACAAGGAGTTCCTTTTTATCCCTAGTGAGGCAACAAATAAAGATTCAACGGAACCTAAGTAGATCACCGGATTGCTGTCACTTCAACGGTATGTCTACCCCCCGTTACTCCATCTAACACACACCATCTCCCACAAAGAACTCAATACACAAGATTGATCAGATCTAAGTACTAAAGAACGGAGAGAAAATATGCATCTACAACTAGAAAACCAAGATAAACAATTGCAATCTCAAATAGAAAACTCAAATAGAATAGATCATAGTCCATAGATCCACCACACGGGGATTACATAGATGCCCTACAACCATCCATGGATGGCTGCATAATGGGACTTGGACATGAAGAACAAGAGAGAGAGGAGAGATACATGGCTACACCACCATCCCACAGCCCGGGGGTGGACTACTCACAACTCATCTCAGACACCAGAAGTCTATTTCGTGTATTTTGTGTTTCGGCGGCGTCTGCTTCCGAGGGGCTCCGAGGGGGGGTATATATAGTCGGTTTTAGGTCAAAACGAAGTCGGTGGAGCGAAGATGGACGGCATCGGAGGCACGAGGCCCCCAAAGGGTGAGGTGGCGCGGCCAAGGAATCTGGCCGCGCCACTCCCCCCCTTTCGGGCTTCGTTGCCTATTTTTCACGCTTCCTTCGCCCGTAAGTCTTCTTCCTTCCAAAAAATGACCCCCGCAGATTTTCAGCTGATTTGGACGAAGTTTACCCCCTGAAAACTCAAAAATATAGAAAAAGGGGTTTTCTGACAGGCAGGGTTAATTCCAGAAAATTGTGGGGACTTTGTATTTTACCCCAAAAACATCATAAAACATTAAATTAAACCCTTATGTAATGCAAAAACAATAGAAAACATGATAAAAACATGCAAAGTTTATCTATACATTTTACACTCATCACTACTCAACAATTTCTTTAACGTAGTGATTTCTTTCTTGCTCTTGGCAGCAATCAACATGTCATCAACATATAACAGCAAATATATAGGTGATCCATCAACAAACTTAATGTACACACAGCTATCAAATTCAGACCTCTTAAAGCCATGTGACAACATAAATGAATCAAACCTTTATTATACCATTGACGAGGAGATTGTTTCAAACCATATAAGGACCTCTTCAACTTACACACGAAGTCCTCCTTACCAGGCACTATGAACCCTTCTGGCTGGTCCATGTAAATCTCCTCCTCCAACTCTCCATGCAGAAAAGCAGTCTTTACATCTAGCTGCTCAAGCTCAAGATCACGCATAGCAACAATATCAAAGAAAGTACGAATAGAGCTATGCTTCACAACCGGAGAGAAAACATCATTATAATCAACACCTGGTATTTGACTAAAACCTTTTGCCACTAACCTTGCCTTAAATCTTGGAGGCTCACTTGGAGATAAACCCTCCTTTCTCTTGAAGATCCACTTACAACGAACGGTCTTCTTGTGTTTAGGCAAGCGAACAACATCCCACGTACCATTCTTATCAAGCGACTGCATCTCGTCTTGCATAGCGGAGACCCACTTCTCGCGATCACCGGATCCAACGGCTTCAGTGTACGTGGCTGGCTCATTGTTGTTCTCCACCTGTTCAGCACAATTAAAAGCATAATGAACAATGTCACACTCCTCAATCAAACGCGTACGAGGCCCTCTATTCCTCTTTGTACGACCAGCAGCAATGGACTGATTTTGTTGCTGCAAAACAGAGGGTGAGTGCTGAACAGTATCATCAACTTCATTATCAGTTTCAGTCTCAGTTTCAGTGTCATTTTCTTTATCCTCAACGTGCTCCACCTGCACGCTAACATCCTCCTGCTCATCATCAGAACTAACAGGGGAAACATCAGTAGGCAAACTGTCATTGAACATAACAGATTCATTGAACACAACACTTCTGCTTATGAAAAACTTTCCAGTATCAGGATTCCACAACTTGTATCCTTTAACCCCAGAACCATATCCAACAAACATGCACTTAATGGCTCTAGGTTCTAACTTCCCATCATCAACATGAGCATAAGCAGTGCAACCAAAAACTTTCAGCAATGAATAATCAGCAGGTGAACCTGACCATACCTCAATGGGAGTTTTCTTATCAAGCGGAATAGAAGGTGACCTGTTTATCAAGTAGCAGGCGGTGGAGGCTGCTTCAGCCCAAAAACGCTTGTTCAACTTAGCGTTGGAGATCATGCACCGAGCTCTCGAGATGATGGTTCTGTTCATGCGCTCAACCACACCATTCTGCTGAGGAGTGTATGGTATGGTGTGGTGCCTCACGATGCCTTCTTCCCTGCAGAAGTCATCAAACTCATACGAACAAAACTCACCACCATTGTCAGTACGAAGCAACTTAACCTTCTTTTCAGTTTGCTTCTCAATCATAATTTTCCACCTTCTAAATGCAGTAAAGGTCTCATCCTTAGTTTTCAGAAAATATGGCCACACTTTTCTAGAGTAATCATCAATAATAGTGAGCATATAACGCGAACCAGCATGAGAGGGCTTACGTGACGGCCCCCATAAATCAGCATGCACATAATCAAGTATACCTTTCGTGGTATGAATGGATGTAGGGAATTTCACCCTCTTGTGCTTACCAAAAACGCAGTGCTCACAGAACGGTGTCTTACTCATGGTGCAACCTTTCAGCAAGTTCCTCTTCATTAATTCTACCATACCAAGTTCACTCATATGTCCAAGACGCATATGCCAAAGGTTAGTGTTACTTGGCTCATCATTAGAAACAGTAGCAGCAGCAGCGGAACCATGTAAAGTGCTACCTCTAAGAACATATAACTTAGCAGAATTCATATCACCAATCATGTGAATAAGGGAACCTTTTGATACCTTCATCACACCGCGACAACCGGTGTGCTTATACCCCTCAACATCAAGTGTGCTCAGGGAGATCAGATTTCGGGCCATGCTTGGGATGTGCCTCACATCTGTCAGTGTACGGATCATACCATCGAGCGTCTTGATCCGAACGGAGCCTCTGCCCACAATGTCACGTGGGTTATCATCTCCCATACGCACGACGTCTCCACTCTGCATAGGCTCATAAGAACTAAACCAATCTCGGTTAATGCATATATGAAACGAGCATGCAGAATCTAGGATCCACTCATCACGACCAACAATACAACCGGCTAGAACAACAAGAGCATCACCGGAATCAGAACTTTCAGCGGCTGCAACAGAGGCGTTACCTTCACTTTCGGACGTATTTTTAGGTTTATACGTACCGTTCCTTTTCTCCTTATTCTGCAGCTTCCAACAGTCATCAATGACATGGTAAGATTTCTTACAATACCTGCAGAACTTGTCTTTGCCTCTAGACTTTGAACGGTCACGACCGTTCTTGCTCTTGTCACGATTGTTGTTGTTATTGTTGTTGTAGGTCCTTTGCTCGGGCCTGCCACGAATCTGCAAAGCTTCGCCCTTAGAGGACGATGCATCAGACTGTACCATACCTTTCATCTTTTCCCTTCTTAGGAGAGCCTCATAAACATCCGAAGTGGTTAGTTCATCACGGCTTATTAATATGGTATCACGCAGATTTGTGAAAGAACCAGGCAGCGAGCATAACAGCAAAAGAGCTAGATCCTCATCATCATACTTTACCTCCATAGCAACGAGGTCAGCAACGATCTCCTTGAAGATCGATATGTGGTTCATCACCGAACCACCTTCTTGCAGCTTGTGCGTGAACAACTTCATCTTCACGTGCATCTTGCTGGTTAGATCTTTTGACATGCAGATCGTTTCGAGCTTATCCCAAAGGGCTTTGGCAGATGTCTCCTTCAGCACTTCCTGCAAGATATCATTAGACAGATGCAACTGAAGCATAGACAGAGCCTTGCGGTCCTTCCGCTTCTCGACGTCCGTCCATGTCGCCGCAGCCTTCCCGTCGAATCCATCCAACGCATCATCTAGATCATTGGATTGGGAAAGAATCGCCCGCATCTTCACTTGCCACAACGAGAATCTCGTCTTGTAGTCCAGCAACGGTAGATCAAACTTCATCGAAGCCATCGCGAAACCCTAATCTGCAAACAAGGGCTCTGATACCACTTGTTATAAGCGATAGCAAGAAATCGACGAACAAAAGTAGATCGAACCAACGGGGACACGAGATTTTAACGTGGAAAAACCCTTCCAACAAAGAAGTGAAAAAACCACGGGCGCCAGCCAGCAAATCTTCACTATAATCGGGTGAGGTTACAAACGCCGGTGGGATTTACAATATGCGACTTATCCCCAAACCGGTGGCTTACAAGAGGTATTTATAACGGGTAACCCTAGTCGAAGTCGGTAACAACTCGTAACGGGTAAGCCTCCCGGCGACGGGCCTCGCTTCAGCTCGGGCCGAAGTTGCCTTTATCTTTATTTCTTTTAGGAATTTGGAGCACCAACAAAATAACAGTCTGGCAACAATTAGAAATTTGTTTGCCTCTGATTTTTTTTTTCAGAATTTTGTAGTGAAGTGTATTTTTATTTTTATTTTTCCTTTTCCGGAAACTAACGGGAGCATGTCAGCTCCAGTTTCAAAATGAGTATATCGTATCCACTGTATTATCAATTATTCCCTCCGTCCGGAATTAGTTGCCATAGATTTGTCAATATTTTGATAAGTCTATAACAACTAATTCGGAACGGAGTATAAGGTAGGCACAAAAGCTACCGGGTTAGTTTGAGTACTACTTAGTAGTATTCCACTGATGTGATGTGCTGAGAGATACGTGAATCAGTGACTTGATCTTAGTCGATATTAGGTGTGGTCAAACGAGGTGTATCGACTGTTACGGTCGCGGATGCCAATACAAGTTGCTCCGGGTCTCACGGATCTGGCCGGCCGCAGGGCGCTATTAGTGGAGCCGATCGATTTAGGAACCAAGTTGACATGATCGGCAAGCTACACCGAGAAATAAAAACCAAGTTGGAGCGAGAAAGAGAAAGGCCACGGCTGTTCCGGTAGCTCAAAGGGCGCTGTCCAAAGATGCTATACTGTCAAGCAGCAGTACAAGACAAATTAATGGAAGTATATGTCACTGTCTGTCGCGTTAAGGACAGACAGTGACGTATACTTTGTTTAAGTTGTGTAGGTGTTGTTTGCTTCTCTTTCTCCTTGTCACGACGTTTCTTGTCGGGGTAACAGTCGTAGAACGACTTTGTTGATGGTTCCATTCTCAGGCGTAGAACGACTCTCTCTGTGACGCACTATACTGTCAGTTTACTTTTTTTTTTTTTTTTGAAAGACGCCCAACAGGTCAGTACGAACTCCGAAGTAGTACGTGACAAAAAATTCGTTTAGACACATAGAGGACCACCGTCGTTTGTGGCCCAAAGAGGTGTAGTAGCCCGTGTTCATGTGGCCTTATGGGAATCAGGCCCAGTGTAGATGGCTTCGTTGGTTTGTTGATCCGCGTGGCCCAGTTCGTTGGAATGCCACAGTGGGCTTGTAACGCCAAGTTCGAATACTTAGGTGTGAATCTTTTCTAGTCTAAAAAAAAAAAAGTGTGAATCTTTTCTTTCCTAGTGAATATCGTAAGAGCTTTATTGATGGGGGCAGCGATTTGGAACCCGGGTCCATATGGTCCTGATATCTGGGCCGGCAAATCACACCGTGGGATCTGTGCACGAGCCTTTTTGAAAGCATATACGGCATCTCATAAATTGTGGTCGTTGTAGTCAGACCGTACCCCGTATGGCGCCGTGGGGAAACGATCACGCCGAATTCATTGCGATTCGCCGTCGCAGTTACGGCAAGGAGTAGATGAGAATGAGATGCCGGCGACGGAGTTAAGGGTTCTTCCTGGACCGTATGTCCTGGAGAACGCCTGGACAATGGACCAATGGATTCCTGGCCGTTGTTGGGGTCGGCAAACTCCAGAAAAAAAAAATTCTTCAGGCCAAGTCGATGGATCTAGAGAGGAGGAAATCCCAAGAGACAATGAGAGCTCGAATCCTTTCCGTCAGCGACACAGCCTTGTGGAGGCTTGAGATGGATTTCACTCTGGAAACAGTTAGCAGAGGTATGTTCGGATTTGCGCCTCCCATAGCTAGAATATAGAGTTGTGGACGAATTTGGTTGGGATTCGCCTAGATTTTCAAGGAGATTTACTCCGTTCTGGGTGCGGCATTCCAATCTATCTGTCCGGCCTGGCTGACCGCTGACGCAATCGACAAGTCTAAACTCAGGCCAGCGGAGGTGTGGCATCGTTAAAGCCGGAACAGTCGGTGATTGCACAAATAGTGCAGCCACAGGACGTGGTTGCTAGAGTTCGTGCGATGGATGTGGAGGACGATAATGGACCAGCTGATTCAGCCCAATCAACTGGGCATGTAGATTGTAGAGCCCCAGGCTCCTGGAAGAACCAGAAGGTACCACGCTATACTGACAGGTAACCAAAATATTGGACATATATCTTCCGGCCAACAACTGTATTTAGATAAACGTTGTGTTTTTCGCTTTCCTTTGTTAGGACATGTGCTAGATTCACTCCAAATTGAACCCCGGTCATTCTGAGCACATGCAAAACTGAACCTTTTTTGTTGCCAATCAGAATCAGCTAAAAAGGAGTCGATCAACTACGTCTTGCTGTATTGATGATTTCAGGGTTCGAGTTGGCATAGAACCTCTAGACCGGACATACTGCCTCGGAAAAGTTAGGAGATGAACTAATCGACCCGTGTTTAGGAACTAGTTTTGACTCGCTGGGAGAAGCATGATTTTTGCAACCTTTATTCCTGGAAGAATGGGTTTGGGATCAGATATGGTAAAAGCAGGCAAAATGCAGAGATGACCAAGTTTATGCAAGAGATAGTATGCGGTTGTTCGGTGAGTACACCATTTTTGTATGAACATTGTCTGCCCCACATTTGTTCGATTAAAAAAAACAGTGACTGAATTAACCTTGCTTTTAGGGGCTAACTGCCAAAAATACTTGACCGTGTAGATGCGAGTGTCCAACATTAATCAGGCTACTTCGCTCAAACAGACAACGGGTGGTACTTCACTGAGCATAGAGTAAACCACAACCATGTGTAGACAGGGAAACAACATTCTGGCCCTCGCACAAGCAAATCGACATGTACACAAAGGACTTAGTGAAGTAGCTGCATGACAACAACATAAACATTGGCAAAGTGAATATCATTATTGGGAGCATCTTTGGCATCGTTGGTAATCTGCCATTCATGAAACCGTCTCTCCAGAATTTGTGTGGCCAGATCAATAAGAAGCAGGCTGATGATGATGTGAGCAAGACGGTGGAGGTATTTGATCAGTTGGCTGCGAAGGACCTGGACTTTGGTTTTTGCGTCCAGGCAGATGACGAAAGCAGGATTAAAAATCTTATGTGGACTACAGGGGCCAGCAGGATGCAGTATAAGCATTTTGGAGATTGTCGTGACTATGCCGAATTAGGGTAGTCCGGCAATGGCCCAAATGCCGGCCTAACAGGGGACCTGTCTGGCAAGGTGTTCTGGCCTGTTCTGAAGGCCCAGTAGGCCGAAGCACGAAGAGGATTCTAGAAGTCCCGGATTGTGTTGTATACGCAATCCGGCTTGGAGAAGAAGATGGACGTGGCTTGCCGGACAAGTCTAGGACCCAGCACCGTCTTAGTAGTTTCCTTTCTTGTACGCCCTGGTCCGGGTATCTATATAAACCTGGACAGGAGCAGCCTTAGGGCAACAGACAATAGCTATCGACAGACTAGATCCGTCAAGACTCACCATTGTACTCTGTACTTCCGAGCTTTAGCCTCGAATAGTGAGATTGCAGGATTAGGGCGCCGCCATCGCTGCGATGTGCCGAACCTGGGTAACTTGTCTTCCCGTCCGACAACTCTCTCCGACTACACACCCCTCTCTACCGCGTGGGTTTGGCACCCCCTGCCAGCCAGCCTACAACGATGTCTCGACAGTTGGCGCCCACAGTGGCGGCTGTGGAGTCCGGAGTCAAGTTCCGGCCTGGAGTTCTCGCCGGATTCGGCGAAACCATCACGATCGGCACCGCCGTCATCGATGAGCATGGTGTTCGCATCGTCAACAACGACGCGTACATGCCGGCAAGAAACCATATGGTAAGTGCGTGTGTTTTACCTATTGGATCCGCTAATGTGTTTTTAGGTTTGACGGCGGAAGCTCTGGGATTCCGAGGTGGAAGTAAATTCTTCCCACCCACCCTTTGCCCAATAGAGGACGGCTTCGATGCCGGATTCCCTGCCGATTTGCCCTATTCTTACATAGGGGCAGATCGAGATCTAATTACTGCATATCGTCAGACAATGACTCGGCCTGTGCTTCCCCAGGGAATCCCACTTGCCAGATCTCACTTTGTCGGCATGGTGCAAGCAATCCCCGCTGAGGAAGCAGAAAACCCAGATTTGGCTGAAAATCCGGAAGAACCGCATCCTGTCGAAGAAACAGAGAACAAGGAAACTACTGAAACAGTGGATGATCAGATACCTGCAAAACAAGCAGAAGACCAGGAACCTGTCAAAACAGGAAACCCGGAAGTAGATTCCGTACTCGCCGCAATAGAGGCGAAGTTGGATTCAGAAACCGGATCCGAGACATTCTCGGATTCCGACGGCGACGTGGATTCTTTCGAGCGGAAAGTCAAAGCTACTCAAGGCTTAATGCAAGAGGTGCTAATGGCTGAGCCGACAGAAAACGAGGATCCACCAAGCGAGCGATCCCCGAAAACACCTGAAGAAGAACCCGTATATCCGGAAGCTCGGGAGTTGTCGGATGATGAACCTCCAAAGAAGAAACACTCAAAGAAAAAGCGTAACTCGCAGGCAAAGAAACAGGCTAAGTTGCGTGAAGAACAGCTAAAACATATGCCTAAGAGGAGTATTGAGTTTGGAGGAGCAAGCGCGTCCAAGAAAGACGACAAAAAGAAGGGCACAACCCCGGAAGACCCAGTTCACATCCCGGAGATGCCCGAGCAAGTCGAGGAAGAATTGGCAAATACGCCAATCGAACCTCATGTACCGCCCCACGTGCTAGAAGCACAGAGGCAAGCTTTGATCCGGCAACAACAGAAGTATCACCGTGCGCTAGAAGCTTTCCAGCAAGAGCAGGAAGTATTAAAAATCCAGCAACAAGAGATCCTGGAATATCAGCGCAGGCAACAACTGGAAGCCGAGAACGTTGCCCCACCAAGGCCACGTGTAACCAAAGATCTCCGAAATCCATCTTGGGATCACGTGGTAAACGGCGTAGACGAAAAAGGCAGACGCATTTATCGAACCGCTGTAGACAATACCGCAGGAGCTTATGACCTCCTAAGAAACGACAAATACAGCGATCAAGCGAAACTGCAAGGAGTCTACGCCTTCTTGGGTAAAGCCCTGGAACAGCAGTACCGCGGTGATGCAAGATCCGGTTTGCTGCAGCAAAACACAGAGATGTGTAAAACAGCAACCGCCGCCAACGTAGCCGCTGCTCCAGAGCCGGAAGATCCTAGAGATTCAGGAGATTCCGGCAAAAAGGACAAGGACCCCAGGAAAGATAAACCCAGGAACAAGGACGAAGCTTCCGCCACAGGGTCAAGTCCGCCAAAACATGGCGATGGTAAGCACAGAGGTGAAACAAGTCGTCATAGGGAGGCACAACCTCACCACGACAAGGATCGTGAAGACAGAAACCGGAAATACGGCAAAGATGATCCTCGTCCGACTCGTGCAGAGCGAGACAGAGAAGCGATGCCACCTCCGAGAAACCCGGCTGACCAAGTCGGACGATATCAGCATCCCAACCGCAGGGAAAGATCTCGAACTCCTCCGCGAAACAACGAGCGTCCGAGAACTCGCACGCCTCCACGTTCTCGAGGAGGAAATGACGAAGGAAATCGCGGATCCAGAAACAGGGAGCCTGAACGTGGCCATCCGAGGAGAAGCAGATCCCCCTCAGTACACTCTGGTGCAAGGAACATAGAGAGAAGTATTCCGGATGATCTCTATTTCGGACCTCCATGTTTCACAGATCTCATCCGGAGAATAAGGCTGCATTCCGGATTCTCTAAAGTTGGCTCGACATATCATCAGTATGATGGAAGCACAAACCCGGATACATGGTTGTCGGACTATCATACGGCAGTTGAGATAAACAAAGGCACTGATCTAGAGGCAGTCAAATACTTGCCCCTAATGTTACACGAAGGAGCCCGCGATTGGATCAACAGTTTGCCGGAACGGACGGTTGACTCCTGGGAAGATATGGCTAGGGTTTTCGCCCAGCACTTTCAGGGCACGTACAAACGTCCTAAGACAATCAACCAGCTGAGGCAATGTGTCCAATACAAAGACGAATCCTACGTCGATTATATCACTCGTTGGACTCAGATGAAACATAGCTGTGCTGGAGTCAGTGACATCGAAGCAATGAATGCATTCACAGAAGGCCTGCAACCAGGTCTCGTACTTTTCATGGTCGCTGGCAAAAGACACAAAGACCTCGGATCAATGCTCACCATCGCAAACGAGCACGCAGCGTCAGAAGACAACATCCGTGCAAGAGGTGGAGACATTGACGCCATTATCCGGGGTAAAAGGGAAAAGCTTATGCCAAAAAGCAAACCCGAACAAAAAGAGGAAAAACCCAAAGAGGTCAACGTAGCCTTTGGGAAAGATACCGGAAATAAGTGGAAAGGAAAGCAGGAAAGCAAGGAGCCCAAGATGTATTCCCCACAGGAACGGGAGAAAATCCGAGGAGAACCCTGTATCCACCACTCCAAGTTCGGGAAAATCACTCACACAAACCAGCAATGCCGGCTAAACAAGCATATGAAGGGCAACGCTGAAGAAGGAGCCAAGAAAGCCGCTGCAAAAAGAAAGTTCAATAAAAAGAAGCCTGAAGTTCCGGATGTCGAAGAAGATTCCGACACCGATGATCAGATTCAAGAACAGCAGCGGAAAGGCGAGCAGAAGTTCCCGAAAGTTGACAAAGAATTCAACCTTACGTTCCTCGCAACGCCCCCGGCTAAAAAGCTGAAACAGGCATGGAGAGAAATAAACGCCATAGTCCCTGCAGTCCCGAAAAGACTAAAGTATTCGGAGACGGCCATAACTTGGGATCAGTCTGATCATCCCGACAGTGTGCCAGATCCCGGAGCCCATGCACTAGTAGTCAGCGTTGTTGTCGAAAATGTTAGGCTCCGCCGAGTACTAATGGACGGCGGTGCGAGCATAAACATCATGTACCTAAGTACGTTGCAAAGGCTCAATTTGAGTACAACTCAGCTGCAGCACAGCAACATCAGGTTCCATGGTATTGTCCCTGGGAGAAAGGCAGAATCTCTCGGATGTATAAAGCTGGATGTCACCTTCGGAACCCCGGAACACTTCAGGACCGAGAAAGTTCTGTTCGAGGTTGTCCCTTTTGAGAGTGCATACCACATCATCATGGGACGTCCGGCGTTTTTAACTTCATGGCACGGTCCTGCTACATCTACAATAAGCTTAAGATGCCAGGGCCAAAAGGAGGAGTCATCACAGTCAATGGAGACTACAAACTTGCGAAACAACTCGAAGTAGGCAATGCAGCCTGTGCCGAGAAAATCATCGCAAAGGAAGAGCTGAAAGAATTGGAAAAGGAGGTATCGCCGACAGAAATGCCGGCAGGAAAAGAATCCTCAAAGAAATCCGACAGTTTCTCAGCTACAGAAAACACCAAAAAGGTTCCACTGAATCCTGAGGATCCGACAAAGTGTGTCACTATTGGGACGAATCTGTCGGACAAATAGGAAAGCGAGCTCATCAAGTTCCTCCGTGAGAACGGGGATATTTTTGCCTGGTGTCCTGCAGACATGCCAGGTGTACCTCGGGAACTTGCTGAGCACAAACTCAAAGTGGTACCTGGAGCAAAACCCGTAAAACAGGGACTTCGAAGATTCGATGGCCCTAGGCGGAAGGCCATAGGCAAAGAAATTATCCGGCTTCTGGCTGCCAAGTTTATCGAGGAAGTCATACACACTGATTAGTCCGCCAATCCAGTGTTAGTGCCGAAGAAAGACACTACAGATCTCAGGATGTGTATCGATTATACCGGATTAAATAAGTTGTGTCCCAAAGATCGATTCGCCTTACCTCGGATTGACCAAATAATAGATGCAACAGCTGGTTCCGAGCTTTTATGCTTTTTGGATGCCTATTCCGGATATCATCAGATACGTATGAAAGAAGAAGACCAAATAAAAACCTCTTTCATAACACCCTATGGAACATACTACTACCTAACCATGCCTTTTGGCTTGAAGAACGCCGGAGCTACATATCAACGTTGTATGCAAAGGTGTTTACACGACCAAATAGGTGAAAACGTGCACGTATACGTGGACGATATCGCCGTCGTAACTAAGGAGAAATCCACACTCCTAAATGATTTGGCAAAAACTTTCGACAACCTACGCATATATCAAATAAAGCTAAATCCGCTAAAATGTGTGTTTGGCGTGCCGTCGGGAAAGCTGCTGGGTTTCATGGTATCTCATAGAGGTATCGAAGTAAACCCGGTAAAGATAAAAGCAATCTTGAATATCGAAAAGCCAACATGCTTGAAAGATATTCAAAGACTAACAGGTTCAGCTGCTGCAGTTAGCCGGTTCATCAGCCGACTAGGCGACAAGGCGCTTCCATTGTACAAATTACTGAAGAAATCTGACAAGTTCGTCTGGAACGAGGAAGCCGACAAAGCTCTTAGGCAGTTGAAAGAAACCCTGTTGAACGCGCCAATACTGGCGTCCCCCAACGAGGAAGAACCCATGTTGCTGTACTTAACAGCTACACCACGGGTTATAAGCACGGTAATTGTGGTAGAACGGAAGAAAGAAAACCAGGATATTCCTGATCAACACCCTGTCTACTACCTTAGCAAGGTTTTCTCGGATTCTAAGCAAAGGTACCCGCATTACCAGAAACTGGCATATGGTGTATTCTTCACATCCCGGAAGTTACGCCATTATTTCCAAGGACACTCCATAACAGTGGTTAGTAAAGCACCACTAGGAGATATCATAAACAATGCGGATGCAACGGGACGAGTAGCTAAATGGGGCATCGAACTGGCTGCGTTCGACATTAAGTACCAACCCCGGACGTCTATCAAATCCCAGGTGTTGGCAGACTTTGTCGCAGATTGGACTGAAGCAATGGACAAAACCCCGATGCCGGACCAAGAATACTGGATCATGCACTTTGACGGATCCAAGATGAAGGAAGGTTCAGGAGCCGGAGTTGTCCTAAAATCACCTAAAGGCGACACAATACAGTACGTGCTACAAATCCACTTCAACGCAAGCAACAATGTGGCGGAATACGAGGCACTCCTGCATGGACTTCACATAGCAAAGGAGATTGGCGTCAAGCATATCCTATGCTACGGAGACTCGGATCTAGTGCAGCACCAGCTAAACCAGACTTGGGATGCAAAAAGCCCCATAATGGCAGAATACCGGAGACACGTTGACGAATTCGCCATGTGTCTTCTCGGATTTGAGGTTAACCACATCCGCCGGGAAGAAAACTGGAATGCTGACGCACTAGCCCGAATGGGCTCAGAAAGAGTCGAAATACTCCCGCCAGATGTTTTTGTGCAACACTTGTACAAACCATCAATCCAAGGTGGAGACATAGATTGGCCTCAGATATCTGAGTCAATTCTCGTTCTGTTCGTAACTCCGGATTGGACAGTACCTTACCTGAATTATCTGGTAAACAAGGAATTCCCGGAAGGATCAGACGAAGTAGCGCAAAGACAACTTCAACGTCGATGCAAGGGGTACACCGTTATAAATGGTGAACTTTACAAAAGAAGCCCAGCTGGAATTTTTCTGCGCTGTATAGAGCCGGAAGAAGGAAGGAAAATACTGGAGGAAGTACATGGCGGAGATTGCGGGCATCACGCCCAATCCAAAAGCATAGTCCACAAGACGTTCAGAGCCGGTTTCTTTTGGCTTACTGCCAAAAAAGATGCCGAGGCAATAGTTCGGAGATGCGCTGGATGTCAATTCTACGCCAAGCAGACAAACTTGCCGGCTCAAGCACTCAAGACCATCCCCATAACATGGCCCTTCGCGGTCTGGGGGCTGGATATGATGGGTCCCTTTCGGACAGCAAGAGGCGGTCTCAC
Organism: Poa pratensis; assembly: GCA_947311845.1. Taxonomy (NCBI): domain Eukaryota; kingdom Viridiplantae; phylum Streptophyta; class Magnoliopsida; order Poales; family Poaceae; genus Poa; species Poa pratensis. The sequence goes on from CAMZMU010000006.1 coordinate 481,831, forward strand.
ACATCTACTCGTCGCAGTAGATAAGTTCACCAAGTGAGTAGAAGCAAAACCCATCAAAAAGCTGGATGGTGCGACGGCGAGAAATTTCGTCATTGACGTGGTAATGCGATACGGCATGCCACACAGCATAATCACGGACAATGGAACCAATCTCTCCCTTGGAGAATTGAAGAAGTACTGCAAGGAAAACGGAATTCGGATGGATTTGGCGTCTGTAGCACATCCACAATCCAACGGCCAAGTAGAACGCATGAACAGTTCAATCTTGCAAGGAATTCGTCCAAGACTCGAATCGCCACTGCACAGAGCAGCAGGAGCATGGGTGGAGGAGTTGCCGTCAGTTCTCTGGAGTATCCGGACAACGCCGAATAGGTCAACCGGGCAAACACCATTCTTCCTGGTATACGGAGCTGAAGTGGTGCTACCCACCGACATCATTCACGACTCCCCAAGGGTGCAAGCTTACGATGAGCAAGATGCCGAACAAGCTCGCCTGGATGCAGTAGATCTTCTCGAAGAAGAAAGAGAACTTGTGCTTCAGCGCTCCGCAATTTACCAACAAGGACTCCAGCGATATCATAGTCGGAAAATGAAGACTCGCTCTTTCACAGAGGGAGACTTGGTCCTGAGGAAAGTGCAAGAAAGAGAGCACAAGCTAGCCCCAATTTGGGAAGGACCGTTCATCATAAGTAAAGCCATGAAAAACGGGTCATATTATCTTGCAGACATCCGAGAACATGAGATCCGGAAAGGTCGCAAAAGGAAAAGAAACATAGAAGAAGTAGCGGAGACAAAGAGGCCGTGGAGCATCCAGCAGTTACGTCCTTTTTACTCTTAGTCAAATTCTATGTAAACATTATTGAGATCATGAAATAAAGTTGCCGGAATTGCCCATATTGTGCATTGTTCCATTTCCCGTCTTTTCTATTTCCCAATGATCTTTCAATTTACTTCAATGTTAACCCGAATTTTTGCCTGCGTGCTCGGTGTTAAAAAACTGAATTGTTTTCAGCCAATAAGGCTTAGATAAAAAACCCGAATTGTGCCTGCGTGCTCGGTGTTTTGATTAAATTTTCTGACTAAGTGAGAATAGTTTGATAAGTTTATTCGCCGAAATTGCCGGATCAGAAAGTACAACAGCGCCAGATTGTCGGCTCAAGACACCAAGTTCAAACTGTTCGGATTGACCCCAGTTGCTTGGCTTGCAGATTCCGAGTTCCTGGATTCGCTAAGTTAAACTCTAAGAAACGGCTAAGGCATGAACATCAGACGAAATCTTGACACAGTTGGAAAATACTTATAAACTTAAAAACTTGCAAAATCTTTATTGCAAAAGCTAACCAGCGCAGCGCGCTAAGTAGACAAAATACGACTAGCATTACACAAATGATTATTACATAGAACCAGTAATGCAGTCAAGTCTTTTGAAATTTTGCAGGACAAAGCGGAAGACCTAGGCTATGTCTTCAGCTTCATCCATCTTTTCGTCCTCAGGCGTCTGGGGGATCTCCTCTTCCGGATAGTGCACCGACGTCGGCACCATCCGGGCAATCTTGGATGCAAAGCCCTTGACTTCCTCAAGGGCTTGGTCGATGTCGGTAGCAGAGTTTTCTTCCGGATATCCTGTGCCCAGGCGCCAGGGCTCCGAAGTCGGGTAATGAAGCCGCATCAACGCAAGTGTGGTCTTGCAACCACCGCGGATGCCGGACTTCACCCTCTCCTCCTTGCCAGCAATGATCTCACTGAAGGCTTCCGGCAAGCGCACAACATCATCGAATTCTGTGCGACCGGGGAGAAGTTCCCGGACAAGCTTCTTGCCGGATACCCTCATGTTGTTGACAAACTCCCCAAAAATCTTGATTCTTTCCAGACGGGGAGTGGGGTCAGCATCAGCTGAGAAAAAGGAGAAAGGACAAAATGAGAAGACAGTTTTCCTCAAAGTAGTCAAAACAGCAAGAAATTCGCTAAGTATAAAACACTTACCAAGGATATGTTTGTCAATTTCATTGACAACATCCAAATTACCCTGCAAAGTGTCCTGCAGGTCCTTGATGACTTGGTTGTCGGAGGCTTGCCTGGCCTCGGCATTCTTGAGTTTTTTCTGGCAATCTACCAGTTCCTTCTTTGCCTTGTTGGCATCAGATATGGCCTGTTTTGCCTTGGCCACAGCGGCTACAGGGAAAACAGAAAGACAAAGCGTAAGAATTACGATAAGAAAAAAGGAGAAAAGAGGGAGACGGCAAAGTTCGGAAAACTTACCAGCATTGTCGGAAAGCTGCTTTTGTAAAGCAGCTATCTCCGCATTCTTCTCCTCAGCAATTCTTTGAAGAGCTTGCACTTCACTATTTTTAATAGTGAGCTTCTCGAAGAGTTCCTTGTTTACTTGCTCTGAGGAATTCTGAAAAGATCCGGATAAAAGTAAACAAGAGTTAGAAAAACTGGGGCTAAAAATCCCAAGGATCGAAAAAGCACAAGATTTCTAGGAAAGTATTGCTCCTAAGTAAAAATACAAGTTTCCCTCGAACCAACACTGGGGGCTAGGACTATTACCTTGTGCATTTCTCGGACATTCTTCACGACTTTAAGGCTTTCCTTGGAGAAGCTCTTCAGCTTGGCCTCCAAGTCGGCCAATCCGGCATCTACCACCTGCCGAGGGCAAAACGCAACATTATGTCGGATAACGAGTCCGCCAAATGGCCATCTACTCGAGGTAGGGAAAGAAACAGGGACGAATTGATCTCGGGCCCATTCATGCATGTAGCCCTCTTCGTCGAAACATTCTTCTTTTACCTTGAAGCTTTCCAGGTCACCAAGTTCTTCACCTTCGAAGGTGAATTGGGTCCCGGACACGGACGCCTCCGCCCTTTCCGACACTTTCTGAGAAGTATACGGCTGGCTGGGTTGGCTCTGAATTGGGCTAGCCTGAGTTTGGCTAGCATCCAGGGTGTCGTCCGGTATCTGGATTACCGGAGTAGGTGGAGCGGTTGCCGGAGAAGGGGTAACCGCCCCAAGCTTCCTCTTCTTGCCTGCCCTGCCCAGCTTCACGGGCACTAGCCTGCAAGTTGAGAGAAAAGACTTAAATCTGAAAGTTCGACAAACAGAAGAAAAATAGACTAAAACTACTTTCGAGAAAAGAATTACTCGGCAGCTTTCCCCTTGTCGGTCTTCTTCTTCTTGTTGCTTTCCACAAAACGCCTCTTCAGCGCGGTCAGCTCCGCGCTGGTGGCAAGATCGTCGGCCTTCAAGTTCTCGAACTGAAGAGAAAAGACAGAAAGCAGTGATGTTAGCAAATGAAGAATCCGAAAAAGAAAATTTAGTAGAAATACCCCAAAAAGATTACCTTGGGAGCACGACGAACGGAGGTGAACATGTCCACCGTTGTCGAATATTGGTTGCGTGTGGCAACCATTAGATTGAGGCTTCGGTGGAAGGCACCTTCGTCAAAGTCCCTCTTGGTCGTACGGAGAGAATCATCTTCTCCGTTGTACTCACAGAGAAGCCGGCCATGGTTGTAGGCCAGAGGCTGGATGCGCCGGGAATACCAGCAAATGACGGTATCCGTGCCCGTCAAACCTAACAAAGTTAGTTTGGCTATACGGGCGCGGTACTTGCTGAGTTTGTCCGACAAGTGGCGAGGTGCTATATAGTTCCAACTCTCGCAGGGATTGGCCGCGGTGTTGGAGAACTCCGGAAAGCCCCGAGAATTCGCTTCGTCGGGGAGAGGGATGTCGGAACAGTAGAAGTAAGTGGAAGTCCAATTTTTAACAGACTCAGACGTTTTGATTTTTGGATACCACTCCTCCCTACTTTGCCGGAGAGAAAAGGCTATAGTACCAGTAACGGAAAGATTCCCGTCAGTGGTAATACGCCGGACGTTAAAGCAGTATTTGAAAAATTCGATGTCCGGCTCGATACCCAGATAACCCTCAAAAAGAGCCGAAAAACCGGCAAGATAGAGGATGGAGTTGGGAGTGAGATTGTGGGGCTGCACGCCGTAGGTAGTCAAGATTTTCCGGAAAAAAGTGGAAGGGGGAAAACCAAGACCACGAAGAACATGCGAAGCAAGCATTACGATTTCACCTGGTCGGGGCTTCGGCTCGGAATCCCCCTCGGCGCATCTCCATTTGCCTTTTGGAATAAGGCCATCATCTTCCATCGATTTCAGGAATAGCGACGGAATTCGGCCGTCCAGCCAATGGCCGTCGCAGTTCTTGGCGGTGACGGTCCCCGCCTCATCGGCGGCAGCGTCTCCTTCTTTATCAATTTCCTCCGCCCCCGGCAAATCGGAGGCGGAGAGGCCCGCGGCTCCGGCGGCCGCGGAGGAGCTGGGGTTCGGTGCGGCAGACGCTCCGGCATCCGCCGTGGAGGCTCCGACGTCCGCGAACGTCATCTCCACGTCATCCTCCGCCGGGCGATTCTCCCGAACCGGCGAGGTAGGGGTAGAGGAAGTCATCCCTCGAGTGCGGTGGAGTAGCGTGTCGCGGCGGCGTGAATTGCTCGACGGAGAGGCGAAGGCGCTCCGGCGAACGAAAGAACTCCGGCGATGAATTGCTCTCTGCTCTCAGTGCGCTCGTACGTTTGGAGAGTGGAGAGAACGATGAAAACGGGTGGAGTCGAACGGTGAAATCTTTTGCCTATATATAGACTTAAGACCCAAACGGTAACTTTTGTTGCCTAACGGTCATTTTACCGTTGGGAGGCAATCAAGTCCGGCAAAATCGCGATTCTCACCGTGCGAGGGAAGGATAAGGATTTTATCTCCTCGATTTCCGCGCGGACATTCGCAGTAATGACTATTATTCCCTGAGATTCCCCACTTCGAACTGTCGCGATTTGGGTGACGTCACAGACGCCCGTTTCCTTCTAAGCGAAGAAACGGAGGACAGGTTTCCGACGTTCGAAAGAATGTCGGATTCGGCAAGGTTATCGGATTAAGGAAAGGCACGAGATGCGGCGTTCGTCAAATTGAAGATTGTCGAATCCATGGCTTTGTGAAGAGGAGACCTCGTACCTTCCCGGGGGCTACAGTCGTGACTATGCCGAATTAGGGGTAGTCCGGCAATGGCCCAAATGCCGGCCTAACAGGGGACCTGTCTGGCAAGGTGTTCTGGCCTGTTCTGAAGGCCCAGTAGGCCGAAGCACGAAGAGGATTCTAGAAGTCCCGGATTGTGTTGTATACGCAATCCGGCTTGGAGAAGAAGATGGACGTGGCTTGCCGGACAAGTCTAGGACTCAGCACCGTCTTAGTAATTTCCTTTCTTGTATGCCCTGGTCCGGGTATCTATATAAACCTGGACAGGAGCAACCTTAGGGCAACAGACAATAGCTATCGACAGACTAGATCCGTCAAGACTCACCATTGTACTCTGTACTTCCGAGCTTTAGCCTCGAATAGTGAGATTGCAGGATTAGGGCGCCGCCATCGCTGCGACGTGCCGAACCTGGGTAACTTGTCTTCCCCGTCCGACAACTCTCTCCGACTACACACCCCTCTCTATCGCGTGGGTTTGGCACCCCCTGCCAGCCAGCCTACAACGATGTCTCGACAGAGATGTCGTTACCTTCGACACGACCTACAAGACAAACCTCTATGATATGCCATTCGGATTGTTTGTTGGTGTCAACAGCCATTTCCAAAGTATAATACTTGTTGACGTTATGGTCTGAGACGCGCAGGCAGATAGTTTTAAATGGGTATTCGGTTAGTTTTTTTCGAATGATGGGCGGTGAGGCGCTACCACTATACAAATAGGTTAGATCAACTTTTGAATCTAAATTGTTGTAAATGGAATTTTGCTACATTGCTGACAACATGAATCATTCATGCAGCTCAATGCCATGCCACGGAGGTTGCAATCTCCAGGGTGATGCCAAAGACAAATCTCCGATGGTTCAAGTGGCACGTTCTGAAGAAAGCTAAAGAACTTGGTCTATTGTACACGCGGCGGTGCGAGTTTGGTGCTGCTTCATAAGGTTGTCAATCACATATTAACAACCGATGAGTTCGAGAACGCATGGGACTTTCTGCTGAAGAAGTATAACCTGAAGTCGCATCCTTACATGAAACACAACTGTTTGAGATCAGGCATAAGTGGCCAAACCTTACTTCAAAGGAGTTTTCTGTACCAAAGATAAGAAGCACACAACAGAGAGAGAGTGCCAACAGCCTGCTTAAAATATATGTGCTGCGAGGATGTTCCATGCACATGTTCGTTAAGCAATATTTGAGGTCGCTGTATGACCGGGAAGCTGACGAGAGCTATGAGGAGTAGCGTACAAAATTGGTGAGTTGAATTTTACCCCAAAGAATGAAATGAAGTTATTCCGTCTAACGGATTTGTGTTTCCTCCACAGAGTGGTGCAGTTTTTAGATTCAACCTGGCACTTGAACGCCACACTAGCAAGGTTTATATGAGGGCTATGTTTGAGCAGTTTGGTGAAATTCTATACGAGGCATTGGCATACAAGGTTGAAGAAATCGAGAAATATGCTGATGCAGTTGTAGTTTCTAGCTACAGGAAGCAAGAACTCTATGAATCATCTTCTTTCTCTCCCAGGCAGGATGGGGAAATTTTTACAGTGATAAGGATACCTCTAGAATTCTCACGGTTCTCCCCTATACTGATTCTACTTTCTATTTTTATCCCTTAACTCTTCTATTTTTACACTTACATCCTTCAACACTCCCCCTCAAGATGGGACAAAAGCATCATATAATCCCATCTTGCTACATAAAATGAAAACATTTTATCCGGCAAACCTTTCGTTAAGACGTCTGCTATTTGATTTGCGGAGTTGACGTAAGGCATACAGAGAATACCTTGATCTAGCTTCTCTTTGATGAAGTGTCGGTCGATTTCAACATGCTTGGTCCTATCATGTTGTATAGGATTACAAGCAATATCAAGGCTGCTTTGTTGTCACAATACAACATTAACGGTTTGGACTGGATAACCCCAATTCCATTAGAAGTATTCGCAGCCACAATACTCACAAATTCCATGTGCCATGGCTCTAAATTCTGCTTCAGCTGTAGATCTTGCCACCACACTTTGTTTTTTGCTTCTCCATGCAACAAGATTGCCTCCTACAAAGGCACAATATCCAGATGTTGATCTTCTATCATCGAGGGATCCCGCCCAATCTGCATCGTATAGCATTCTACTTGTAAATTGCCTGAGTATAAAGAAGGCCTCTTCCGGGACATCCTTTAAGATAACGAATGATCTTGATTACAGCATCCATATGACGAGAACGAGGATCATGCATAAACTGACTGACAACACTTACGCAAAAGCTATATCAGGACGGGTATGAGAGAGATAAATTAAGCGCCCAACTAATCTTTGGTAGCGCTCTCGATCCACCGGTGGTCCATCTTCACTAATCAACCGATGATTCTGATCAATTGGAGTAGCAACAGGACGACATCCAGACAATCCTGTTTCCGATAATAGATCCAAAACATACTTTCTTTGTGATAGATAGATGCCTTTAGGACTTCTTGAGACTTCAATTCCAAGAAAGTACCTCAACTGTCCTAGATCTTTGACTTCAAATTCTCTAGCTAGATGTTCCTTTAGATGTTTTATCTCCTCAATATCATCTCCTGTAATAATGATATCATCAACATACACAATTAAGATAGCTAGCTTACCCTGACATCGTTTATAAAGAGGGTATGGTCAGCATTACTCTGATTATAACCAATATGAAGCACAGACTTTCTGAACGATCAAACCAAGCTCTAGGTGACTGTTTCAAACCATACAAGGACCTGTACAGTCTTAGTACTTTGTTCTTTGTTTGATCTGTTTCAAAGCCCGGTGGAATATGCATATAAATCTCCTCTTGAAGATCTCCATGAAGAAAAGCATTCTTGACATCTAATTGATGAGATTCCACCCCAAATTTGCAGCACATGATATTAATACTCTCACTGAATTCATTTTAGCCACAGGTGCAAAGGTTTCTTCATAATCGATTCCATAGGTTTGTGTATACCCCTTTGCGACCAACGAGCTTTATACCTTTCCACCTTACCACTTGCATTTTGCTTGACTGTATACACCCATTTGCAACCCACCGGTTCTTTCCTAGCGGCAATTTCACAAGCTCCCAGGTTTTATTTTTCTCCAAGGCTTCCATTTCTTCTAACATAGCCGCCTTCCACTTGGGATCCTGAAATGCCTCCTTCCAGTCTTTAGGTATAGATGTGCTGTCAAGAGAAGCAATAAAACCTTTAAAGGAAGGACTGCAATTTTCATAGGACACAAATTTTGCAATATCATGTTTATATCCAACACAGTCCTTTAACGAGCTGGTATGTCAGTTTTTCTCGCAGTTTTTCGGAGAGCAATAGGACAATCAGGAGATGATGAACTTGAAGGTAACTAAACTTTCAGTACCTTCGTTATTTACATCATGAGTTGATTCATCAGTATGTAGGATTTGTAGGAGCCATAGTAGCAGGAATATTTTCTTCTGTTATGTGTTCATATGTTGAATCAGGAAGTAATGGAACCTCAGGTTGTATGTTTTGCTGAATAGGTGCTGAATCACGTTGCTCATGATCAATTGATCTCCTTCAGCCTGATTTATATTGATATTCTCCTCCCCCTGTGTTACAGGGTTTGACTGCACCTTTTCCATGAGAGGAATTACATAGGAATGGTTTGAGTAGTCTCTTCACCATTCTTCTCCCCCTGACAACCAACAGTACGATCATAACTAGGAGATGATGGATAAAATGGTTCCTTCTCTTGAAAGGTAACATCCATACTCACAAAGAATCGCTTCTCTGATGGACACCAGCACTTGTAGCCTTTCTGAGTAGGAGAATATCCAACAAAACACATTTGACAGCACGAGGATCCAGCTTCCCAACTGATGGCCTGTAATCATGAACAAAGCATGTACAACCAAAAACTTTTGGTGGTACAATGAAGGAGTTAGTACCAGTTAGACATTCAATTGGAGCCTTGTGACCCAGAACCCTTGATGGCATATGATTTATCAAATAGGCGGCTGACTTAATGGCTTCTCCCCACAAGAATTTTGGTACATTCATTGTGAACATAAGAGAGCGGGCCACCTCTAGTAAGTGTCTATTTTTCCTTTCTGCAATTCCATTTTGAGCAGCAGTATTCACACAAGTAGTTTGATGTATGATGCCATTAGCAGACAAAAACAATCAAATTCATTATTAACATACTCCGTTCCATTATCTGAGCGAAATATTTTCACCTTGGCATCATATTGATTGCGGACTAAAGCATAGAAATCTTTAAATGCAGAAAACACATCAGATTTCTGTTTAAGCAAATAAAGCCAAGTGCAACGACTGAATCCATCTATAAAGGTTATAAACCAACGCTCTCCTAAAAGAGAGGTCACAACAGAGGACCCCACACATCCGAGTGAATAACCTCAAAGGGTTTTTGACTTCTTTCATTCCGACTAGGATAAGTAGCACGTGTATGCTTGGCTATTTCACATATATCACATATTAACTTATCCTTCTGGCAGGAGGTAAAATATGAGGGAACATATGACTCGAAAGGATACATGTCCTAGTCTACGATGGAGCAGTAGTAACTCATCTGTAGCTGTAGAGGATGTAACTGAAAGTGCAAGTGGAGCTGCATTATCTCCAAGGTAATATAAACCATCACGCTCTACTCCAATCCCAAGAATCTTCCCTGTCTTCAATTCCTGAAATACACATAGTTCAGGCTCAAAGCATACTCCAATGACCTTGTAATTGAACTGACAGATAATAGATTCACAGGAAAGTTCGGGACATGTAGTACTGGATCCAGAAATAGAGACGAAGTGCAATCAACAGTCCCACAGCCCATTATTGAGGATGTAGTTCCATCAGCAATACGTACTTTATCTCTCCCAGATTTAGGAATATATGACGAAAAGTTTTTCGATAAGCCTGTCATATGATTTGTAGCACCGGAGTCAATTATCCAAGCAATATCATTATAGTTTATTTTTTCATGTAAGGAATTGGAGTCTTGAGCAGAATGGAAGCTTGCAGCATGTTTGGTCAACTCATTATCAGAGACAGATGTGAGCTTAGACTTGTATTCTTCAAGAGCTCTAGTGACCGTTGATGATTTACCGCTCCTTTCAATACTACCATTATCTGAAATGAAATGCACATGACTCCTTCTCCTCTCAGTATTACCATTAACAAATGACTTATTCTGTTGTCGCTCCTGCCACCTAGGGGAGTAACCCACTAGTTCAAAACAATTTCTCCTGATATGTCCCGGCCTTCTACAATAGTCGCATAGTTTCTTTATTCTGTTCCTATCTCGATCTCTCTTAACAATGGTGATCATAGCTTCAATTTGTTCCTGCATTGACAGCTCTAAGCTGTCAAATATTTTTACAAGGTTAGGCTCGAGCCTATTTTGGAAGGCCTCAATGACCATCTTTAGTTGTTGTTGCTTCTCAGACATCGTGCCAAGTATTTTATATAGCTCATTTTCAATAGAGTTCTCCATCTTATCTCCCATGGCTCAAAGGCCCCAATGACACGAAGTGACACAACAAGGCTGCACGGAAGAGAAAATCACTTTGCCTTGTTCCAAGGAATATATGGGTGATGGCAGACAAAACAGACTGCAGCAGTTTGGACAGATAAGAACACAACGAATTAGACTCGAGTAACTTATCTGCTTGTCACAGGTTGCTGCTCTGGATGGAGAGGGACAGCTTGACGAAGACAAGCCTACGCTGCAGCAGAATCGAAGGTCCGGCGTCCGCGTCAAGAGAAAGACGCTGACAGACTTGGTTCCCAATGGCTCGAATCGGCGAATCCCACACTTCTTCTCTCCGTCGAGATCACACAGGGTCTGGATCAGAACGGACCAGAACGAAGACCACACTCCCGCAGACGCCTAATTCTGAGATGGACACGGTCAGGTCCAGTGCAGCTTCAGCTTTGTTGAGCACGGGAACAGCTTCAGAGCTGCACGCAGGATGACGGCAAGCGAGACAGCACAAAGGCACTTCGCCAGCAAGAGGGCGACGGCGACGCGGCACACCGGCGGCGCTGCACTACACGAGGACGACGACGACCTTGACAAAGACGGCGGCGGCGCACAAAGGCGGCCCCAACCGCGACCACAACCAAATCCCGGAAAACACAGCACAAATCAGATTGAATCCGAGTCAATAACACGTCCCCCAGACCGATTGCTCTGATACCAAGTTGTAGTTTCTAGCTACAGGAAGCAAGAACTCTATGAATCATCTTCTTTCTCTCCCAGGCAGGATGGGGAAATTTTTACAGTGATAAGGATACCTCTAGAATTCTCACGGTTCTCCCCTATACTGATTCTACTTTCTATTTTTATCCCTTAACTCTTCTATTTTTACACTTACATCCTTCAACACACACCAATGTTGAGCGTCACGAGAAGTGGTGCTGGACGGGCCAAATTCCAAGTTACGGTAGTTGTTGGTCGGGTCTTCGATTGCGAGTGTGGGCTGTTTGTACATATGGGGATGATATGATGCCATGCTGTTAAGGTAAGTGTGAGTGAAGTGTGTTGGTGTTATCCCTGCACAGAGTATAATGTATATATATATATGTGTGAATGTTCACCACTTGTACCTCTGGCTCAGGTCATGGATTACCTTGGCATAACTGAAATTCCAGAGAAACACATATTGAAGCGTTGGATTAGGAGTGCTAGAGATGTTCTACCGTTGTATCTTTGGCATTACCAGCGTGATCAAGGTGCAGGAAATGCAATGAAGTACCATCTGTCGATGATACCTGCATCGAAGCGTATGTCAATTATATACTGACTTTCAGGGTATTCTAGATATAATGACTGGCCACGAAGAAAATAGGGATGGTCTTGCTTTGGAGGACAGGGCTGGTCCAAGCAAAAGGAAACGAAATGGCAATGCTGGTGCAACTAGTGGTGACAATAGCTTGACTTTTTCAGGTCAGAGCGACGAACTGTCTGCTTTGACAGCTCCACTGAAGAAACTGAAACCAGGAAGGCCAAGTACAAGCCTGTGACAGAGCTCCCTTTGAAGTCCTTAGCAAGGGAACATGATTCTATACGATGTGCAAGAAATCAGGGCACAGAAGAAATACCTGCCCTAATCCAGTATAATGACACTTCGCACTTCACAATCATGTTGGCTGAGGCGGGTAACATGCCTTTTATTTGTTTGAAATAGAAGGCCTTACAGGCCAGTCCGCTATAAACCTGAGGCAGGTTAACATGTTCATCGCATCCTTTTTTCTTAACATGGTTCATCGCATCCATTAGCCTAGGCATACATTTCTTAATGCAGGAGCAGGTATGCAAATCTGCACGTAGCAGGGCCCTACATATGGATCTGCCTGGACCGCTGGTCCAGGTGTTACTTCGCTGGTCCAGCAAGGCCTAGAAAGTTAGTACCGTTCGTCAGTCGATCAACTCCCTCCATATTCAATGAGCTCTGCACATGGGCGGGAGCACTGTTCCAAACTGGAAATACACACGAGAATACTCAGTGCTATACACAGAGTAACCCAGATCCCAAGGCAACTGAATGGTCTAGATATAGAGATCATCTGGACCTGGGTTCCAAAACGAATTTCCGTTTATTGATTTGGATTCAAAGTAAGTGGTATTCCTGTAGTATTGTTGTCAGGAATATAAATGATTCTAGTATACTGGAGGGTCCACTACGGCCATACCACAGCGATGGGCTTAATTCCCACATATTATTTCCCTGGTGTGTGCGGCTTGTCACGTTCCATCCTCTGTACACTGGCTACTGACATCTACGCTGGATACACGGCTTGGTCAAAAATAATTTCCCGTGCAAGTATCTGAATACCAGCAATCTGCAAGGCACATTTTTTTTTTTTTTGATATTATCTTTGTTGTTCCCAAATACTCTACTCTAATAAAGCACGTACTATCCCTGCGCGCTCAGCGATTCGTTGTCCTCAGCCAATCCTGTCGCGCCACGTGAGAGCTCCCGGCCGATGTGTCTGCCCCTCATTGGCTGGAGCTTAGTGGGCCTGCCTTTTTTTATGTGTGTCCGGCGTTTTTGTCCTGTTTGGCCTCCTTCTCCCGGTTGCTTCTTTGGCCTTTCTTCTTTCCTTTTGCGTAGTCCGTCCGGTGGGTGCCCGGTTTTCTCCCCTCCTTTCGCTCTCCCTCTCCCGGTTGCTCCTTCTTTTGCCGGTTCCCCCTTCCCCCGTTCGATCTGCGCAACGTCCCACCCGGTGCAACCCGTCATGGGTTATTTTATCCCTTCCGGCTTGTCGCTTCTGGTGTGGATAATTTTGTCTTGTTGGTGTTGTCATCGCGCGAAGGTGTTAGGTTAGCTTCTCCTTTGTGCACGTCTCTTCGACCTGCTTGGCTGATGTGCATCCACGTTGGTTTCTTCTCCTGTTTCCCCCGTCTTGTTCCTTCCTTTTGTTCCCTGCTCTTTCTTTTTCGCTTTGCTTTTCATTTCATTCACTCGCGCCGCTCTCTTCTCGGTTGCCTTCCAGGCTCGCGCGACCGGTGGCTTCTCTTGACCGCCGGCGTAGTCCTTGGTAAGCGACCGTGCGGTCTGGTGCAGTCCCGGAAGGGAGGAAGCCTCCGGCAGACCGGTCGACGAGATAGGACCGCCGAGGCGACCCCGCCGATGTGTGGGGGGATCTCGCCGGCCTCGCGGCGGCCAGCCCCTGCACGGTGGCACGGTGCCATACGCTAGCGCCCCCCCCCCCCCCCCCCCCCCCCCCCCCCGCGAGCAGGTCCAGCAGAATCGCGCCGAGCAAGCCGATGGCTGCGCGGTTCTCGTCCTCCAAGGCCAGGCCGTAGATCCCACCGGCGGCGTTGTCGCACGCCTTCGGGTGGCCGATCCAGAGCACGTCGACTTCCTCCTCGCCCTCCTCCTTCTTCGGGCCCACGCTGGACTCGCTGCCCGAGTTCCTCTGCCCCGTTTCCGGCAGCTCAGGGCCGGCCCCGTCATCGTCCCACCGGGCCACACCCTCGTCTCGATACAGGCCGCTGTCGCGCCAGGAGGAGATGCCACAGTACGGACTGCCGTCGCGCTAGGCAGAGGAGAGGCCGCAGCCTCAGTACGAGCGGCCACTGCCGGCCTCCATCAGGACAAGAGGCCGCTCCGTCTCTGGCGATGACGTCCTGCAGAGGAGTGGTTCGTGGAGGAGTACAGGTAGTAGCATGTCTCGCGGCGAAACGCTAATCTTGGGCCGTTCTGTCTCTGTTTCTGCTCGCGCGCGATTTGGCCGCCGGAGGAGCTGTGCCCATGCCCGCACCTGGCCGCTCCGCCTGCGGCTGCCAGAGCCTCTTAGCTCGACCCACCTCGCCGCTCTGCGAGCGCCCCATCCGCGATTTGGCCGCTGGAGCCGCCGCACTTGGCGCCGGAGCCTCTGCGCAATAGCTATCCGACGCGCCCGGCTGCTCCGTTTGAGCCCATCCACGACTTGGGCACTGAAGCGGCTGTGCCCACGCCACCCGACCACGTTTTCCTCCTGCGCTGCCCTCAATTGCTGTTCCAAGGTATGGTGAGCTTTTTTCCCCTTATCTTTTCGTGGGTATAGTCAACGATTAGCTCACGCCGCGTGTTTTTGTCGTGTTTTTGCCGCGATAAGTATAGCATTTTGGATTTATAGTTTCCTCTAATTCTTGTTTGTCGTGTTACTTAGAAGAGTTCACACAGTATTTGCGACTCTCTCTATTCGTATTTAGTCTACATCTTGGAAAATTTCAGACATATTAGGATACATTTATTAGTACAACTTTAGACTAGTCATAGTGCAAAGTATCATACACACGTATCATGCACATGATACTAGTTTATGATACTATCTCTATAATGCATGGTATCATATAGTAGTATCATAATTTTATTAAATTTATTGTTTTGTAGAATCTCAATGCAAAATACATGTACAACATTAATTTGGCATTAATTTTTCTCGTTATACGTGCTATAATACGGTATCTATCTATGATACTACAAACCTCTCTCTCTTCCTTAATTAGGTGACACATCAGCGTTTTTGTGGGACCAATATGCATGATACTAGCTATGATACTAGCACTATGACTAGTCTTAGCACATCTTACTATGTATCATAATTGTGATCTCACAAAAAGAGAAGCACACCATTGGTTAAGCCAAGCTTAATTAATGCAACTAATTCAAATACCACACAATTTGGTCAATCTCTATGCAAGCATGATGTGTTCCCCCTCTCTCCTCTTAATAATTGAGGTGGGATCCATTCAAGATGTAGACTAATTGTGAACAAATTTACGAGCCAGGATGTAGACTAATTCAGTATGTCCATATTATTATGAGGCAGACACAAAGACTACCGGGTTGGTGTAAGGCATATGCCAATGTATTGTCTCTTAGCATGTAACCATAGGAGTATTAGACTGGTCATAGTGGAGAGTAACTTAGGCCAGTAACATGCATATGTTACTAGTCTATGTTATTACCTCCATAGTAGGTAGTAACATATAAGGGGTGTCATATTTATTATGATGTAGACCCATTTAGCCTTGGTATGTGTGATGTTACTGTAACATAGCTAGTTACCACAAGCATTCCTCTCCTTATTAACTCACTGCCACATTAAGGAAATTTGTGATGTTACAGTAACATAGCTAGTTACCACAAGCATTTCTCTCCTTATTAACTCACTGCCACATAAGGAAATTTGCATAGGAATGTGTGATGTTACTAGCTAAGTTATTCCCACTATTAGCAGCCTTAAAAATTTAAGGGTGTGTTCGGTTTAAGAATTAGGTGGAACGGAATGGAACCGTTCCGCACCTAGAGGCCTTTCTTGTGTTCGGTTGGGAAAAGAAACGGAAACGAGGTGGTTCCTCAAAATGGAATATTCGCCCTATATTCGGAACGCACCCGTCCGGCTGATTCGGCCGGACCGAGTGGAACGTCTTGTTGACGAAAAAATTAGCACTAGCTAATCTCTCTCCCTCGTGCTACCTAACTGCTCTTCTATCTCTCTCCTGGACCGATTCATCCAGCGGCGCGGTGGCCGGCCAGCAGCGAGCGGCGACCGGCCAGAGACGTGGCGGCAGATCCAGCCAGAGGCGCAGCGGCCAACGGCACGGCGGCTGTCCGAGACACGGCAGCGGCCATCCATCCAGAGGCGCGGCGGCGCGGCTCCGACCAGCAAGCCAGAGGCACGGCGGCCGGCCAGCGGCGCAGCCACTGGCATTCAGCGGCACCCATTTATTTTTATTTTTTTAATATTGGATTAATATTGGTTAATGTTGGATTATACGTTGATTGCATAGTTAATGAAATTGCTTTAAAGCCATTCCATTCCATCTCCATTTTCCTTACCCAACACTGAAATGGAATGGAACCATGACATTCCATTTTAGTGGAATGCAACCATTCCATTCCACTCCATCCGGTTCGAAAACCGAACACACCCTAAGGGACAATGCATTGTTTCTTATAAATTAATGGTTTGGGCTCATGCATGTGTATAATTGAACTAGAAACATTTTTTACATACGGCTATATGTAAGGGTTGTATATTAGCTAGAATGCAACTTCCCTCTATATCTTCATTAAGTTAAATGACACATCAGCAAATTGGCTAGGATACTACCCTCCAACTCACACCCACCACTACTGGTGCTAGTCTCAGAGCTATGCGAATCAGGCCTGTGCCAATGCTGGTATCTTAGCTCTATATCCTAGGTGATTTGCTGACATGGCATGTGTATTAAGGAAGAGAGAGAGGGTAGCTGTATGTTACGGGAGAAACGACTCTTAGCGATAGTCCCGAGAGAGGGCAGTAATTGCATTGATCCCGTGTGCCCATCCCTCTTTCTATCTATGCCTTTTTCTTTCCATGAGCCCCCGTGAGCAGCAGAGAGTACCAGCAGAGACGGCGCTTGATTCGCCGCCGCCGGCGCCCTCCGTCGTGTTCCTCTCCGCCTGCACTCCTCTGCGCCATCGGCGCCCTCCGCCGTGTTCCCATTCGCCGGCGCACTCGCTGCTACTCCAATCCAACCCTCCATGGACGGACATGGACGGAGGGAGAAGGCCCCAGGAGCTTCAGTTCGGCCGCCGCCGCCGGCGCACTTCAGCGCCGCTAGTGCCGCCGGTAGCTCCCGCAGCAACACAGCAACAAATCTCTGGTAAGTCGACATATTTTTGGTTAGCTGCAGTAGTTCAGGTTAGCTGTAGTAGTTCATCAGTGTTAATAATCTGAAATTAGCCTGCAATTCTAATTTACTTGTTAGTCAAAATACTTGTTATCTATAGATGTGGAAAATCTAGCACGGTGCCTCTTAAACAGGACATGTGTTCAGTACTTTACAGATATGGCTTCAGTCCTGTAAACATGTGTATAGATGTGTTCAATCTTGTAAAAACTTGTTATCTATAGACGAACTGAAGCCACATTACAGATATGCGTTCATAATTGTAAATTATTGATAGATGGTCATGTCTTGTAAATATGTGTATAGGCAGCACAACGCACATGTACTGCTAGCACTAAACTCCTTCCTAAATATGTGTTCAGCTATGAGTTTAGTTCCATTCTGCTGTGAAGACTGAATTCCAACTGTAATACGTAATACCGCATCTCAATCTTAGTGCAGCAATATCAATGGATATCAAACTAAATTGTTGTGCATATTTCAGGTCAATGTATACCCATCCACCCGATTCTTTGCTAAGTTTCATACATAGTCCACATACCCCGCCATTTCCGCCAATGAATCGTCCATCCAGTTTTCTCAATCCCCAACAAGGACAGCCTAGCATGGAAAATTTCCATTTCGTTGGTGGCCCTCCACAATTAGGTTCATTTTCGACACCGCCACCACCACCGCGTACAAAAGGCATTCCATCATCTTCTCAAGCTGGTTCGGCCAAAGTGGCTGCATCATCTAAAGTTTCTTCCAAAAAGAAAAAACCCGTTGTCAATCTTGATGAGGATCCGGAGCCTGCCCGAACTGCACAACGTTTGACTTGGACAGCAGAGGAAGAGACCGGATTGGTAATGAGAAACTTTGCCTCAATGCTCTAATGCTCTAATATGGTAATATTCTTTTAGACTGATTTGCATGTGGGCACAACTAACTCCTTTTTCCATATTATGTAGGCAGCTGCCTGGTTGGAGCACTCTTATGATACAATCGATGGTAATAACAAGAAGAATGAGAGGTATTGGAATGAAATTGCTGCCGACTACAATAGTAACACGCCAGAAGAGAGATGCCACACAACTCAAGCAACATTTCCATAAAGTAAAGGCAAAGATCAATGCTTTTCATGGAGAATACTCTGATATCACTAAAATTTACACTAGTGGTTATTCCGAGGATCAGCTTCGAACAATGGCCTTAGAGAAATATGAGAAAAACAGAGGCACAAGTTTCCCACACCTGCTCATGTGGAACAAACTCAAGAATGATGGAAAATGGTTGGCCTTAATGGAAAAAATGAAGCAAGATGAAGGTAAGAGTCCATCGAACGGGATCGATCTCGCAGCACATGTTATAAATGTAGACGATGAGCAGCGGCCGCCTGCTGGTCGTAACAAAGCTAAGGATGAACGCAATGGTAAACGCAAGGCACCGGAGGCTGTGACGGTGATTGGAGAGAAACTGGAGAAGCTGATCGAGGTTCAGGCTGAGTCTAAGAAGGAGCGCCAAAAGGTCATAGAAAGTCAGCAGCGGCTGTCAAGTGAAAGGCTTCAAACAGCGAAGCTCGCGAAAGAGACAAAGATGCTTGATGTTTATGAAAACTATTACTAGCTGACACAAGTCTGATGGATGAGGGTGCAAAGGCTGCACGTGCGAGGGCAATGGCGAACATAGAATCAATGTTATTTCCTCAAGGAAACAGTGGTATGTGATCTTTAAAGTTGCTCATATTCTTCCAAAATTTTAAAATAATTGGATCCTTAAAGTATGTGACCAAACTGCATCATATTGTTTCCAGGACCATGCGGAGAATAAGGTGACGCTGAAGCCAAAGATTTATCTGTTGGAAGATAGGGTGTTGGATTTTTGGAAATCAAGTACGTAATTGGTGTGCCATTTTTTGGTTGCCTGTGTACCTGTCTATCTGAAACTGGATGGATGCATGTGTGAACTAGAAATTGAATTGTTGTCCGTGTGAACTTTAAAATGAATGATGCATGTGTGAACTTGGAAATGAATCTAGATGTATGCACGTATCAGCTAGAATCTGGATGGATGCATGTGTGAAGTAGAAACTGAATTGACGTGTGCACTAGGAAATAAATTGATGGTTTGTGTGTGTGTACGTTACATGACTGCATGTATCCTCCACCGTGACCCAACTCTTCCTCTCCAGCTAGCCTATATAAGCACATACCAGAGAAACACAATCACACACCATCTTCTCACGCAACATGTCCCATCAGCCGGATGATCCTGATGACACACATCAGGAAGATGATGCTGACACAAGCAACATTGATCCAGCTGATGTGTACTCGCTTGAAGAATTCATTGCCGAGGAGGATGTACAGGATTCCTTCATCGACGAGGTGGCGGTGAATCTGAAGGCAGACCTTGAAGATCTCCAAAGGAGCCTTCTTAGTCGGAGTGGTCCGAGGGAGTACAAGGACCGGCCTCGTGAAGAATCCCATCAGCGGTTAGTTGATGATTATTTCTCCGAGAATCCTCTCTACAATGACAAAGATTTCCGCCGAAGATTTCGGATGAGAAAATCCCTATTTCTACACATCGTCAATGCACTTGGTGAGTGGAATCCCTATTTCACCGCAAGGGTGGATGCCGTTCAGCGCGAAGGACTCTCTCCACTGCAGAAATGTACATCAGCTATTCGCCAATTGGCATACGGCACCCCTGCGGACTTGATCGATGAGTACATCAAGATTGGTCGGAGTACTTCGATTGAGTGCTTGAAGATCTTTGCGAAAGGCGTGATTGCAGTCTTTGGCGCAGAGTATTTGAGAAGTCCCAATACTGAAGATGTCGAGCGCCTACTTCATATCAATGAGAGTCGTGGGTTTCCTGGTATGCTAGGGAGTCTTGATTGTATGCATTGGCATTGGGAAAAATGTCCCGTGTCTTGGAGAGGTCAATTTGTTCGTGGGGATAAAGGTGTGCCTACACTTATTCTAGAGGCGGTTGCATCGCAGGATCTTCGGATATGGCATGCCTATTTTGGTATCCCGGGATCGAATAATGATATTAACGTGCTTAATCAGTCATCATTGTTCATTAACCAGCTAAAAGGGGAAGCTCCTCAAGTAGATTATTACGTCAATGGCAAGCAATACAAGCATGGTTATTATCTTGTGGATGGCATATACCCAGAGTGGGCTGCGTTTATGAAGACAATATCCCTCCCGCAAACTGAAAAACACAAATTGTTTGCCCAACACCAGGAAGGAGCAAGGAAGGATGTTGAACGTGCTTTTGGCGTTTTGCAGGGTCGATTTTCTATCCTACGTCGTCCAGCCCGTCTGTATAATCGAGGTCATCTCCATGATATCATGTTGGCTTGCATCATTCTTCATAATATGATAGTTGTTGACGAAAGAGAGAGTGCGGCAGATATTCTCGATTTAAATGAGACCGCAAGCACGTCGACCGTTCTGCCACCGGTATTCAGTCACAATGTTCCGGAATTTGCCGAAGTAATGCGAAGAAATTCTGATATCAGGAATCGCTCGACACATAAAGCACTTAAAAATGACTTGGTTGAGCACATTTGGGAAAAGTTTGGGCCAAAATAGTCTATTTTTCATGAAACGATGCATGTAGCCCGAAATATATTTCATATGATGTATTCGTACTTGTGCATGGACACCGTTAAGTTCTAAATCGGTATATCTTATTTGTGTGTGTGTCAAAACGTGAACATGAATTACTTCATGCCACAAATAGGCTACACTATTGACATGCAATTGGGATCTATTTAGCTATTAAATGCAATACCCCTAAGAGACAACACTTAAGAAACAATGCATTGTACTAGTTGTATCTTAAGATTTTAATGCTCCTATGATAACGTGCTAAGATACAATGCATTGTCACAGGCCTCAATGGCTTGATCTTAGCCGATCAATGACTTGGTCTTAGCCGATCGATCGAGAGAAGATATTTGGCGTGGTCAACCGAGGTGCATCGAGTACTGGTGCGCGCGCGGATGACAATTCTACAAGTTGCTCCGGCGGGTTTCACGGATCTGGTCTGCCGCTATGAATGGTTCCGATCCATGGAGCCGATCGATGAACCACATGGTCGCCAGCTGGAGTTGATGCAGCACATGATCGCCAGCTACACCGAGAAATAGAAAACCAAGTTGGAGGGAGAAAGAGACAGGCCAGACCAATGGTAGAAGTAGAACGACTCTGTCTGTGACGCGGTAGTACGTGTGGCCAGACCAATGATATTTACTTTTTATTTTTTTCGAAAGACGCCCAACAGGTCAGTACGAAGTAGTACGTGGTAAAAAAAAATTCGTTTAGGCACACACAGATGAGGACCAACGTCGTTTGTGGCCCAAAGAGGTGTAGTAGCTGTGTTAATGTGGCCTTACAGGAATGACGCCCAATGGAGATGACTCGGTTGGTTGATCCGCGTGGCCCAGTTCATTGGTATGCATGCCGCATTTGGCCCAGTTATAAATAAAGCCAAGTTCGAATACTTAGGTATATGAGTTTTTTCTTTCATATAGTGAATATCGTAAGATCTTTATTGATTGAGAACTTGCCTGTGGCAAGATGGTTAGGTGGGTGGTTGTACCCCCAGCCCACCAGAGTTCAAACCCCAGGTTTGACGCTGGTGTTTCTCATTTAAGGCGGAATATTCTTCAGTGGGAGGCGACGTTCCCGTCGACAGCGAGGCGCCCGTGGTGACTTCGTCAATCTCAAGACTCGACCCGCCGACTCAGTCTCTCGGAGGTGCTCATAGGGGTAGGGTGTGCGTGCGTGCGTTCATAGGGGTGAGTGTGTGCGCGTGTATATGAGCGCTTGCGTTGTACTGTGTTTCGCAAAAAAAAAAAAAAGTAAGATCTTTATTGATTCGGATGCAAAGTAAGTAGTATTACTGTAGTATATTGTTGTTAGAAATAGAAATAATGGGCTTAACTGTCACATATTATTTACCTGGTGTTGCAGGTTGTCACGTTCCATCCTCTGTACACTGGCTACTGACATCCTCTCGTCGGATTTCATTTCCCATGCAGGCTGCTCAATACAAGCAATATGCAAGGCACATTAATCATTTTTTTATATTGGATATTATCTTTGTCGTTCCCAAATTCAAACTGTGAGGCACATGTATTTTCTGCCGAAGTCAAATCTTTGCACGTTTGAACTCTATCTTTTACAGACGACAAAAAGAAAAAGAACAAACTACAAGGGCACCCACCGTCTGGTTTCATTTTTTTTTTTTTTTTTTTTTTTTTAGAATCCCCTAATGGACATGAAGGCGGAGCTTCGGAGCGAGGCTTCGGGGACTGCTGCTGGAGGTCATGTTAGTATCCTGGGAGGTGCCCAGGAGCTTCGCGACATCGTTGCGGTTCCGATGAAGGCAACGGAAAGGATGAGGTGCACCAATGGTACCGAATTGAGGCGTGGACGACGTGCATCGGACGCGAGGAAGGCGAGCATGACAGCGACCGACGGAGACACATGGCCTTGATTCCTTGTAGATAAACGTAGAGGACGACGAGAAAATGTCCCCGGACATGATGGATAGGCTCGGGGTGGCGTGAAATGATGGGGAAAACACTGGTGGCCGGCCTCGGATCTTCAGAGCGCGCATCCATGAAACGGCGCACTGACGTGTACCTCCAACTGCACACACTCCTCACCCTAGATGCCTCATGCACCCTCGTGCTCGCACCTGCGCGGAGGAATAGCCGCGCCCCGTCACGGAGCTGACTGCGCTCAGCCGGAGTCGAGGAAGAACGACATGGCGCGGACGACTGAATCTATCAGATCTAAGCCAATGGTTGGATGTGTCACCGACAGGTGGGCCCACTCCTAATTTGTGGGTCAAACAAATGACTCACTTTAGTCTTTGCCATGTCAGGTGTTTGTTGTGGCTTGTCACGTTCCATGCTCTTTATACTGGGTACCGACATCTTCGCTGTATACACGGCCTGCTCAAATTTCATTTCCCGTGCAGGTCGCTGAATATAAGGAATCTGCAAGGCATATTAATTAATATTTGATATTTGATATCATCTTTTGTTCTTCCCAAATTCAAATTATGTGGCACTCACATTTTCTCCCCCAGTCAAATCTTTGCACGTTCGAAATTATCTTTTACAGACGACATTAGGGGTATTAAAACTGAGCCAAAGAGAAGGCTTCTCACGCCCTCAACAATTGTGGTCGTCCGATCGGGGTATCTAGGCATTTTCGGCCGTCTATACTGTCCCTAGGGGACGCTATTCTCGCCATCAAATTAGACTTCCCTGGTTAATTGGGCCCGTAATAATCATTAAGGCCCATCTACTGCCTACAGACCTAAACTGAATGGCGGGGAGAGAAACTGATTCGTCGCCGCCACCACCATCGAGAGGAACGGCCATCCGAAAAGTCTTCGAAGGGGATCTTCTCCTGCGGCGGCGTTGGCGATTGGAGCGGAGGCGAGGAGCTGCCACCCGGGGACGGCTGCCAGGGGGCGGTGGTGCGCATGGTGGGGCGACGCGGAGAAGCTGACCCAGTAGGAGGCGCGGAGGTCAGGGAGCGGGGAAGAGGGGAGACGCGGGAGAGGAGGCACGTGGGACTAGAGGACGGACGGGTAGGTGATGCGGCGGCAGATGGGAGCGGAGCTGCATAGGGCGGACTGCGAGTCGCCGCCGTTGAGGAGGAGGAGCAAGAAGGGCGTCACCACGAGCGCCGCGAGGAGGAGGTAGATGGAGCGTCTGGGGCCGGTGGTGGGGGTGGGGAAGGCGTGAGGAGGCATTGGGCGTGGGACGGTGTTGATCTGTCTTGGGGTGGAGGTAGGTCACCTTGGGATACTTGGCCGTCTGTCGGAGTCAATGCCGGGGAGCGACGCGGTGGCACAAACCTGTGAGGTGCTTCGTTACGGTCAGAGGTTGTTTGGGAATGGGATTTGGACCAGCCAGCTTTTGGTAAGATCTCTGCAGCATCTGTTGTCTGCATCAGAATATTTGTTGTTTGTGTTCAAAGGTCGTACCTTTTGGTATAATTATGTTGGACTTGTTAGGATTTAATTAGTTTACTTAATTAAAGGGAATCCTCCCTATGTAAACCGTCGTGCGGTTGCTTCAGCAACCGACGCGACGCTCCCTCACGCCCCTCACGATCGGTCGCGTCTCTTCTTCGCGACGGTCCCCTTGTATAAATACTCGATTGTCAATGGAATAAAGAACACAGTTCGATTCATTTGCTTCTCTCTCGATCGCTCTCAGATTCTACTCCGAACACGTTATCAGCACTTGCTCGCTGGAGCGATTCCGACGCCGGCGAACTCGCCGGAAGAAAGAAGAACAGAGGGAGAAGAACAGGGGAAAAGGTGAGTATCGGAACCATGCCTAGAGTTCCGATGTACCTGCTTCTTCGCCTCCTTCGCGCCGACGGCCGTGGTCGTCGCTTCGTCGCTCGACACCGCCGCCATGGTGTGGGCGGACTCCGGCGCTTCCAGCGCCATGTGCGCGACATCCGCCGCTTCCGGCGTGGAGGTTGGAACCGCCAGGACCTCCGTCGTCGCCACCGGAACGGCGCGGGGCCCTCGAACCAGCCTGTGCAGCCGCCGGCGCCTCCCCAGCCCGTCGTGCCCGACCGGCTTCTCGCCGGTCCGGCCGCACCAAGGCTTGACGCCGACGAGAACATCGACCCGGCGCTGGCTGCTCCGCCGCCGCCGCCCTTCTGGCCGCCGCCGCCGTTTTGGTGCCCGAGGTCGCCGACGGTGGCACGCGCACCGGACGCGCCCCTCGTGCGGGTTCGCGACGGCGACGCGCTCGCCTTCGTGTCCGCACCAACCGGGGCCTCCGTCTTCGCCTTCGGCTCCGGCGTGAACGGCTCCTCCAACCACACGGTTGTCGATGTCGACGTCGTCGCGCCGCGCCTGCCGTCCCCGACACCGGCCACGCCACCTCCTTCACCACGCGCAGGCGCTCGCCGCCGCCTTCTGGCCCTCGGCCTCCCGCTGGCCAGCCCGTCGGCGGACTCGCCAACGAGCAGCCGCGGTCACCGCGCTGGCACCTGGAGCCCGGCCGCGCTCAGGCTCGCGAACGGCGCCTCCAACGGCGTCGCCCCGGGGACCCTGCTCCCTGGAGGATCCTCCGACGAGGAAGGGCGCGGTGGGAGCTTCTCCCGTCGCCGGTGATTGCATATGCGGCCGGCCGGCCTCGTGCTCTCCGTGGTTCAGTCGTGAGAATTGGGGATCGAGAGCATGGGATTTATTTCCGTAGTCTCTCTTAGATTGACCAGGTTGCTGCATACGTGGCCATGTGCACGCGGAGACACCAGCAGACCTTGCTGTCTACTCTGTTTTTTTACTGTATCTATTTGCTTAGTACTAGTTCAGTTCAGCAAATTAGCTTGTTAACAGTAGTTCTAGCAGTAATTTACTTCCTGTTGTAGACACTGTTGATTACAGTACAAGTTTTTCAGTACTGTTTTTCAGTTCAAGTACTATGTGTATCACTGAAAATGTGCAATGTAATATATTTCCGTGTGTGCACACGTTGAGATTTATTACGTTCCCATTTGCAATTGAGATTTTAAATTTCTTGCAAATATAGATGCAAAATCAAAGTGATTTCTCAAATTGATGTTTTGGGATCATGATGTGGTGTGTAGATTTATCTACCACTACTGTTTAAGCCTACATTTTGTCATTTTGACATTATGATTGCCAATGTGCTCTCCCATACATTTTAATTAAGTTATGACATAAGGCATTCGAAGTGTGAGTATCTACTCCGCTAATGCTGCTAGATCTACTCCAAAATTTCTTTTGGAGATTATCTACAACGTGTCATACTTAACAATTTGAGGTTCACACTAATGAGTTCAAGCCCACTTCTTGAAACTTTATTTTGCATAGTTCATTACGACATAACCATGATGGATTTTAATTTACGAATGTAAATTAATATTCTCTGGTTTACCATGTAGGTAAACGATGGCTCGAGAGTTTGATGCACTCGCTCTCAACGGCCACAACTACCCTATATGGGCCATGGACATCAAGATCTCCCTTGCGTCCCGTGGATTAGTGCGTGCAATCCAGACCCCGGAGAATCCACCTCCGGCTGGAGTGACGCCGCTGACAGATGAGCAAAAATATGCTGCTTTGTACATCATAAGGCACCATATTCACCCAGATCTGAAGTCTGAGTACTTGGAGGAAGAATCCCCTAGTACCTTGTTTCAGGCCCTCAAGACGAGGTATGAACAGCAGAAGGCAGTTGTCATGCCTGAAGCACTCCATGATTGGACACACCTCCGACTCCAGGACTTTAAGTCTGTCGGGGAGTACAATCATGAGGTTCATAAGATCAGTTCCAAACTGCGCTTTTGCGGGAAAGAACCTACTGATGCGGAGAAGATAGAGAAAACTCTGTCCACTATGCTCCCATCTGACAGGATCCTCCAGCAGCAGTACCGTGCTCGCGACTACCAAGTCTATTCCGATCTTATTCATATTTTACTTCAGGCTGAAAAGCATGATGAGCTACTCGCTAAGAATGGCTCTCAGCGCCCGGTTGGTTCTCAACCTCTACCTGAAGTTCATATGAATGTCGCGAACGGACGAAAGTTTGATGGTGGCTTCAAAGGAAAGCCCTCGAACTTCAATGGTAAGCGAAAGCGCAACCGGAACAGGAAGCCAGAAACTCAGACCGTGGGAAAGGCACCGCAAAGCCCAAGTTTGACAAAACTAAGCTTTGCGACAAGTGTGGATGCTACACGCACCCCACTGACAAGTGCAAGACCCCAAAGCATCTGGCCATTCTGTACCAGCAATCCCATGGACGCAACGCACCTCGAGGGAAAAGGTTTGAAGCCAACTTCAACCTTCATCCAGATGGCACGATGGAGCTGGTTGTTCGCAAGACGTTCCCCGGGACCTAGCAACGCCGTTACTCTCCTTCCGTCAGAGGACCCTACAGGAACGGAGGACATGATGGTTGAGTACGCCTCAACCGACGTGTTTGGAGACTTCGACTAGTCCCGCTACCTCCTTAGTGATTGATATATTCATGTCCATTTGTGATGTTGTAATAGAACATAAGTATTGTTGTCATTTATATTGTATCAGCACTTTGATATAATAAGATTGTAATCTATGTATTTAAATAAAGGATTCTTATTGAAAATTCTTCATTTTTATATATAGTTCTCTACGGGAACAATCCGATGGAAGAGGAATTATGCCTTGTGGACAGTGCTACCACAAACTCCATACTGAGGGAGTTGAAATATTTCCAAACTCTGAAAAAGATGAATGGAGATATTTTGACAATCGCTGGACGCGATACGGTAATTGTTGGCACTGGACGTGCCATATTTACCCTCCCAAGTGGTACACAAGTGACAATTGAGGATGCCCTGCTGTATCCCGATTCTTCACGTACCCTAATCAGTTATCGAGATATCCGTAAGAATGGTTTTCACATTGAAACCCATGAAGACAACAAAGAGGAGTATTACTCTTCACAAAAGATACGGATATGGCAAGCAAGTACTTGAAAAAATTCCTTCTCTGTCGTCCGGACTGTACTATACGTACATTAAACCCGTAGAACATGTTGCTTACAAGGTAATTTTCCAGAATGTTAACGCATTCCAAACCTGGCATGATCGCCTAGGCCATCCTGGTATCGGGATGATGAGGAAGATTACTAGCAATTCCATTGGTCACAATTTGCTTGAGTCCAAATTTCCTCAGTCGTCAGACTTTGTGTGCACATCATGTGCCACGGGAAAGCTTATTCTGAGGCCTTCGCACCTCAAGATACAAGCTGAACCACTTCAATTTCTTGAACGAATTCAAGGAGACATTTGTGGTCCCATCCAACCATTGTCTGGACCGTTTAGGTATTTCATGGTTCTATTGATGCATCTACACGATGGTCACATGTGTGCCTTCTTTCCACACGGAACCATGCATTTGCCAAGATAATGAGGGAAGTAATTAAGTTACAGGCCCATTATCCAGAAAGTCGAATTAAATCAATTCGCATGGACAATGCTGCAGAATTCTCCTCACGTGCTTTCAATGACTATTGCATGGCCCTGGGGATTGAAGTTCAGCACTCTGTTCCATACGTCCACACTCAAAATGGTTTGGCTGAATCCCTAATTAAGAGGATCAAACTCATTGCAAGACCTTTGTTGATGAATTGCAGCTTGCCAACGTCGTGTTGGGGTCATGCAGTTTTACACGCTGCTGACTTAATACAATTGCGACCTACTGCATATCACAGTACTTCCCCTCTGCAATTGGTACGTGGAAATCCACCTAGCATTTCCCATCTGCGTAAGTTCGGATGTGCTACATACATCCCGATCTCACCACCTCAGCGGACATCCATGGGCCCACACAGAAAACTGGGGATCTATGTGGGGTACAAATCGCCGTCGATTATTAAGTACCTGGAACCCCTTACTGGGGATCTATTCACAGCCCGTCACGCTGATTGTATATTTGACGAGGAACATTTTCCGGCATTAGGGGGAGATTTCAAGTACCAGAAAGAATGCCCGGAAATTGATTGGAATGCTCTTGCCATTTCAGCCTCCGATCCACGTACCCAAGAGACTGAACTCCAAGTTCGGAAAATCATAAATTTGCAACATCTTGCAAATAATCTGCCAGATTCATTTACTGATCTAAAAGGTGTCACAAAATCCTTGAATCCGGCCAGAAATGCGCCCGAAAGAGTGGAGGTACCAACTAAAACCACTCAACTCCCGTTCCCAAAAAGAGGGGGAGTAGTACGGCCTCTGACCGGATCCTGCTTCTCGCAAGCAGCAAAGGAGAGTGAGGAGAAACTCCTCAAAGTCAGTAAATGCAAGTCAACTCAACGTTGACAAACACCTTATGGGTAGTATACACCCAGTGGAAGGGCAACCTCCACAACCCAGCTCCAGCTTGCACACACTGGCTGGGACATCGGAACACCTAGACTCACGCGTATTGGGAAATCACGAAGAGTCATCAACGGTGCACGAGATATCCATCAACTATATCGATTCTGGAGAATCATTCAACCGTAAGTCTACGATTGTCGACACTTATTTTTCTGCTACAATTGCAAATACCCTTCTTAATGATCATGATCCAAGGACTATCGTTGAGTGTGAAAAACGCTCCGACTGGCCTCAATGGAAGGATGCAATACAAGCAGAATTAGCCTCGCTTAATAAAAGGAAGGTATTCACAGAAGCAATACCTACACCTCCCAGTGTTTTCCCTGTGGGATTCAAATGGGTTTTCCTCCGGAAACGGAATGAGAACAATGAGGTGGTGAGATACAAAGCAAGGCTCGTAGCACAGGGTTTCACGCAGAGACCCGGCATTGATTTCAATGAGACATATTCTCCAGTTATGAGTGGTATCACTTTCCGATATTTAATATCTTTGGCAGTGCAAAATCGTCTATCTATGCAGTTGATGGATGTCGTGACCGCATATCTTTACGGGTCACTAGATTCGGACATTTACATGAAGGTTCCTGACGGAATCTCTGTCCCGGATGCAAGCGCAAAACGCAACATGTACTGTGTAAAACTGAACAAGTCTTTATACGGCTTGAAACAGTCGGGGCGGATGTGGTACAACCGACTTAGTGAGTTCCTTCTTCAAAAGGGTTACTCCAACAGTGATGACTGCCCATGTGTTTTCATCAAGAAGTCCTCTTCAGGATTTTGCATCATTTCCGTGTACGTCGATGATCTCAACATCATTGGCAACGCACAAGATATTGATGAAGCACGCAATCATCTAAAGAGGAATTTGAGATGAAGGATTTGGGTAAAACCAAATTTTGCTTGGGTCTCCAACTCGAGCACCTTCCCTCAGGAATAATGGTACACCAAGCTGCCTATATCCAGAAAATATTGGAGAAATTCAATATGGACAAATCCTATCCGTCTAAAACTCCCATGGTGGTTCGATCTCTAGACGTAGAGAAAGATCCGTTCAGGCCGAGGGATGATGGAGAAGAGATGTTGGGACCCGAGGTTCCATATCTCAGTGCCATTGGAGCGCTTATGTATCTTGCAAATTGTACGAGACCTGACCTCGCATTTGCAGTGAATCTACTTGCTAGACACAGCGCAGCTCCCACCAAACGCCATTGGGCGGGAGTCAAGAATGTCTTTCGATATCTCCAAGGCACAAAGGATCTTGGCCTATTCTTTCAGTTCCAGAGAAACCTGGACTCTAGTATGATTGGATACGCTGATGCTGGCTATTTATCTGATCCCCATAATGCCAGATCGCAATCCGGCTTTGTGTTCCTACATGGTGGAACGGCCATATCATGGAAGTCTTCGAAACAGACTCTGGTTGCAACGTCCACCAATCATTCTGAAATAATTGCAATATATGAAGCATCACGCGAATGTGTGTGGCTTCGCAGGATGATAAACCACATACAAAGTCATGTGGAATTGGTTCTATCGAATCACCTACCATTATCTACGAAGATAATGCGGCTTGTGTTGCACAGATGCAAACAGGATACATCAAGAGCAATATCACTAAGCATATTGCCCCAATTGTTTTATCCTCATCAACTCCAAAGAGTGGGGAAATAAACATCTTGCAAGTTAAATCATGTGATAATCTCGCTGATCTTTTCACGAAGTCTCTACCAACTTCAACATTCCAGAAATACATTCATGGGATTGGTATGCGACGGCTTCGGGATTTGCAAGAGTCAGGGGGAGTATCTTCCTGAACTATTCCTGTTCAAAGCATCATATTACACTCTTTTTCCCTTTATGAGTTTACTTTTCAGGTTCTCATTAAGGTTTTTAATGAGGTAATATCAACATAAGATTATATGTCATACTTTCTGTTTTCCCCACCGGGGTTTTTAGGAAGTATACACGACATATTTATTGCCCTCTAAATTCTATGGATATACTTCATATCGAGTTAACAGAGGCAATAATCATTATATGTTGGATCATTTTCTCCTTATTTTCCCACAGGGTTTGAAGGAGTTTTACCAGCATATCCTACACTACTCCTCACATTTTTCCCACAGGGTTTTTGGAGGAGATTATTCCAAGGATGTTCAATCGCAAGTACAAGGAAGGATTAGGGGGAGTGTTAGGATTTAATTAGTTTACTTAATTAAAGGGAATCCTCCCTATGTAAACCGTCGTGCGGTTGCTTCAGCAACCGACGCGACGCTCCCTCACGCCCCTCACGATCGGTCGCGTCTCTTCTTCGCGACGGTCCCCTTGTATAAATACTCGATTGTCAATGGAATAAAGAACACAGTTCGATTCATTTGCTTCTCTCTCGATCGCTCTCAGATTCTACTCCGAACAGGACTGTAGCAATTCTTAGTTTCATTTTAAATTTTATAAGTGTCGGTTCCTCGTTGTAGAGCATACACGTATTAGATTAGTTGACCATGTTGTGATTCTTTTTGCAGCACTCGAAGCATCTTCCAAAGGAAATAAGTACATCCATTTGTGCCTGTGGTGATCACTACGAACCAGTTTTTCTTGTTCCTCCTCTAGGCTGTGCTATGCGCGGTAGTGCAGTGTGAATGTATATGGCCCGCATTGTTCTCGTTTCATAAATCATAACTACATTATACACATTCTATTCCCCCTAACAAGTCCAGGATAAATCATATAGATATAGTATTAATATTGGCTCAAAATTCAGTTTGCTTTGGGTAATTCCAGATATCACTGCAATTGTTACATTTCCTGAGTGAAGAAAAGGCTTTGTAGCTTTCAGAATTTTGTAGGCAACCTATGTAGTTCTTTTTTAAAACCACGTGCTGCTTTTATGCATTTGCAGCTGTCTTCTGGTGACATCTGTGATATGTGTTTGTGTTGCAGGTTGAATGCGGAAATTTGTTCGCTCGCAGAGACAAGTCGGTAATCGACAAGCTCACCTCGCCCTGCGTCATTATCTTCTTCTAGGTCTCGCCTGCTCTGCATCAAGGTGAGGTATCTGTAACTGGTAATTCGTTGCCTGTTGGGTGGTGATTGCATGATGTTATTTGTTTGCCTGATGTTTTCGGTCGTTCCGTTAATTCCTGTGCGAGGATTAACGGCGGCTCTCGGCTTAGCGCCCTTCCGCTCCTTCTGTCCACGGTATATATAGTCTATTTTGTTCTTTGGATCCGACGGTTGCTTGCAAAAGATGAGAACTGGGCTGTTAACATGCTAGGCGAAGCTGATATGGTCCATGTATTTTCCATTGCGTTTACTCTTGATCATTCCTGATTTTTGGCACTGTATATAATCTATGTTTTATATACGTCCACGGATGGAATAACCATTTACCAACCCTACACATGTCAGGGCAAATAATGATCTTGCACGTGAAGCTTCTTATACAATTCACGATGATGTTTTCATCTGCATCATTCTTTAGGCCATAAAATGACTTGCCACTTACACTGCCACTAATAATTATTGAATATGAAACTAAGGATGTGGGCTTAGAGTTTGGCAGCATATGTTGGTGCGAAAAAACTTCCTCCAAGTTCATCACACATCTGAGAGCGTGCTGGTAGCTGTTTACTCTGTAGTTACACAAAATAACAATTCTATACTAGATGAACTAGACATATCAGAATTGTTGAGAATTTCTTATGCAGTGCCAACTCATTCTTTTGTAGCACGGACTGTGTTCGTTCCAATTTAGAAAATGGTTGCTGGTCAATCTGCTATTTACTTAATCGGAGTAGCTGCCACTTGCTTTTATGAATTCGACAGTTAGTTTGCAGTATGATTTAGTTCTCCTAGAGTTTGTTTTTCCCTGTAGGTTATCATGGTAAGAAAATTAGTTCGCAGTTGTGAATTAGTTCTTTCTAGAATGGAGCCAAAAGATACTGCCTTTGATTATTGTCAGTTTCAGTTTGACCAAATATATATAAGGAGCTAAACGGATACAAGTTTCTTATATAAATTAAAAACTCGGTTGTTTTCGACTATGTTAACTATGGACTAATATATTAAAGCTTTTTTTTTTGTCTCTACTACGTACCCTATTTTGACCAATTTTCAGTGTCCAGTAACTTTGATCCCGATGCCCAGTTTTATGTGCTCTATTCTACAGATTAATCCCTGTGACAATTATTGTCTTACTAGGTTATCGCCCATGGACCATATGAGGTGATCTCAAGCATTAGTTCAGGAAAATATATAAGATGCGACATGGAGTTCTGTTTTTAGTCCTTGCATCTACCATTAGGTAACTATTCTTCAATATATTAATAGTTTACATTTTGCATTCTCGTCCCATTGTCTCTTACGCGATAATTCCTTGCTCATATGAAGTTCGAAAAAAAAATCGTTGCAGACCAATATTGTTGATCTCCATAAGTTGTTCCTAGAATTTGAAGCAGAAGGGTTGTCTTCCCAGAGAAGAAAATATGGTGCAGCTTAGAATGTTACCCTTTGTACTATGCTTCTGAAACAAGTAGGCGATTCTGAGTTTGTGGAGTTAATTGTAATGACTACTGCCATTTACAGAACTGAGTACTGTTTGTATGAATATATGAAACCAATGATATATGATGTGTCATATATATTATGACGCTGACCACCACAAAAGTTACCACTTGGCTTAGTCTTGGTTGGTGCTCATGTCTCTGGATATTTAGAAACATTTCTAGCGTTCTATTAAGAAAATAGATGGATGAGGTAACGTGTGCTATCATGATGTACGTTATTATAACAAAAATGGCCAGATAATTCATAATGGCAATTAAATTTACTCAAAATAACACTTCAGACGTTTACCTTATTTTGAATATATTAAACTTCTAGCTGAAATCCAAATAAATTTCTATGATTACCTAACATTCAATAGTCCTAAGAAACGGGCGTGGCAACGCGCGCCACCATGATCTAGTAAAAAATAAAAGAGCAACCGCGAGGGCACCCACGGGAGGTGCTATACACCGCTTTTACCGGCGCTTCTGCCGCCTGCAGAAGAGGACGCTGGGCTCGGCCCATTTAGATCGCTTCGCTTCTTTCCCCTAGCTACGACCGCTGCTTTGTTCAAAAAAAAAAAAAAAAGACTAAGATCGCTGCTGTACTAAAAAAAAATACGATCGCGTGCTCCAGTTTTCTGTAACATGCTTTTTATAGTTAGAGAATCAGAACCTTTTTTAAAATTTGAACAAATTTAAAATCTGAAAAAAAATTCTAGTATGAACAAGTTTCAAATTTGAACATTTTTTATCACAACAAATTTCGAATTTGAACTAATTTTTCAAATCAGAACAATTTTTAGATCTGAACATTTTACCTTCTGAACAATTTTCAAATCGGAACAGTTTTTAGATCGGAATAAATTTTAGAATGGAACATTTTTATATTTGAACAATTTTCGAATTTGAAACTTTTTCAAAATTAAATAATTTTCTTGAACAATTTCGAAATTTGAACAGTTTTTAAAATTTGATTTTTCTTTAAATTTGAACATTTTCAAATTTGAACAAATTTTCAAATTTAAATAAATTTCTTGAACCGTTTGCACATATGAACAATTTTTTAGTTTGAACAAATTTGAAATCTGAACATTTTCTTATATCGGAACATTTTTCAAAATAATATGCATGTGACAGAAAGTAAAACGTAAAAGAGGAAAAAAAAAAAGGTACGTACCTGCAGTCCTATTGCGAGCGAGACTCTGATTGGTATAAATGGGCCTGGCCCAGGAAGTAGCGCGCGGAGAGTCGTCGCGGGCGGCGCGAGCGCGGCGTGCCGCTAAGAGCGGCAAATAGGCCGCACCCACCGTCCCGCTGTAAGCCAAGTCCCCCACAACGGGCCGTCCACTGGGCTCTGGCAGTGAAGGGTGAAGTGTGAGGCCCAAAAATGCTTCTCGATGACTGTCCTTGCTCTGAAAAAAATAATCTCGATGATTGTCCAATCATGCCTGTCCCCAGATATGTATGGACGATGCACCAACAAAAAAATATCAATTCTTCACCTGCATCGATCTCCGACCCCAAATATGTAAATGTAGTTCCAAAGCCAGATATGTATGGATGATTGTTACCAACAAAAAATGCGGCAAAGTAGTAATCTAGTTCTAAGCTGCATTCACCCATATGGCAGTGGCCGCCATTGCAATATCCTTTTTTCAGGCAGTTTGGTGGGGATCTACCTGGTTGCACGCTCTTCTGTACCAAAGCAAACGAAGAATGGTGGACTGGTCCTGCCAGCAAATACCAAATTACTTTTTTAGAAAAAAAAAAGGATTCCAAATTACTATACTCTCCGCATCTATTAACTCCTCATACTTAATCAGGCTACCTACAAATCTAGGCTCCCAGTGGTAAATTACATAAAACCGTGGATTTAACCAGTTTATAAGTTATCAACTACAGGTGGGTCGATAAAACTGACATAATAACACTCCCAAGCAGAGTACAGAAACGCCCACACAAGCATCACAAGCAGATTAATAAGATCCAGTACATGCACCACCTTCCTTCCTTCCTTCACACAAGTTGTGTCAAGTAACAACAATCACACACAAAAGCTCTTTGACACAACAGATCAAACAATCAGCTGACGGTCTCAGCCGCAGAATCACTCCGTAAGTTCATTCATTCACAGGGAATCTGGGAAGACAAACCCGTGTTCCTACCTCAAACCCGTGTTCCTACCTACATGGAATTTAATTAACAGCTTCTATAAAAATAATCGGTGTCAAGCTTCTCCTAATTTACTTGGTCAGTTTTATGGTATATAAACCTACAGGTGTGTGTGTTTAAGACAAATTGACATGATCTTCGTCGCCACCATCAAATTCAACTTAATTGCAGGAGGAGATATTTGCAGCTCAGGTGCATTCTCGTTCATTGACTCAAGGTAACTGCCATGAGATGAACAGACATGATAGACCAGGTTAGAGCAAAAAAAATAAACACAATGCCATGACCAGCATTCTCAACCAGAAAAAAAGGAATGGAAATTCGAGCATTTGGTCAATAGCACAGAAAGTGGCTTAGAGGCAGGATGAGGATTAGGAACTCGAATTCCATGCTACCAATGTGTCATCCTATTTTAAGTGCATCAAGATAATTGCATTTGAACACTTCAATACAACTATTCCGTCCCAAGTAAAGTTTCTA
This sequence comes from Poa pratensis, assembly GCA_947311845.1. NCBI lineage: Eukaryota > Viridiplantae > Streptophyta > Magnoliopsida > Poales > Poaceae > Poa > Poa pratensis. The sequence goes on from CAMZMU010000006.1 coordinate 518,155, forward strand.
CGGATATATTAAAACCACCATTTAGAATGAGGGAACTTCCCTGAACCTCCCACAACTTGGGAAGTACCCGACAGTCTCAGGTCGCCGCATGATCACTCCACAACTTCATTCGCCAGAGAAAGACAAACCCGTGTTACTACCTACTTGGAATTTAATTAATGCTCGTAGCTTCTATAATAATATGTGGCGCCGTGCTTGTCCTCTCATTTAGACCACCATGGAGAGAGAGCACTCTGGAGTCTTGTGTCCCCTTGTACATGTATACTTTTGTGAAAAGATGGCATGTTCCGACTCAATTCGGCCTATTTCCTGCTAGTCACTGGCCAAATGATGATACCATTCATGTACTGTATGTATGGAATAACAAAACCATATGCACGAGTGGAGCAGTGCTGCCTAATTGCGCTGTATCTAAAACCTTAACACGACCTAGAGGGGGCCTGGAATGTTCTTCCACGTCTACGAGCTACCAAAGTCATACTATACTATACTCTGTATCTATCATGTCCTCCTAATCATGCTAGCTACAAATCTAGGCCCCAGTGGCGTCAGCACTAACAGAAACAGGACTTCCAGTTAATTACTTATAATGTTATCACCTCTACAGGTGTGTTCACAAAACTGACACTCCAGACCAAACTTTGACGACCACCAAATTTGATAAAAATGCATGGAAAAAAAAAGAGACTTGCAGTTAATGTCATTCTCGCTCACTGACTCAAAGGTAACTCAACTGTCATGATATGAACATGCATGATCTCGAGAAAGATGTGGCAACAGGCATTAGCAATGGTATAACAAAGTGTTTGATGCAGGACGAGGAAATGGAACATTTGTGGACCTGGAACTACATGCTACATTGTCAGTCTCAGGTTAAGATTTGAAGGAAGAAATTCTCTGCTCACTTGTTCTAAATGAATCAGGATCGTGCATTTCAACACTTGAATACAGCTCTCCCGTCCGAGGTAGTAAACAATTTTTCCAGATACATTAAAACCACAATTTAGAACAAGGGAGCTTGTCTGGTCCTCGCACTAGTATTTACTACAAAATTCAGTGCAAAGCCCTTGGTCCAAACTGTTCTTTATTTAGCTCTACTATTGTGCAAGTCATTCTACAAAAAACAGGGTGATCCCAAGGTAAGGTGTACAGTTATTACCATATAACCTGGAACAACACCACACTCTTGGCTCTTGGGACACTTCAGATAACAAAGAAAAGACTATCGACCGCATACAAATCAAGTGCACAAAAAGAGCATGGGTGCATGCATGCATGGATAATCTGCTCCAAACACAGGAGAGAGAATGACCGCTTCTCAAATTCATGCAATTGGCATAACAATCAAAAGTATCCTTGCTTCCAAATCTGCACCAAATTACAACCTAACCAAATGACTTGTGCAGCCACGCTACAAGTAAATTAATTTAATCTAATACTCTTGCTGTCATAGTTTGGCAATATATAGAGAAAAATGAGCTGAATATTCCAGCCTTGTTTTGACCTCTCTTCAAGATAGCACGACATCAAGGTCACATACAACAGCACAATCAGAAACGGAAAAGGCACAAGTTGGACAGAGAGAGCAAGCCACACGATGATACCTTCTTGTCAGGCTGAACTTGAGGCCGGAGGCGACGACCTGCTCGTGAGGCTACATGGTGCAGGCCGTCCCCAACCTCCCCTGTTGCGTCCAGGCCGTCCACCTACTTCGCTTCAGCGTCGCCGTCGGCATCCAAGCCAGAGACAACGCCCAACTCCAGCAGCGCCGGTGAGCGGCAAGGCGATGGACAGCAACCACCAACCATCCTATAATTTCAGAAAATGGTTCGAATTTAACTTCCACACGAGACCTTGCAATCTCAAGATTTATTGTGTGCTTGCTGCTGCAATCTAAAGAACAGCACCACTAATTCTACCATGCATCGATACTTGCAAGATGTCTACAACAGCAGCGGGCTACGAATCACAAGATGCAACCTTAGACAAGAATCGATGCAGCCAGCAGCAGATATAGCTAAGGAAGAGGCCTCACCTGCGAGGAGAGAAGTTGCGGACGGCCGGGGGCAGGAGCAGGAGCGCAGGTTGCAGCTTGGGGGCGTGGAAGACGACGACCTCACGGACTGCCTGCCGTCGGGCGTCCTCGCAAAGACGACGACCACGACCTGCAGCGTGAGGCAGAGGACGGGATCCGAGGCTCGCGCCGACGCGTCGCCGTCCTGGTGGCCAGAGAGCCGTGTAGCGCCGCCGTCACCGAAAACCCTAGGCCGGCCACGCGCGTGCCGCGGTCCAGCCAGCTCGACGGAGCGCCGCGCGTCGATGCGCGCACGCGCGCGCCGGCGAGCCAGCCAGCCGCGACACCGTGGCTCCAGGGCGGCGGCACATCTCTCTCCGGCAGAGCAGGAGCACGGGCGGTGGCGCTCGATCTGGTTGGGGAAGACGAACGGAGCGGATCGGGGAGGAGGGGCCGGCGGAATATAGGAGAGAGGCGGCGGCGGAAGGATCGAGGAGCAGGCGTGGGTGGAGTGAGAGCAACTCCTACGCGCCGACCCATTTAGGGTCCGCGCGTGGTCCGTTTTCATCCGGCTGGGCCGGGCAAACGGACTGAATCATCCGCGCTCGTCCGCGCACAGGCCAAGTGAACCCAACGCGCCCGACGCATTTCACTTTTTTTTTAAATACTTCGTTACTAAACGGGCCAAAAGGCCTAAATAGATACATATATAGAGGGGATGGGCCACAAACGGCCAGTTTAGACAACTAAAAAAAAAAAATTACTCTAGGATAACATACTCCGGCGAGTTCCGGAGGTGCGCCGGGAGCGCAGCAGCGCCTGCTCCGGCCCCGGCGCCTGCTCCGGCCCCGGCGCCTGGACCACCACCGGGTCTTGCTGCGGTGCCGGCTGCTGGACCTCCTGTTCGCCGCCCCACGACCACCACATGCCGTAGAGCTCGGAGGGCAGGGTGCGCTCCTCCGGCTCTTGCGGCATGAACGTGTACCACGGCGCCGTGGCCACCGACTCCCGGAGCACACGCTGGAGCTCCTCGTCGTGCTCGTCGTCTTGAGGGGCGGGGGAGGGGGCTGCGCCAGGGACGCCGCCACGGCGAGCTTGAACTCGTCGTCGTCCTCCTCCATTGCCTCCTCCTTCGGCGCAGGCAGGGGCGGGCTGCCAATGCGGAGAGGGGCCGCCGGAGCCCGCCGCAGGTGCGGCGGTGGCGATGACGTGGCGCGTGGTTCCGGGGCGCGGCCGAACAGACTCCGCCGCCGGAGGTCGTGTTCCTCCCGGAACCACGTGTCCCAATAGCGGGAGTCCGCGGCAAAGCGCGGGTCGCGCCTGTACGCCAGGGGGAGGCGTGCACGGCGCCGCCTTATCTCCTCCTGGCGGGCCTTCCCGCTGGCGGGGACGGCAGGCACCGGAATCCTTTGGGGATTCAGGTGCCAACCGTCGGTGAGCTTCACGTCACCGTGCGGTACGGGAGTGGCGTGCTCCCAGTACCACCAGCAGTCGTCTACGCTGATGTAGACGCGCTGGCGTTCGCGCGATGCGTTCGGGGCGGCCCGGGGTGGGGCGGCGTTCGACAGAACCACCGCCCCCGGCGGTGCGAGTTCGAAGGGAGGGGGAGGGGTGGGGTTGGCGATGGAGAGCGACGGCGTGGGTGCCTGGAGCTGCCGGCCTCGCCGTCGTTCCTGGTCTTCCTTCCCCACGGGAAGCCCATGGCGGTGGCGGGGGAGGTTGCCCTAGGTTTGCGTGTCGGCGGCGGGGAAGCAGGCGCAGTGGGGACTGGGGAGTGATGTGGCGTCCCCATCCCCAGGGTCCCATTTAATAGGACCTGCGCAGCTAGGTGAGGGGCCGGTGAGCCACTGACCTGCGGTCCGGGAGGCGAGGCGGCGTCGTTGACTGGTCCCGCGCGGATCAACGCGGTTCATCCGCGCACGTCCGCGCCGACGCATTCCTGCCCCAAATTTGGGACAGAAATGGGTCGAGACGGACCAAAACGGGCCATCCGCGCGCCAATTTCCTAAATGGGTCGGCGCGTTGGGCCATGTTTTGGCACCGCCCGGATGAAAACGGACGCGGCCGGACCAAATGGGTCGGCGCGTTGGAGTTGCTCTGAGGGGATAGGGACGAGAGACCAGAGCGAGGTGGTGTGGGTCTCGTGTGATGATTTTGGACCCAACTTCCCGCTTGGCCCGAAAACAAAATTTGGGCTAGAAAATCAAATTTCGCTGGCGGGATCTCTGCCAAAATTTTCTGAGTCTCCCTTTTCTCCATGTGAATTTATCACCTACGAACCCAAGGTCATAAAGGTTGCAATCCAAGAGGGCATCCCGAAACCCTTGCATACATCTTTGAGTTCTAGGTGCACCTCCATCCTTTTCATCGTCATGCAGAATTTCGTTGAATTCACCTAGAACAATCCAGGGAAGATCCACCATACCATTGAGATCCCAGAGGTAGTCCCACGTTCCCAGATTAACATGTGATCAACGGAAAGTTTGCGTTTGATTTTTTCTGCCCTTGCTTTGTTCAGATGAGTCCCATACAGAAAGAGAACATCTGGTTTGAGTCGCTCCTGGAAAGGCAAGAACGACCGCACCACCGGGGGCTTTTTCAAGACCCGACAGTTTTGACCTACGATTTTCATTGCGCCCGGTCGAGCTCCTCAGAGCTCGCCGATCTCATGTTGATGATTTCCTCCTCAACTGGCGTCTCGCTTCTATGTCTATTGCTACCTTCAGAGGATGCTTCGGATTCTTCCTCCGTTTCTTTTCCATCACGACCGCGGTTCCCATGTATATCTTGTTGCGGGTCAGTGTATGTACCCACCTTGAGTTGGTACTCTAGCGCCAAAGCCCTCTTCCGGGATGATGGGTTTTCTCAGCATTTGTGCCTCGTGCATTCTTCGATGGACTAGAGCATGTGTCCTTAATATCTTCATCTGTGTTCTTGTCGGATTGCCAAGAATATGTACCCCTCCTGGTCCTGTTGCCACTCCTTCCTCCTCGACGTCCTCCTCTAGGGTTGCTACCTCCGCGGAAGGGAGTTCACTACGGTTTAGGTGCCAGGAGCCAGTTCCCCCATTGCATATCTTTATCCTTCATGTTTTCCATTCACATGTTCTAGGTGAACATGTCCCAGAAGGCCACAAACAAAACAGAACTTCAGATGATTTCTTTTGGTCTTTTGTGATAGACACAAATCTGGTTACTGGCTTGTTTACATCCAATTTGACCCTAATTCTGATTTGGTTCCCATCCCCTCGGGGTGTGAGATTTTTCATAAGGATTTGAGGATCTCCTTCTTCCTGTAAGCTGTTGGCAAACCCTTCGGTTGGATCCAAATCGAAATGTTATTCATATCCACTTCCTCTTTCTTAGTGTATCCATTGTATCCCTCAATCGGGACTCCATTGTCTCTGAAGGTCCATGTGGCTTGCTGTAGGATCCTATTCCAATCACCTAAACACTTCACTTTTAAGGTGAAAAGATTCTTGGGCAAGGCTCCATGCCATCCTCATGTAGGAGTACGGTTTCCTAGAGTACGGTTTTGATGTGTGTACCCTGCAGATCGCCATGAATTTGGTCTTTGGTTGTTCATGAGGAAACTCCTCGTCAAAATTGAGATCTTCTTCTTCTTCTTCTCGTAGATCCAGGCGCTGGAGTAGACCGTTGATCGGAATCGACTTCCCCTCTCGTCGCCCGAGGTTCTGCTCTGCGCCGATGATCCTGAAGCTTCGCTCGCCCTGATCCTAAACATGTCGTAAACACTATCTCGATCCCTCTGTACTTAGATTGAAATTCTTTTGACTGGCCAAGAAAAGGATCTTCGCCCGGGAAGGATTAGGGATCGCTATCGTAGGCGGATAGGAAAATCGAGTAGAACTCACGTCGGAAATCAAGTTTCCGCCGGAGGAGTCTAAAACCCTAGGCACTGCCAAGGGGAGTCTGTTCTTATAATTCTTGTTGGTCGGGTTATCAGAAGAAGAGTTCACACACTAACTGCTATGTACACATTATTATCAGGTAGGCACATAGACTTATGGGCTGATGTAAGTATTGTTAGTATTCCACAAGACGTGGTGGTATGCTGAGAGATACTTATGTGAATCAGTGACTTGATGTCAATCAGTCGCGGAAAAATATTAGGTGTGGTCAAACAACGTGTATCGTTTGTTATGCATCCCGGATGACAAGACAAGTTGCTCCGGGCCTCACGGATCTGGCCGGCCGCTATTAATGGATCCATGGAGCTGATCGATGAACCTGGCTCTGGAGTTGATGCACCACAAGCACTTGCTCGCCAGCTACACCGGTCGACAAATAGAAAACCAAGTTGGAGGGAGAAAGAGATAGGCCACTGCTGTTCCGGTAGTTTTTTTTAACAGGGGGAGCGCTTGAAAGGAGCAGTAATCACTTCATCAGATCGTTACAAATTACAGCACCGTGATTACAAAATGCCATCCTGAGAAACTAGTTTGTCTAGCCAAACACAAGTAAGTTAAAATATGGTCGAAACATGATGATCATGTCGAAGAGCACAACAGGAGCATGTTAGGGGTTGATACGTCCCAAACGTATCTATAATTTTTTATTGTTTCATGCTTGTTTATTTCATATTGGCACATGTTTTTACAATGTTTTATATCATTTTGAGCTATTTTACTTGGACTAACATATTGACAAGATGCAAAGTGCTAGTGGCATATCTAGGATTTTCATTGAGTAACGGAATATATAAAAGGAGATATATATTGCAGTGGCGTATCTAGGATTTTTCCATTGGACATGCCCCACATAAAAAAATTGTCCATATCGATAATATGTAATTACCAATTCAATAAATAAGAAATGCGGTATAGAGCAATAAATAATATGTGACTAAGTAATCAAGTATGGAAGTTGCATAAACTGCAGTACAAATAGTTAAAAATCCATTAACTACAAACAATTTAACACGACACCTTCAACCTAGAAAATTTGTAGATTTGGACTACATCCCTAAATTGAAACCTTATGCATAGAAACTTACATGAGTAGTTGGGTACAGATAAAACAACTCGGAGAAAAAAAAGATGCAATTTTCAACAGTTAGAAGACTACAGAAAAGTCTAGAAAAATACCTAGCAGTTCGCAGAGTCGGTGGGCGACAGGAGTGGTGGACGAAATCACTAGTCGGCAGGCTAGTTAGAGCCTCCGAGACAGCCGTGAGAGGTGAGGCAGGTTGCAGGCAGGATTCCTGGCGGAGGCGCTGAACGGAAACTCCGTCTTTCAGATCGATAGATCAAGGCGAGCCGCTCTTTACGGTCGAGACGTGCGCTGCTAGGAACTGACGAACAGGCTTCCATACGATAAGTTCCCCGGCCTTGCGCTGGAAATTGGAGGCGCCTCGATTCTGTACGATCCCAGGCCATCGCTGCTTGGCTGGGCCTTTTATTTGACTTGTCTACGAGTAGTACATATACGTATACCGGGCATATCCTGTACATACGCCACTGATATATTGTTTTGAAAACAAAGGCAGAACCTGTCGGCCTCTGGATAAATTTATTCAATAAATTAGTTACACTCAACATTGTCTTTATTTCCACACACATGATTATCCTCGCATAGAGATACACACTTCCATTTATTATTCCCTTTCAACACGTATTTAGCACATATTAACCGTGCTACAAATTACAACACAAATTGCTCACTTCATTATTTCCAGTGCAAGCTAAGTAATAAGTGATCTTCTCTTGTAGCTCACCATCACTTTTCCTCTAGGCCCTGGCAATATTTTTTCCTGCTCTTGTTCGGGAAAAGGAGAGATCAACTTGAGCTCAAAGTTCCTCAGCAACTAGCTCCATATCACCTTGATTCCATATCATATTGAGCTCAAAGCATAATCCTCTCCCAAGCATGGATTCCACCCAGCACCAAACATTAAGTTCGAAAACTTTCCACCTGCTTTGTCCCCCTTTCTCTGCCAAACGAAACGGCACGAATCATATACATTAGGATCTTGGAGATGTAAGGCAGTTTGTTGCTAAGCTCTATGGAGCATGCTAAGGCATGCCCTTTGGGGATCTCATAATCCCTGCTTCTCTTGTTTTCACCGTGAAGCTCTTGTGTGATTGTCAGACTAGCAATGGCGTCGGGGACTAGAGCCTCAGTGCATCTCTGATGCAAAAATGTAAGGTATCCATCTTGGACAAGATCGCATAGTCTATGGACTCTCCATTTTGATCAATGATTTGCTTCTGCTCTTCCACTGCATCTGCCAATTACTTTTCATGGGTCAGCAGACAAGATCCCGTTCATGTGCTGGTGCTCAAAACTTGTGTGCTGCCCTGTGAACAAGATTCCGACGAGTAACCCGATGATCTCACTCTCGTTATGGATCGGTCGTTGTTGTACTTCACGTTGATGAAGCTTTGCAGAACATCACCTTCATCTTTCCCGCTGTCCTCGGCTCCTGCTGAGCTTCTGGTTTTGCGTGATCTGACTATGTCACCAAGTATCTCTCCTTGCCTTGCACGTGCTTGATCACAGTGGCGGTGTGACGGGATTGGGAAGAATAAGTTGATCATGTGGAAGCTATTCTCGAATAATTCATGGAGGAGTGTGGAGACTTCTGCCAAGTTGTTATCTTTGATCTCATTTCGAAGTAAGAATTTGTTTGCAATCCAAACGAGAATGTGCCTTAGCTCGTGCTTTAGATCAACCGTGCCAGTTTGTTCCCATTTAGCAAAGTAGTCCTAAAAAACACAAACAATTAATAATCATATAGGGGCCACGCGGCGGAGGGGGCACAATATAAAGCATATTCAACAAGCAAAATAGAGGAGCTGGCACATATATAGAGCATTTCATTTTCTAAGAAAAATGTTACCTCCACTTCATGAATCATGCAGTGTACGTCTCTTGGCAGCAAGGAACGGAAGTAAGGAGAATGGTAGGTACAAATATGAAGATTGTACTAATAAATATAAGATCGTTGGATTTTCAGAACAAAATTCCCCTTATGTCTTTACGAAGTGGATGGTGCACATTATATTTCAATAGTTAGCAATCGAACAAATTTGGCGATGTTTGAGTCACTTTGGTCAACCACTGCAGATCAGATTTTCTACAACGAGAAGAGCACATATGAAATACTTTGTGCTATTGTAGTGATTATTATCTGAAATAAATACGGTTGAACTCAGATAATGAATGCATGAAAAATTTCAGGCTACGGGAATAGTGAACGGGAAGAAGGAACTAGTGAGGCTTTCGTTGGTCAAACAATATGCCCTCCTCATAGTCACATGGATCTTGGGTGGATATGTAGGGATTATGTGATGGTCTCGAAACCGACGTCAATGGGTGGCCATCCTTATCGGCAGTGGCAATAACTGACTCCGATGATCCGTCCCGCAATGGCTCACAGTTACTCACGGAGTAAGCCGGCGGTACATCGAACAACACTATACGATCTAGAGTCCGACACCGTGACATGGTCATGAAGGGGCACATGGTGATGACATAGGGATGCAGGATAATTGATAGGTTCACCAATTTTGCTGGAGCAGTGTAACATCAACGACAATCCCCTCTAAATCAAGCCGAAAAATATGGCGCGCTACGCACAAGAGAAGTAGCGTCGCATCCCTAGGCACTTTCTCAAAGTAGGCAGAGCATATGGACCTCGACCGTGTCGATAGATGAGACTGGCCACCGCCCTACCGTCGTGTTCCACTCCGGGGAGAAGGACGAGGCGTGTCAATCACCACCTACTCCTCGTCGACAAGGACGAGGCGTGCCATATCCTGTCGCAGCACGAGGATGCCGGAATGAGACGTGCGCAGTCGCCTCCGCAAACACGAATGAGAAGCCGACCACCCATCGTTATGCAGAACAAATTGTGAACCAACAAAACCAAATAGTAAGACATGTATACTTCAACGTAAATACACACAAATGGCTAGTTGACTATTCTATTTTGTTCTCATGTGGCTCAAGATGGAATATCTTTTTTTTTTCAATACTTTGGTCACCTTGCCACTCCAAGACAACATTTTCTCTTGTGTTTGCAGACTAATGTGTCTTGTTATGGCAAGAGAACATCTCTAGCGATACCGCATTCTCACACCATACCATGATAGCAGTCCTCAAAATTCTAATTTTTGAGGTTTAAAATAACTGCAAAACAAATTTGTACGTGTTCAAGCGATGTGTGCTCAAGAATTTGTAAATTCAATATACTGAAAGAGAAACAAAAAATACAAATCTAACATGAATAGTGTCATTGGCGCATGCTATTCACATAGCAATTTGCCTTTTTTTTCCAGATACATATATACTTGCATTACTCGGGTAATAAAGAGCACAACTAAAGAGGCACTGCAACAATATTCATCTCCGTTGGATCTTGGTCCTGAGGAGCAAGACAATATAGAAGAGAGTACGGAAGAAGACCCCGAACAGCCCTGTTACCAGGAGACAAGTCCACTTTCCAAGGTCTGTCACGGATTGGTGCGCGAGCACGTCGGGGCCGGTGACGATGCAGGTGGTGGCCGTGATGTTGGTGCTCAGCACTTTGCCGATGGCGCCGAGCACCTCCATTTTAATGGCCTCCGTCATGCCGTCGATTGGGGTGAGATCAAATACCTGAGTTCCCCGCGTAAAGCACCTGGTAGCGTCGCTAAACTCGTTCTGCATCGCCGCCTGGTAGGGGTACTTGAGGAGTGAGATGTAGTGGAACCATATCCAGTAAGTCGGGATCCTGTCCCGGTTGATGAAGAAGCCTGAGAATATGAGGCAGTACGCGATGATGGCCATCATCGCCGTGTACGCCAGCATCACCTGCGGCAGCACCGCCGACAGGAACATCGCCAACCCAGTGCCCGCCCAGATGGACGCTAGCACCACCAGCGAGAAGAAGGCGAAGGAAGCCCCACCGCCGGCGAGGCCGACGGGAAAGAAGGTGGTGAGCGAGAACGCCAAGGACAAGATGACAAGCGGCGGGAATGACACAAGGGTATTGGCCAAAATGTAGGAGATCCGGCGGTACACGTTGTGCGCCGTTTCACGTAGGTAGATGGGGCGCTCCTGGATGAACACGGCCAACTCGTCGGCGCAGACGAAGAATATGGCTGACAAGGCCGTGGCGAAGAAGCCGAGCCTCTCCTGGAGCCCCTTCGGCGTATCATCCAGCTGCAGGAAGACAGTCGCAAGGATGAGGCCCGTCACCGTCATCGTGGTGAGGCGTGTCCCGAAGATCCTTGGCATGCGCCGCCAGTTAGTGAAGGACCGCTTGGTCAATACCCACACCTCGGTCGTCGGCGAGTTAGAGAACATTGTCGTGCTGTTCCCGTTCCCACGGGAGAGGACGGGCATCGCCGTGGTGCTGACATCCTTGTTTGTGTTTATGTGCTGCCACCTCGCATTGAAGTCGGTGAGACGCCTGGTGCCGTCGGGCTGGCGCTCTAAGTCTCGGATGGTGTCGAGGGCGAACTCGGCCGGGTTCTCGTTGTCCGGGATGGGCGTGCCAACGAACTCGGCGAAGAAGGGTTTCAGGCCGTCAGGCGTGCCGGCGTAGAAGGTTCGGCCGCCGGAGAGTACAAGGAGTTGGCTGAGTATGCCGAGGATTCGCGCGCTAGGCTGGTGGATAGTCAAGACCACGACGCTCCCCCTGCGCGCGATGGTACGAAGGACCTCTACCACCATGAGCGCGCTGGAGGAGTCGAGGCCGGAGGTGGGCTCGTCGAGGAAGAGAAGAATGGGGTCATGGACAATGTCCGTGCCGATGGAGACGCGGCGCCGCTCGCCGCCCGATACCCCACGGTGGGTCTCGTCGCCAATGACGGTGTTGGCGACGCCGGTGAGGCCGAGCTGGTCGAGGAGCATGTCGACGCGCTCCCTTTTCCTCGTCGGGGAGAGCATAGAGGAGAGACGGAGCTCGGCCGCGAACAGCAGCGTCTCGCGAACGGTGAGCATCGGGTACAACAGGTCCTCCTGCATCACGTACGCGGACATCGCGCGGAGGCGGCGGCCATGGAGGGGCTCGCCGTTCATCGTGACGGTGCCGTGGAGGCTATCACGGGCAATCCGTCCAGCAAGGCCGTCGAGGAGCGTGGACTTGCCGGACCCGCTTGCGCCCATCACCGCGAACAACTCGCCCTCGCGCACATCGCCGGAAATGCCAGAGAGAAGCGCCTTGGTTGCCACGCGGCCGCTGCTCTTCCTGCTGACGCTGTAGCACAGGTCCGTGAAGGACAAGACGTAAGGTACCCGCGCCAGGGCCGCCGCGTGCATCTCGCCGGCGGAAACGTTAACGGAGGTGGACATGCTCTTCATAGGTCAACTGCTAGATCATGATCTTGGTGGTTCTGAAGGTGTTTATGTTTGTGTTTGCACATTATATGAACCCTACCCGGTAGTGGGGTCATCCGTGTGAATCAAGCTGGCAACCATGTCCTGTTGGCAAATAGTTCAAAATACAAGTCTATTTATTTATTTCTATTATATAATAAAAGTAATATATTGGAAATTGGATATCTAATAGAGACACCACGTTAAACCACATCGTCGAAAGAATGTTAGATCTAAACTTAACTGCTATGAATTCTCAAGAGATTTGATGATACATAACCACATAATTCAATTTGACACGATCAATTTGGAGCTACGCAAGAGATAATCTGTTCATCCCTGTCTCCCCGATTGCCTTAATAATAAGAAATCAAAAGATAAAAAGAATGCTACTTGATGAAAAGACTCCTACAGGTATCTAGAATCCTTGGAGGCGATCCCATTGGCTGGAGCCCCACGTACTCAACCGGATTGCAGTTTAAAACAGAGAAGAAATAATAATGAAGATCACACAGGATGATGATCATGGAGGAAGATGGCGCTCTCCACATGGGAAGCATTAAAGATTATCTTACTAGATAGAAGATACGATATGTGTGTATGCTCACTTTGAACCGTGATAAAAATAAAAGGCTTGTGCTTCCATACACACTCAAGGCCAAAAGGGTATCTTAAGCAGAACACAAGGACGGCTGACATTGATCCAAATCTGATCACGGTTCAAAGTGAGCATACACACATATCGTATCTTCTATCTGGTAAGATAATCTTTCATGCATCCCATGCTAAATAAAAATACTTTGGTGAACAGTGAAAGGGGTGGAATGTTGCGACGTGGTAGCACGAATCTCCAGGAAGTTGAGAGGTTGCTTGCTGGCACACATGATCTTCATTACGCGAGAGAATCAGATGAGATACGTTGAGTAAACAATGGCAGGCGCATGCTCTTCCTCAAGTCAGAGAATCAGATGAGATACGCCTAGTAAACAATAGATCCACCTAGATCATGAGATGGCCAAATTGAGAGAAGAGGAGATCGTGCATCGCATTTCTGGATCTCCTTTTGCCTTTTGAGGATCCAAATCGTGGAATGTAAGGTGGTCATGTGCAAGATGTAATGGATAGATGGGAAGGTGGCTTTTGCAAAATGTTTAGCACAAATCTCTAGGTTTTGGATGTTATAAGCGATAGCACAAAAATGATGAACAAAGTAAATCGAAATCGACACGGACACGAGATTTTAACGTGGAAAAACCCTTCGAACAAAGAATGGAGCAGTCAGTAAAACTTCACTATATCGTGGGTAAAGTTACAAACACCGTGATATTTACACAATGAGACTTATCCTAACATGCGCTTACAGGAGGTATTTATAACAGGATCAAGCCCGACAGGCCTCGTTTCGCTCGGACCGAAGTTGCGTTTATCTTTATTTGTTCTACGAATTTGGAGGAGGGGCTTGTGCTTCCAGACACCCCCAAATTCATAATAACATAACTGTACCGAAGGGGTAAGTTGGTCACCACCGAGTTTTGAACCACTCGATAGGATTAATTGATCAGTTTTGGAACAATCTCAGCCGCTCTTGTGTTCTGCTTAAGATACCCTTTCGTCCTTGGTGGTGTATGAAAGCACAAGCCTTTGGAGTATGACGTTCAAAAATAGTGCCGGGCGGCCAACATACATGTGAAATTACATTTTCGCCGTCTTATGGTTTGCGGAGGCGCTCCCTAGAGAGAGCCTCTTTGCCAAGCAGCCGAAGCAAGGCAGCCGAGCGCGAATGGCATAGTTGCTGGCAGCTTAATTTGTTGTTTTGTTTTTTGGGCTTGGCGCATAAATAGGTACGGAGCGATCACCTGCACCTGCAAATTAACACATTATATTGTTTAGACACATCTCAAGAACATGTCGACCTGTGTAGACGTTTCCGCCGACGACATGCCGTATCTGCTCTCCTTCACGGACCTGTGCTACAGCGTGAGCACCAAAGGGGTGATGGGCAGCAGCCGCCCGGAAACCAAGGCGCTTCTCTCCGGTGTTTCCGGCGAGGCGCGCGCGGGCGAGCCTTTTGCGGTCATGGGCCCAAGCGGGTCCGGCAAGTCCACGCTCCTCGACGCCCTCGCTGGACGGATTGCCCGTGACAGCCTCCACGGCACCATCACGCTGAACGGCGAGCCCCTCCAAATCCACGGCCGCCGCCGCCTCCGCGCTGTGTCCGCGTATGTGATGCAGGAGGACCTGCTGTACCCCATGCTGACCGTTCGTGAGACGCTGCTCTTCGCGGCGGAACTCCGCCTCTCCCCCGGGCTCTCCCTATCAAGGAAAAGGGAGCGCGTCGATGTCCTCCTCGACCAGCTCGGCCTCACCGGCGTTGCCAACACCGTCATTGGCGACGAGGCCCACCGTGGGGTATCGGGTGGCGAGCGGCGCCGCGTTTCCATCGGGACGGACATCGTCCATGACCCCGTCCTACTCTTCCTCGACGAGCCCACCTCCGGCCTCGACTCCTCCAGCGCGCTCATGGTGGTAGAGGTCCTCCGCAGCATCGCTTGTAGGGGGAGCGTCGTCGTCTTGACCATCCACCAGCCCAGCGCGCGGATCCTCGGCATTCTCGGTCACGTCCTTGTACTATCCGGTGGCCGGACCGTCTACGCCGGCACGCCAGACGCCCTCAAGCCCTTCTTCGCCGAGTTCGTCGGCCAGCCCATCCCGGACAATGAGAACCCGGCCGAGTTCGCCCTCGACACCATACGAGACTTGGAGCGCCAGCTCGACGGCACCAGGAGCCTCGCCGATTTCAATACCAGGTGGCAGCCCGTCAATACGATGAAGAATGTGTGCACCATGCTGGAGGTAGCCGTCGCCGAGGTCCTACCCCATGGGAACTCGGTGACGGCGGAGGTGTGGGTGCTGACAAAGCGGTCCTTCACCAACGCGCGGCGCAGGCCGAAGCTCTTCAGGACGCGCCTCGCCACAATCACAGTGACGGCTCTCATCGTTTCGACCGTCTTCTTACACCTGGACGACACGCCCAAGGGCGCCCAGGAGTGGCTCAGCTTCTTCGCCATAGCCATGTTTACTGTGTTGTACCTCTGCGCTGATGGGCTGCCAGTCCTAATCCATGACCGCCAGATCTACCTGCGCGAGACAGCGCACAACGCGTATCGCCCCATCTCCTACGTTCTGGCAACCACCCTAGTGTCGTTCCCGCCGTTCGTCATCCTGTCGCTGGTGTTCGCGGTCACCACCTTCTTCCTAGTCGGCCTCACCGGCGGCGGTGCGTCCTTGGCATTCTTCTGGATGGTCCTGCTGGCATCCATGTGGGCGGGCACTGGTTTCGTGATGTTCTTGTCGGCGGCGGTCCCACACGTGATACTGGCCTACACGTTGGTGGCATCCATGCTCGTCTACTTCCGCCTCTTCTCTGGCTTCTTCATCAACCGGGACAGGATTCCAACTTACTGGAAATGGTTCCACTACATCTCACTCTTCAAGTACCCCTATCAAGCGGCGATGCAGAACGAGTTTAGCGACCCCACCAGGTGCTTTACCCGGGGAACACAGGTATTTGACGGCACGCCAATTGGTGGCATGCAGGAGGCCGTCAAGATGGAGGTGCTGGGCGCCATAAGCACAGTGCTCAACGCCAAGATCACGGCCAGCACGTGCATCGTCACCGGCGACGACGTGCTCGCGCACCAGGCCGTCACCGACGTTGGGAAGTGGACTTCCCTCATGGTGATGTTGCTACTAGGCTTATTTTTTCGAGCTCTTTTCTATGTTGCCTTGATCGTCGGCAGCAAGAACAAACGGAAATGATCCATTGTTGCCTGCTTGGGCCAAATTATAATTACTTTCTCATAACATTGTAACAATGGTTTTTTGCCTTTTCTTTCTTGAGCTTAAAAAATAGACAAGCTAGCATAATGATTCTAGACTTAGAATGAAAACCTTTCAAATTGGAGTAGACGAAACAATATTTTTAACAATGCTTTTTTTTATCTCATCTTCTATATATGACTTGGTTTATAATTAATAGTTCTTTGCCGAGTGGTTTTATATGTTTTTGCTAAGGGTACTTCTTTGCTGACCTCGTTCTTCAACGAAGCTCGAAAAAGACCATGTCTATTGTGAGCCCGTGAAAATACTCTCTGCATGGACCGAGACACTTGGCAAACTCATGTTTTCCCATAGTGCAGCTTCGTCCTAGCTTATATTATTGACTTGATTATTTTCTAATCACCTATTCACACTCCAGCTCCATATAGTCGTCACATCTCAATCTCCAACTAGCCGACCATGGTGGCGAGGAGAGGGAGTTCTGTGGTGCGGTGGACTGCATGATTGAAGGAGGTCGGGGAAGATGAAGCTGCAAGTTGGAGAAGAACACACGCTGGCCGGTTGTTGCCGCCATGATCTGTGGTCATGCAGCTGGCCTCTCCAGATGCCCTTGTTGGCATCAGTTCAACCTGCATCGTGGAGGCCCATCCATGGAGCAATGATGGCGTTGGCCACCCTCTCTACCCCAAGTGGCTTGATCCCCGGTGGTAGCGAGAGTTGCGGGCGGTGGAGATCATGTCAAGGCGGAATACCTCAAGGACCCGATCACTTATCCTTCTTGGTTTCCAATGTCCTTGATGTAAAAGTTTAGGACTATTGTGGTATTTATCATATTCTTTAGGTCCTATACGAATATCTTTGTAACCACCTTCGAGATTCCTTGCACATTGTTGACTAGATGAGAATTATATAGCTACTTCGTGCCTGTGCCATGTGACAACCTCCTTCCCAATCATTAGAATACCAGGTAATCCTAACTTTCGATGTGCTGCTCATGTTTTGATCGGCTCATCTCGAGGGTGGGTGGCCGCAGACATCTTCGAAGGAAGTGTAGGATTTCACCGAAACGAACGTTGCTCTCTAGCATACGATAAGCGAATTCTAGAAAATATCCATCAGGCCAATTTTGTAAATCTGCTTTCTCTAGGGGTGTGGCATGTCATTCTAGAGCCATGAAAGAAAAACTAGCTCGATCGGGGTCCGGACGGCAAAGTTCTCAAGGTTTTACCTTCACCGTGAACTCTGCGTCGGTAGTCCACAGTGACGCGGCCGTCACGGTACCTGAACGGCTTGGTCACAAGACGTGATTGGTACAGACATGATCTAAATAGCCCACCCTAACTTTCGATGTGCTACTCATGTTTTGATCGGCTCATCTCGATGGTGGGTGGCCGCAGACATCTTCGAAGGAAGTGCACGATTTCACCGAAATGAACGTTGCTCTCTAGCATACGATAAGCGAATTCAAGAAAAATCTCCATCGTGCCAATTTTGTAAATCTGCTTTCTCTAGGGGTGTGGCATGTCATTCTAGAGCCATGAAAGAAAAACTAGCTCGATCGGGGTCCGGACGGCAAAGTTCTCAAGGTTTTACCTTCACCGTGAACTCTGCGTCGGTAGTCCACCGTGACGCGGCCGTCACGGTACCTGAACGGCTTGGTCACAAGACGTGATTGGTACAGACATGATCTAAATAGCCCACCCTAACTTTCGATGTGCTACTCATGTTTTGATCGAAAAACTAGCTCGATCGGGGTCCGGACGGCAAAGTTCTCAAGGATTTACCTTCACCGTGAACTCTGCGTCGGTAGTCCACAGTGACGCGGCCGTCACGGTACCTGAACGGCTCGGTCACAAGACGTGATTGGTACTGACATGATCTAAATAGCCCACCTCTCTAGGGGTGTGCATGTCATTCTAGAGCCATGAAAGAAAAACTAGCTCGATCGGGGTCCTGACGGCAAAGTTCTCAAGGTTTTACCTTCACCGTGAACTCTGTGTCGGTAGTCCACAGTGACGCGGCCATCACGGTACCTGAACGGCTCGGTCACAAGACGCGATTGGTACAGACATGATCTAAATAGCCCACCCTAACTTTCGATGTGCTACTCATGTTTTGATCGGCTCATCTCGAGGGTGGGTGGCCGCAGACATCTTCGAAGGAAGTGTAGGATTTCACCGAAACTAACGTTGCTCTCTAGCATACGATAAGCGAATTTTAGAAAAATCTCCATCGGGCCAATTTTGTAAATCTTCTTTCCCTAGGGGTGTGGCATGTCATTCTAGAGCCATGAAAGAAATACTAGCTCGATCGGGGTCCGGGCGGCAAAGTTCTCAAAGTTTTACCTTCACCGTGAACTCTGCGTCGGTAGTCCACAGTGACGCGGCCGTCACGGTACCTGAACGGCTCGGTCAAAAGACGCGATTGGTACAGACATGATCTAAATTGCCCACCCTAACTTTGTGCTACTCATGTTTTGATCGGCTCATCTCGAGGGTGGGTGGCCACAGACATCTTCGAAGGAAGTGTAGGATTTCACCGAAACGAACGTTGCTCTCTAGCATACGATAAGCGAATTTTAGAAAAATCTCCATCGGGCCAATTTTGTAAATCTTCTTTCTCTGGGGGTGTGGCATGTCATTCTAGAGCCATGAAAGAAAAACTAGCTCGATCGGGGTCCGGACGGCAAAGTTCTCAAGGTTTTACTTTCACCGTGAACTCTGCGTCGGTAGTCCACAGTGACGCGGCCGTCACGGTACCTGAACGGCTCGGTCACAAGACGTGATTGGTACAGACATGATCTAAATAGCCCACCCTAACTTTCAATGTGCTGCTCATGTTTTGATCGGCTCATCTCGAGGATGGGTGGCCACAGACATCTTCGAAGGAAGTGTAAAATTTCACCGAAATGAACGTTGCTCTCTAGCATACGATAAGCGAATTCTAGAAAAATATCCATCAGGCCAATTTTGTAAATCTGCTTTCTCTAGGGGTGTGGCATGTCATTCTAGAGCCATGAAAGAAAAACTAGCTCGATCGGGGTCCGGACGGCAAAGTTCTCAAGGTTTTACCTTCACCGTGAACTATGCGTCGGTAGTCCACAGTGACGCGGCCGTCACGGTACCTGAACGGCTCGGTCACAAGACGTGATTGGTACATACATGATCTAAATAACCCACCCTAACTTTCGATGTGCTACTCATGTTTTGATCGGCTCATCTTGAGGGTGGGTGGCCGCAGACATCTTCGAAGGAAGTGTAGGATTTCACCGAAACGAACGTTGCTCTCTAGCATACGATAAGCGAATTTTAGAAAAATCTCCATCGGGCCAATTTTGTAAATCTGCTTTCTCTAGGGGTGTGGCATGTCATTCTAGAGCCATGAAAGAAAAACTAGCTCGATCAGGGTCCGGACGGCAAAGTTCTCAAGATTTTACCTTCACCGTGAACTCTGCGTCGGTAGTCCACAGTGACGCGGTCGTCACGGTACCTGAACGGCTCGGTCACAAGACGTGATTGGTACAGACATGATCAAAATAGCCCACCCTAACTTTCGATGTGCTACTCATGTTTTGATCGGCTCATCTCGAGGGTGGGTGGCCGCAGACATCTTCGAAGGAAGTGTACGATTTCACCGAAACGAACGTTGCTCTGTAGCATACGATAAGCGAATTCTAGAAAAATCTCCATCGGGCCAATTTTGTAAATCTGCTTTCTCTAGGGGTGTGGCATGTCATTCTAGAGCCATGAAAGAAAAACTAGCTCGATCGGGGTCCGGACGGCAAAGTTCTCAAGGTTTTACCTTCACCGTGAACTCTGCGTCGGTAGTCCACAGTGACGCGGTCGTCACGGTACCTGAACGGCTCGGTCACAAGACGTGATTGGTACAGACATGATCTAAATAGCCCACCCTAACTTTCAATGTGCTGCTCATGTTTTGATCGGCTCATCTCGAGGATGGGTGGCCACAGACATCTTCGAAGGAAGTGTAGGATTTCACCGAAATGAACGTTGCTCTCTAGCATACGATAAGCGAATTGTAGAAAAATATTCATCAGGCCAATTTTGTAAATCTGCTTTCTCTAGGGGTGTGGCATGTCATTCTAGAGCCATGAAAGAAAAACTAGCTCGATCGGGGTCCGGACGGCAAAGTTTCAAGGTTTTACCTTCACCGTGAACTATGCGTCGGTAGTCCATAGTGACGCGGCCGTCACGGTACCTGAACGGCTTGGTCACAAGACGTGATTGGTACAGACATGATCTAAATAACCCACCCTAACTTTCGATGTGCTACTCATGTTTTGATCGGCTCATCTTGAGGGTGGGTGGCCGCAGACATCTTCGAAGGAAGTGTAGGATTTCACCGAAACGAACGTTGCTCTCTAGCATACGATAAGCGAATTTTAGAAAAATCTCCATCGGGCCAATTTTGTAAATCTGCTTTCTCTAGGGGTGTGGCATGTCATTCTAGAGCCATGAAAGAAAAACTAGCTCGATCAGGGTCCGGACGGCAAAGCTCTCAAGATTTTACCTTCACCGTGAACTCTGCGTCGGTAGTCCACAGTGCCGCGGTCGTCACGGTACCTGAACGGCTCGGTCACAAGACGTGATTGGTACAGACATGATCTAAATAGCCCGCCCTAACTTTCGATGTGCTACTCATGTTTTGATCGGCTCATCTCGAGGGTGGGTGGCCGCAGACATCTTCGAAGGAAGTGTAGGATTTCACCGAAACAAAAGTTGCTCCCTAGCATACGATAAGCGAATTCTAGAAAAATCTCCATCAGGCCAATTTTGTAAATCTGCTTTCTCTAGGGGTGTGGCATGTCATTCTAGAGCCATGAAAGAAAAACTAGCTCGATCGGGGTCCGGACGGCAAAGTTCTCAAGGTTTTACCTTCACCGTGAACTCTGCGTCTGTAGTCCACAGTGACGCGGCCGTCACGGTACCTGAACGGCATGGTCACAAGACGTGATTGGTACAGACATGATCTAAATAGCCCACCCTAACTTTCGATGTGCTACTCATGTTTTGATCGGCTCATCTCGATGGTGGGTGGCCGCAGACATCTTCGAAGGAAGTGTACGATTTCACCGAAATGAACGTTGCTCTCTAGCATACGATAAGCGAATTCTAGAAAAATCTCCATCGGGCCAATTTTGTAAATCTGCTTTCTCTAGGGGTGTGGCATGTCATTCTAGAGCCATGAAAGAAAAACTAGCTCGATCGGGGTCCGGACGGCAAAGTTCTCAAGGTTTTACCTTCACCGTGAACTCTGCGTCGGTAGTCCACAGTGACGCGGCCGTCACGGTACCTGAACGGCTTGGTCACAAGACGTGATTGGTACAGACATGATCTAAATAGCCCACCCTAACTTTCGATGTGCTACTCATGTTTTGATCGAAAAACTAGCTCGATCGGGGTCCGGACGGCAAAGTTCTCAAGGATTTACCTTCACCGTGAACTCTGCGTCGGTAGTCCACAGTGACGCGGCCGTCACGGTACCTGAACGGCTCGGTCACAAGATGTGATTGGTACTGACATGATCTAAATAGCCCACCTCTCTAGGGGTGTGGCATGTCATTCTAGAGCCATGAAAGAA
Organism: Poa pratensis; assembly: GCA_947311845.1. NCBI lineage: Eukaryota > Viridiplantae > Streptophyta > Magnoliopsida > Poales > Poaceae > Poa > Poa pratensis. Next base: position 539,935 of record CAMZMU010000006.1, read on the forward strand.
AAACTAGCTCGATCGGGGTCCTGACGGCAAAGTTCTCAAGGTTTTACCTTCACCGTGAACTCTGTGTCGGTAGTCCACAGTGACGCGGCCATCACGGTACCTGAACGGCTCGGTCACAAGACGCGATTGGTACAGACATGATCTAAATAGCCCACCCTAACTTTCGATGTGCTACTCATGTTTTGATCGGCTCATCTCGAGGGTGGGTGGCCGCAGACATCTTCGAAGGAAGTGTAGGATTTCACCGAAACTAACGTTGCTCTCTAGCATACGATAAGCGAATTTTAGAAAAATCTCCATCGGGCCAATTTTGTAAATCTTCTTTCCCTAGGGGTGTGGCATGTCATTCTAGAGCCATGAAAGAAATACTAGCTCGATCGGGGTCCGGGCGGCAAAGTTCTCAAAGTTTTACCTTCACCGTGAACTCTGCGTCGGTAGTCCACAGTGACGCGGCCGTCATGGTACCTGAACGGCTCGGTCAAAAGACGCGATTGGTACAGACATGATCTAAATTGCCCACCCTAACTTTCGATGTGCTACTCATGTTTTGATCGGCTCATCTCGAGGGTGGGTGGCCACAGACATCTTCGAAGGAAGTGTAGGATTTCACCGAAACGAACGTTGCTCTCTAGCATACGATAAGCGAATTTTAGAAAAATCTCCATCGGGCCAATTTTGTAAATCTTCTTTCTCTGGGGGTGTGGCATGTCATTCTAGAGCCATGAAAGAAAAACTAGCTCGATCGGGGTCCGGACGGCAAAGTTCTCAAGGTTTTACCTTCACCGTGAACTCTGCGTCGGTAGTCCACAGTGACGCGGCCGTCACGGTACCTGAACGGCTCGGTCACAAGACGTGATTGGTACAGACATGATCTAAATAGCCCACCCTAACTTTCAATGTGCTGCTCATGTTTTGATCGGCTCATCTCGAGGATGGGTGGCCACAGACATCTTCGAAGGAAGTGTAGGATTTCACCGAAATGAACGTTGCTCTCTAGCATACGATAAGCGAATTCTAGAAAAATATCCATCAGGCCAATTTTGTAAATCTGCTTTCTCTAGGGGTGTGGCATGTCATTCTAGAGCCATGAAAGAAAAACTAGCTCGATCGGGGTCCGGACGGCAAAGTTCTCAAGGTTTTACCTTCACCGTGAACTATGCGTCGGTAGTCCACAGTGACGCGGCCGTCACGGTACCTGAACGGCTCGGTCACAAGACGTGATTGGTACAGACATGATCTAAATAACCCACCCTAACTTTCGATGTGCTACTCATGTTTTGATCGGCTCATCTTGAGGGTGGGTGGCCACAGACATCTTCGAAGGAAGTGTAGGATTTCACCGAAACGAACGTTGCTCTCTAGCATACGATAAGCGAATTTTAGAAAAATCTCCATCGGGCCAATTTTGTAAATCTGCTTTCTCTAGGGGTGTGGCATGTCATTCTAGAGCCATGAAAGAAAAACTAGCTCGATCAGGGTCCGGACAGCAAAGTTCTCAAGATTTTATCTTCACCGTGAACTCTGCGTCGGTAGTCCACAGTGACGCGGTCGTCACGGTACCTGAACGGCTCGGTCACAAGACGTGATTGGTACAGACATGATCTAAATAGCCCACCCTAACTTTCGATGTGCTACTCATGTTTTGATCGGCTCATCTCGAGGGTGGGTGGCCGCAGACATCTTCGAAGGAAGTGTACGATTTCACCGAAACGAACGTTGCTCTGTAGCATACGATAAGCGAATTCTAGAAAAATCTCCATCGGGCCAATTTTGTAAATCTGCTTTCTCTAGGGGTGTGGCATGTCATTCTAGAGCCATGAAAGAAAAACTAGCTCGATCGGGGTCCGGACGGCAAAGTTCTCAAGGTTTTACCTTCACCGTGAACTCTGCGTCGGTAGTCCACAGTGACGCGGCCGTCACGGTACCTGAACGGCTCGGTCACAAGACGTGATTGGTACAGACATGATCTAAATAGCCCACCCTAACTTTCGATGTGCTACTCATGTTTTGATCGAAAAACTAGCTCGATCGGGGTCCGGACGACAAAGTTCTCAAGGTTTTACCTTCACCGTGAACTCTGCGTCGGTAGTCCACAGTGACGCGGCCGTCATGGTACCTGAACGGCTCGGTCAAAAGACGCGATTGGTACAGACATGATCTAAATTGCCCACCCTAACTTTCGATGTGCTACTCATGTTTTGATCGGCTCATCTCGAGGGTGGGTGGCCACAGACATCTTCGAAGGAAGTGTAGGATTTCACCGAAACGAACGTTGCTCTCTAGCATACGATAAGCGAATTTTAGAAAAATCTCCATCGGGCCAATTTTGTAAATCTTCTTTCTCTGGGGGTGTGGCATGTCATTCTAGAGCCATGAAAGAAAAACTAGCTCGATCGGGGTCCGGACGGCAAAGTTCTCAAGGTTTTACCTTCACCGTGAACTCTGCGTCGGTAGTCCACAGTGACGCGGCCGTCACGGTACCTGAACGGCTCGGTCACAAGACGTGATTGGTACAGACATGATCTAAATAGCCCACCCTAACTTTCAATGTGCTGCTCATGTTTTGATCGGCTCATCTCGAGGATGGGTGGCCACAGACATCTTCGAAGGAAGTGTAGGATTTCACCGAAATGAACGTTGCTCTCTAGCATACGATAAGCGAATTCTAGAAAAATATCCATCAGGCCAATTTTGTAAATCTGCTTTCTCTAGGGGTGTGGCATGTCATTCTAGAGCCATGAAAGAAAAACTAGCTCGATCGGGTCCGGACGGCAAAGTTCTCAAGGTTTTACCTTCACCGTGAACTATGCGTCGGTAGTCCACAGTGACGCGGCCGTCACGGTACCTGAACGGCTCGGTCACAAGACGTGATTGGTACAGACATGATCTAAATAACCCACCCTAACTTTCGATGTGCTACTCATGTTTTGATCGGCTCATCTTGAGGGTGGGTGGCCACAGACATCTTCGAAGGAAGTGTAGGATTTCACCGAAACGAACGTTGCTCTCTAGCATACGATAAGCGAATTTTAGAAAAATCTCCATCGGGCCAATTTTGTAAATCTGCTTTCTCTAGGGGTGTGGCATGTCATTCTAGAGCCATGAAAGAAAAACTAGCTCGATCAGGGTCCGGACAGCAAAGTTCTCAAGATTTTATCTTCACCGTGAACTCTGCGTCGGTAGTCCACAGTGACGCGGTCGTCACGGTACCTGAACGGCTCGGTCACAAGACGTGATTGGTACAGACATGATCTAAATAGCCCACCCTAACTTTCGATGTGCTACTCATGTTTTGATCGGCTCATCTCGAGGGTGGGTGGCCGCAGACATCTTCGAAGGAAGTGTACGATTTCACCGAAACGAACGTTGCTCTGTAGCATACGATAAGCGAATTCTAGAAAAATCTCCATCGGGCCAATTTTGTAAATCTGCTTTCTCTAGGGGTGTGGCATGTCATTCTAGAGCCATGAAAGAAAAACTAGCTCGATCGGGGTCCGGACGGCAAAGTTCTCAAGGTTTTACCTTCACCGTGAACTCTGCGTCGGTAGTCCACAGTGACGCGGCCGTCACGGTACCTGAACGGCTCGGTCACAAGACGTGATTGGTACAGACATGATCTAAATAGCCCACCCTAACTTTCGATGTGCTACTCATGTTTTGATCGAAAAACTAGCTCGATCGGGGTCCGGACGACAAAGTTCTCAAGGTTTTACCTTCACCGTGAACTCTGCGTCGGTAGTCCACAGTGACGCGGCCGTCACGGTACCTGAACGGCTCGGTCACAAGACGTGATTGGTACCGACATGATCTAAATAGCCACCTCTCAAGGGGTGTGGCATGTCATTCTAGAGCCATGAAAGAAAAACTAGCTTGATCGGGGTCCTGACGGCAAAGTTCTCAAGGTTTTACCTTCACCGTGAACTCTGCGTCGGTAGTCCACAGTGACGCGGCCATCACGGTACCTGAACGGCTCGGTCACAAGACGCGATTGGTACAGACATGATCTAAATAGCCCACCCTAACTTTAGATGTGCTACTCATGTTTTGATCGGCTCATCTCGAGGGTGGGTGGTCGCAGACATCTTTGAAGGAAGTGTAGGATTTCACCGAAACGAACGTTGATCTCTAGCATACGATAAGCGAATTTTAGAAAAATCTCTATCGGGCCAATTTTGTAAATCTTCTTTCTCTAGGGGTGTGGCATGTCATTCTAGAGCCATGAAAGAAAAACTAGCTCGATCAGGGTTCGGGCGGCAAAGTTCTCAAAGTTTTACCTTCACCGTGAACTCTGCGTCGGTAGTCCACAGTGACGCGGCCGTCACGGTACCTGAACGGCTCAGTCACAAGACGTGATTGGTACAGACATGATCTAAATAGCCCACCCTAACTTTCGATGTGCTACTCATGTTTTGATCGAAAAACTAGCTCGATCGGGGTCCGGACGGCAAAGTTCTCAAGGTTTTACCTTCACCGTGAACTCTGCGTCGGTAGTCCATAGTGACGCGGCCGTCACGGTACCTGAACGGCTCGGTCACAAGACGTGATTGATACTGACATGATCTAAATAGAACACCTCTCAAGGGGTCTGGCATGTCATTCTAGAGCCACGAAAGAAAAACTAGCTCGATCGGGGTCCTGACGACAAAGTTCTCAAGGTTTTACCTTCACCGTGAACTCTGCGTCGGTAGTCCACAGTGACGCGGCCGTCACGGTACCTGAACGGCTCGGTCACAAGACACGATTGGTACAGACATGATCTAAATAGCCCACCCTAACTTTCGATGTGCTACTCATGTTTTGATCGGCTCATCTCGAGGTGGGTGGCCGCAGACATCTTCGAAGGAAGTGTACGATTTCACCGAAACGAACGTTGCTCTCTAGCATACGATAAGCGAATTCTAGAAAAATCTCCATCGGGCCAATTTTGTAAATCTGCTTTCTCTAGGGGTGTGTAATGTCATTATAGAGCCATGAAAGAAAAACTAGCTCGATCGGGGTCCGGATGGCAAAGTTCTCAAGGTTTTACATTCACCGTGAACTCTGCGTCGGTAGTCCACAGTGACGCGGCCGTCACGGTACCTGAACGGCTCGGTCACAAGACGTGATTGGTACAGACATGATCTAAATAGCCCACCCTAACTTTCGATGTGCTACTCATGTTTTGATCGAAAAACTAGCTCGATCGGGGTCCGGACGGCAAAGTTCTCAAGGTTTTACCTTCACCGTGAACTCTGCGTCGGTAGTCCACAGTTACGCGGCCGTCACGGTACCTGAACGGCTCGGTCACAAGACGTGATTGGTACTGACATGATCTAAATAGCCCACCTCTCAAGGGGTGTGGCATGTTATTCTAGAGCCATGAAAGAAAAACTAGCTCGATTGGGGTCCTGACGGCAAAGTTCTCAAGGTTTTACCTTCACCGTGAACTCTGCGTCGGTAGTCCACAGTGTCGCGGCCGTCATGGTACCTGAACGGCTCGGCCACAAGACCCGATTGGTACAGACATGATCTAAATTGCCCACCCTAACTTTAGATGTGCTACTCATGTTTTGATCGGCTAATCTCGAGGGTGGGTGGCCGCAGACATCTTTGAAGGAAGTGTAGGATTTCACCGAAACGAACGTTGCTCTCTAGCATACGATAAGCGAATTTTAGAAAAATCTCCATCGGGCCAATTTTGTAAATCTTCTTTCTCTAGGGGTGTAGCATGTCATCCTAGAGCCATGAAAGAAAAACTAGCTCGATCAGGGTTCGGGCGGCAAAGTTCTCAAAGTTTTACCTTCACCGTGAACTCTGCGTCGGTAGTCCACAGTGACGCGGCCGTCACGGTACCTGAACGGCTCGGTCACAAGACACGATTGGTACAGACATGATCTAAATTGCCCACCCTAACTTTCGATGTGCTACTAATGTTTTGATCAGCTCATCTCGAGGGTGGGTGGCCGGAGACATCTTTGAAGGAAGTGTAGGATTTCACCGAAACGAACGTTCTCTCTAGCATACGATAAGCGAATTTTAGAAAAATCTCCATCGGGCCAATTTTGTAAATCTGCTTTCTCTAGGGGTGTGGCATGTCATTCTAGAGCCATGAAAGAAAAACTAGCTCGATCAGGGTCCAGACGGCAAAGTTCTCAATGTTTTACCTTCACCGTGAACTTTGCGTCGGTAGTCCACAGTGACGCGGCCGTCACGGTACCTGAACGGCTCGGTCACAAGACGTGATTGGTACAGACATGATCTAAATAGCCCACCCTAACTTTCGATGTGCTACTCATGTGTTTATCGGCTCATCTCGAGGGTGGGTGGCCGCAGACATCTTCGAAGGAAGTGTAGGATTTCACCGAAACGAACGTTGCTCTCTAGCATACGATAAGCGAATTTTAGAAAAATCTCCATCGGGCCAATTTTGTAAATCTGCTTTCTCTAGGGGTGTGGCATGTCATTCTAGAGCCATGAAAGAAAAACTAGCTCGATCAGGGTCCAGACGGCAAAGTTCTCAATGTTTTACCTTCACCGTGAACTTTGCGTCGGTAGTCCACAGTGACGCGGCCGTCACGGTACCTGAACAGCTCGGTCACAAGACGTGATTGGTACAGACATGATCTAAATAGCCCACCCTAACTTTCGATGTGCTACTCATGTTTTGATCGGCTCATCTCGAGGGTGGGTGGCCGCAGACATCTTCGAAGGAAGTGTAGGATTTCACCGAAACGAATGTTGCTCTCTAGCATACGATAAGCGAATTTTAGAAAAATCTCCATCGGGCCAATTTTGTAAATCTGCTTTCTCTAGGGGTGTGGCATGTCATTCTGGAGCCATGAAAGAAAAACTAGCTCGATCGGGGTCCGGACGGCAAAGTTCTCAAGATTTTACCTTCACCGTGAACTCTGCGTTGGTAGTCCATAGTGACGCGGCCGTCACGGTACCTGAACGGCTCGGTCACAAGACGTGATTGGTACAGACATGATCTAAATAGCCCACCCTAACTTTCGATGTGCTACTCATGTTTTGATCGGCTCATCTCGAGGGTGGGTGGCCGCAGACATCTTCGAAGGAAGTGTACGATTTCACCGAAATGAACGTTGCTCTCTAGCATACGATAAGCGAATTCTAAAAAATCTCCATCGGGCCAATTTTGTAAATCTTTCTCCAGGGGTGTGGCATGTCATTCTAGAGCCATGAAATAAAAACTAGCTCGATCAGGGTCCGGACGGCAAAGTTCTCAAGGTTTTACCTTCACCGTGAACTCTGCGTCGGTAGTCCATAGTGACGTGGCCGTCACGGTACCTGAACGGCTCGGTCACAAGACGTGATTGGTACAGACATGATCTAAATTGCCCACCCTAACTTTTGATGTGCTACTCATGTTTTGATCGAAAAACTAGCTCGATCGGGGTCCGGACGGCAAAGTTCTCAAGGTTTTACCTTCACCGTGAACTCTGCGTCGGTAGTCCACAGTGACGCGGCCGTCACGGTACCTGAACGGCTCGGTCACAAGACGTGATTGGTACTGACATGATCTAAATAGCCCACCTCTCTAGGGGTGTGGCATGTCATTCTAGAGCCATGAAAGAAAAACTAGCTCGATCGGGGTCCTGACGGCAAAGTTCTCAAGGTTTTACCTTCACCGTGAACTCTGCGTCGGTAGTCCACAGTGACGCGGCCGTCACGGTGGCTGAACGGCTCGGTCACAAGACGTGATCGGTATAGACATGATCTAAATAGCCCACCCTAACTTTCGATGTGCTACTCATGTTTTGATCGGCTCATCTTGAGGGTGGGTGGCCGCAGACATCTTCGAAGGAAGTGTAGGATTTCACCGAAACGAACGTTGCTCTCTAGCATACGATAAGCGAATTTTAGAAAAATCTCCATCGGGCCAATTTTGTAAATCTTCTTTCTCTAGGGGTGTGGCATGTCATTCTAGAGCCATGAAAGAAAAACTAGCTCGATCAGGGTCCGGGCGGCAAAGTTCTCAAAGTTTTACCTTCACCGTGAACTCTGCGTCGGTAGTCCACAGTGACGCGGCCGTCACGGTACCTGAACGGCTCGGTCACAAGACACGATTGGTACAGACATGATCTAAATTGCCCACCCTAACTTTCGATGTGCTACTCATGTTTTGATCGGCTCATCTCGAGGGTGGGTGGCCGCAGACATCTTCGAAGGAAGTGTAGGATTTCACCGAAACGAACGTTGCTCTCTAGCATACGATAAGCGAATTTTAGAAAAATCTCCATCGGGCCAATTTTGTAAATCTGCTTTCTCTAGGGGTGTGGCATGTCATTCTAGAGCCATGAAAGAAAAACTAGCTCGATCAGGGTCCGGACGGCAAAGTTCTCAATGTTTTACCTTCACCGTGAACTTTGCGTCGGTAGTCCACAGTGACGCGGCCGTCACGGTACCTGAACGGCTCGGTCACAAGACGCGATTGGTACAGACATGATCTAAATTGCCCACCCTAACTTTCGATGTGCTACTCATGTTTTGATCGGCTCATCTCGAGGGTGGGTGGCCGCAGACATCTTCGAAGGAAGTGTAGGATTTCACCGAAACGAACGTTGCTCTCTAGCATACGATAAGCGAATTTTAGAAAAATCTCCATCGGGCCAATTTTGTAAATCTGCTTTCTCTAGGGGTGTGGCATGTCATTCTAGAGCCATGAAAGAAAAACTAGCTCGATCAGGGTTCGGGCGGCAAAGTTCTCAAGTTTTACCTTCACCGTGAACTCTGCGTCGGTAGTCCACAGCGACGTGGCCGTCACGGTACCTGAACAGCTCGGTCACAAGACGCGATTGGTACAGACATGATCTAAATTGCCCACCCTAACTTTTGATGTGCTACTCATGTTTTGATCGGCTCATCTCGAGGGTGGGTGGCCGCAGACATCTTGAAGGAAGTGTAGGATTTCACCGAAACGAACGTTGCTCTCTAGCATACGATAAGCGAATTTTAGAAAAATCTCCATCGGGCCAATTTTGTAAATCTGCTTTCTCTAGGGGTGTCATTCTAGAGCCATGAAAGAAAAACTAGCTCGATCAGGGTCCAGACGGCAAAGTTCTCAATGTTTTACCTTCACCGCGAACTTTGCGTCGGTAGTCCACAGTGACGCGGCCGTCACGGTACCTGAACGGCTCGGTCACAAGACGTGATTGGTACAGACATGATCTAAATAGCCCACCCTAACTTTCGATGTGCTATTCATGTTTTGATCGGCTCATCTTGAGGGTGGGTGGCCGCAGACATCTTCGAAGGAAGTGTAGGATTTCACCGAAACGAACGTTGCTCTCTAGCATACGATAAGCGAATTTTAGAAAAATCTCCATCGGGCCAATTTTGTAAATCTGCTTTCTCTAGGGGTGTGGCATGTCATTCTAGAGCCATGAAAGAAAAACTAGCTCGATCAGGGTCCGGACGGCAAAGTTCTCAAGATTTTACCTTCACCGTGAACTCTGCGTCGGTAGTCCATAGTGACGTGGCCGTCACGGTACCTGAACAGCTCGGTCACAAGACGTGATTGGTACAGACATGATCTAAATAGCCCACCCTAACTTTCGATGTGCTACTCATGTTTTGATCGGCTCATCTCGAGGTGGGTGGCAGCAGACATCTTCGAAGGAAGTGTACGATTTCACCGAAACGAACGTTGCTCTCTAGCATACGATAAGCGAATTCTAGAAAAATCTCCATCGGGCCAATTTTGTAAATCTGCTTTCTCTAGGGGTGTGGCATGTCATTCTAGAGCCATGAAAGAAAAACTAGCTCGATCAGGGTCCGGACGGCAAAGTTCTCAAGGTTTTACCTTCACCGTGAACTCTGCGTCGGTAGTCCACAGTGATGCGGCCGTCACGGTACCTGAACGGCTCGGTCACAAGACATGATTGGTACAGACATGATCTAAATAGCCCACCCTAACTTTCGATGTGCTACTCATGTTTTGATCGAAAAACTAGCTCGATCGGGGTCCGGACGGCAAAGTTCTCAAGGTTTTAACTTCACCGTGAACTCTGCGTCGGTAGTCCACAGTGACGCGGCCGTCACGATACCTGAACGGCTCGGTCACAAGACGTGATTGGTACTGACATGATCTAAATAGCCCACCTCTCTAGGGGTGTGGCATGTCATTCTAGAGCCATGAAAGAAAAACTAGCTCGATCGGGATCCTGACGGCAAAGTTCTCAAGGTTTTACCTTCACCGTGAACTCTGTGTCGGTAGTCCACAGTGACGCGGCCGTCACGGTACCTGAACGGCTCGGTCACAAGACGTGATTGGTACAGACATGATCTAAATAGCCCACCCTAACTTTCGATGTGCTATTCATGTTTTGATCGGCTCATCTTGAGGGTGGGTGGCCGCAGACATCTTCGAAGGAAGTGTAGGATTTCACCGAAACGAACGTTGCTCTCTAGCATACGATAAGCGAATTTTAGAAAAATCTCCATCGGGCCAATTTTGTAAATCTGCTGTCTCTAGGAGTGTGGCATGTCATTCTAGAGCCATGAAAGAAAAACTAGCTCGATCAGGGTCCGGACGGCAAAGTTCTCAAGATTTTACCTTCACCGTGAACTCTGCGTCGGTAGTCCATAGTGACGTGGCCGTCACGGTACCTGAACAGCTCGGTCAAAAGACGTGATTGGTACAGACATGATCTAAATAGCCCACCCTAACTTTCGATGTGCTACTCATGTTTTGATCGGCTCATCTCGAGGGTGGGTGGCAGCAGACATCTTCGAAGGAAGTGTACGATTTCACCGAAACGAACGTTGCTCTCTAGCATACGATAAGCGAATTCTAGAAAAATCTCCATCGGGCCAATTTTGTAAATCTGCTTTCTCTAGGGGTGTGGCATGTCATTCTAGAGCCATGAAAGAAAAACTAGCTCGATCAGGGTCCGGACGGCAAAGTTCTCAAGGTTTTACCTTCACCGTGAACTCTGCGTCGGTAGTCCACAGTGATGCGGCCGTCACGGTACCTGAACGGCTCGGTCACAAGACATGATTGGTACAGACATGATCTAAATAGCCCACCCTAACTTTCGATGTGCTACTCATGTTTGATCGAAAAACTAGCTCGATCGGGGTCCGGACGGCAAAGTTCTCAAGGTTTTAACTTCACCGTGAACTCTGCGTCGGTAGTCCACAGTGACGCGGCCGTCACGATACCTGAACGGCTCGGTCACAAGACGTGATTGGTACTGACATGATCTAAATAGCCCACCTCTCTAGGGGTGTGGCATGTCATTCTAGAGCCATGAAAGAAAAACTAGCTCGATCGGGATCCTGACGGCAAAGTTCTCAAGGTTTTACCTTCACCGTGAACTCTGTGTCGGTAGTCCACAGTGACGCGGACGTCACGGTACCTGAACGGCTCGGTCACAAGACGTGATTGGTACAGACATGATCTAAATAGCCCACCCTAACTTTCGATGTGCTACTCATGTTTTGATCGGCTCATCTCGAGGGTGGGTGGCCGCAGACATCTTTGAAGGAAGTGTAGGATTTCACCGAAACGAATGTTGCTCTCTAGCATACGATAAGCGAATTTTAGAAAAATCTCCATCTTGCCAATTTTGAAAATCTTCTTTCTCTAGGGGTGTGGCATGTCATTCTAGAGCCATAAAGAAAAACTAGCTCGATCAGGGTCCGGGCGGCAAAGTTCTCAAAGTTTTACCTTCACCGTGAACTCTGCGTCGGTAGTCCACAGTGACGCGGCCGTCACGGTACCTGAACGGCTCGGTCACAAGACGCGATTGGTACAGACATGATCTAAATTGCCCACCCTAACTTTCGATGTGCTACTCATGTTTTGATCGGCTCATCTCGAGGGTGGGTGGCCGCAGACATCTTCGAAGGAAGTGTAGGATTTCACCGAAACGAACGTTGCTCTCTAGCATACGATAAGCGAATTTTAGAAAAATCTCCATCGGGCCAATTTTGTAAATCTGCTTTCTCCAGGGGGTGGCATGTCATTCTAGAGCCATGAAAGAAAAACTAGCTCGATCAGGGTCCGGACGGCAAAGTTCTCAATGTTTTACCTTCACCGTGAACTTTGCGTCGGTAGTCCACAGTGACGCGGTCGTCACGGTACCTGAACGGCTCGGTCACAAGACGTGATTGGTACATACATGATCTAAATAGCCCACCCTAACTTTCGATGTGCTACTCATGTTTTGATCGGCTCATCTCGAGGGTGGGTGGCCGCAGACATCTTCGAAGGAAGTGTGGGATTTCACCGAAACGAACGTTGCTCTCTAGCATACGATAAGCGAATTTTAGAAAAATCTCCATCGGGCCAATTTTGTAAATCTGCTTTCTCTAGGGGTGTGGCATGTCATTCTAGAGCCATGAAAGAAAAACTAGCTCGATCGGGGTTCGGACAGCAAAGTTGTCAAGATTTTACCTTCACCGTGAACTCTGCGTCGGTAGTCCACAGTGACGCGGCTGTCATGGTACCTGAACGGCTCGGTCAAAAAGACGTGATTGGTACAGACATGATCTAAATAGCCCACCCTAACTTTCGATGTGCTACTCATGTTTTGATCGGCTCATCTCGAGGGTGGGTGGCCGCAGACATCTTCGAAGGAAGTGTACGATTTCACCGAAACGAACGTTGCTCTCTAGCATACGATAAGCGAATTCTAGAAAAATCTCCATCAGGGCCAATTTTGTAAATCTGCTTTCTCTAGGGGTGTGGCATGCCATTCTAGAGCCATGAAAGAAAAACTAGCTCGATCAGGGTCCTGACGGCAAAGTTCTCTAGGTTTTACCTTCACCGTCAAACTCTGCGTCGGTAGTCCACAGTGACGCGGCCGTCACGGTACCTGAACGGCTCGGTCACAAGATGTGATTGGTACAGACATGATCTAAATAGCCCACCCTAAGTTTCGATTTGCTACTCATGTTTTGATCGAAAAACAAGCTCGATCGGGGTCCGGACGGCAAAGTTCTCAAGGTTTTACCTTCACCGTGAACTCTGCGTCGGCAGTCCACAGTGACGCGGCCGTCACGGTACCTGAACGGCTCGGTCACAAGACGTGATTGGTACTGACATGATCTAAATAGCCCACCTCTCTAGGGTGTGGCATGTCATTCTAGAGCCATGAAAGAAAAACTAGCTCGATCGGGGTCCTGACGGCAAAGTTCTCAAGGTTTTACCTTCACCGTGAACTCTGCGTCGGTAGTCCACATTGACGCGGCCGTCACGGTACCTGAACGGCTCGGTCACAAGACGCGATTGGTACAGACATGATCTAAATAGCCCACCCTAACTTTCGATGTGCTACTCATGTTTTGATCGGCTCATCTCGAGGGTGGGTGGCCACAGACATCTTCGGAGGAAGTGTAGGATTTCACTGAAACAAACGTTGCTCTCTAGCATACGATAAGCGAATTTTAGAAAAATCTCCATCGGGCCAATTTTGTAAATCTGCTTTCTCTAGGGGTGTGGCATGTCATTCTAGAGCCATGAAAGAAAAACTAGCTCGATCGGGGTCCGGACGGCAAAGTTCTCAAGATGTTACCTTCACCGTGAACTCTGCGTCGGTAGTCCACAGTGACGCGGCCGTCACGGTACCTGAATGGCTCGGTCACAAGACGTGATTGGTACAGACATGATCTAAATAGCCCACCCTAACTTTCGATGTGCTACTCATGTTTTGATCGGCTCATCTCGAGGGTGGGTGGCCGCAGACATCTTCGAAGGAAGTGTACGATTTCACCGAAACGAACGTTGCTCTCTAGCATACGATAAGCGAATTCTGGAAAAATCTCCATCTGGCCAATTTTGTAAATCTGCTTTCTCTAGGGGTGTGGCATGTCATTCTAGAGCCATGAAAGAAAAACTAGCTCGATCAGGTCCAGACGGCAAAGTTCTCAAGGTTCAACCTTCACCGTGACTCTGCTTCGGTAGTCCACAGCGACGTGGCCGTCACGGTACCTGAACAGCTCGGTCACAAGACGCGATTGGTACAGACATGATCTAAATTTCCCACCCTAACTTTTGATGTGCTACTCATGTTTTGATCGGCTCATCTCGAGGGTGGGTGGCCGCAGACATCTTTGAAGGAAGTGTAGGATTTCACCGAAACGAACGTTGCTCTCTAGCATACGATAAGCGAATTTTAGAAAAATCTCCATCGGGCCAATTTTGTAAATCTGCTTTCTCTAGGGGTGTCATTCTAGAGCCATGAAAGAAAAACTAGCTCGATCAGGGTCCAGACGGCAAAGTTCTCAATGTTTTACCTTTACCGCAAACTTTGCGTCGGTAGTCCACAGTGACGCGGCCGTCACGGTACCTGAACGGCTCGGTCACAAGACGTGATTGGTACAGACATGATCTAAATAGCCCACCCTAACTTTCGATGTGCTACTCATGTTTTGATCGGCTCATCTCGAGGGTGGGTGGCCGCAGACATCTTTGAAGGAAGTGTAGGATTTCACCGAAACGAATGTTGCTCTCTAGCATACGATAAGCGAATTTTAGAAAAATCTCCATCTTGCCAATTTTGAAAATCTTCTTTCTCTAGGGGTGTGGCATGTCATTCTAGAGCCATAAAAGAAAAACTAGCTCGATCAGGGTCCGGCGGCAAAGTTCTCAAAGTTTTACCTTCACCGTGAACTCTGCGTCGGTAGTCCACAGTGACGCGGCCGTCACGGTACCTGAACGGCTCGGTCACAAGACGCGATTGGTACAGACATGATCTAAATTGCCCACCCTAACTTTCGATGTGCTACTCATGTTTTGATCGGCTCATCTCGAGGGTGGGTGGCCGCAGACATCTTCGAAGGAAGTGTAGGATTTCACCGAAACGAACGTTGCTCTCTAGCATACGATAAGCGAATTTTAGAAAAATCTCCATCGGGCCAATTTTGTAAATCTGCTTTCTCCAGGGGTGTGGCATGTCATTCTAGAGCCATGAAAGAAAAACTAGCTCGATCAGGTCCGGACGGCAAAGTTCTCAATGTTTTACCTTCACCGTGAACTTTGCGTCGGTAGTCCACAGTGACGCGGTCGTCACGGTACCTGAACGGCTCGGTCACAAGACGTGATTGGTACATACATGATCTAAATAGCCCACCCTAACTTTCGATGTGCTACTCATGTTTTGATCGGCTCATCTCGAGGGTGGGTGGCCGCAGACATCTTCGAAGGAAGTGTGGGATTTCACCGAAACGAACGTTGCTCTCTAGCATACGATAAGCGAATTTTAGAAAAATCTCCATCGGGCCAATTTTGTAAATCTGCTTTCTCTAGGGGTGTGGCATGTCATTCTAGAGCCATGAAAGAAAAACTAGCTCGATCGGGGTTCGGACAGCAAAGTTGTCAAGATTTTACCTTCACCGTGAACTCTGCGTCGGTAGTCCACAGTGACGCGGCTGTCATGGTACCTGAACGGCTCGGTCAAAAAGACGTGATTGGTACAGACATGATCTAAATAGCCCACCCTAACTTTCGATGTGCTACTCATGTTTTGATCGGCTCATCTCGAGGGTGGGTGGCCGCAGACATCTTCGAAGGAAGTGTACGATTTCACCGAAACGAACGTTGCTCTCTAGCATACGATAAGCGAATTCTAGAAAAATCTCCATCAGGGCCAATTTTGTAAATCTGCTTTCTCTAGGGGTGTGGCATGCCATTCTAGAGCCATGAAAGAAAAACTAGCTCGATCAGGGTCCGGACGGCAAAGTTCTCTAGGTTTTACCTTCACCGTCAAACTCTGCGTCGGTAGTCCACAGTGACGCGGCCGTCACGGTACCTGAACGGCTCGGTCACAAGATGTGATTGGTACAGACATGATCTAAATAGCCCACCCTAAGTTTCGATTTGCTACTCATGTTTTGATCGAAAAACAAGCTCGATCGGGGTCCGGACGGCAAAGTTCTCAAGGTTTTACCTTCACCGTGAACTCTGCGTCGGCAGTCCACAGTGACGCGGCCGTCACGGTACCTGAACGGCTCGGTCACAAGACGTGATTGGTACTGACATGATCTAAATAGCCCACCTCTCTAGGGGTGTGGCATGTCATTCTAGAGCCATGAAAGAAAAACTAGCTCGATCGGGGTCCTGACGGCAAAGTTCTCAAGGTTTTACCTTCACCGTGAACTCTGCGTCGGTAGTCCACATTGACGCGGCCGTCACGGTACCTGAACGGCTCGGTCACAAGACGCGATTGGTACAGACATGATCTAAATAGCCCACCCTAACTTTCGATGTGCTACTCATGTTTTGATCGGCTCATCTCGAGGGTGGGTGGCCACAGACATCTTCGAGGAAGTGTAGGATTTCACTGAAACAAACGTTGCTCTCTAGCATACGATAAGCGAATTTTAGAAAAATCTCCATCGGGCCAATTTTGTAAATCTGCTTTCTCTAGGGGTGTGGCATGTCATTCTAGAGCCATGAAAGAAAAACTAGCTCGATCGGGGTCCGGACGGCAAAGTTCTCAAGTTTTACCTTCACCGTGAACTCTGCGTCGGTAGTCCACAGTGACGCGGCCGTCACGGTACCTGAATGGCTCGGTCACAAGACGTGATTGGTACAGACATGATCTAAATAGCCTACCCTAACTTTCGATGTGCTACTATGTTTTGATCGGCTCATCTCGAGGGTGGGTGGCCGCAGACATCTTCGAAGGAAGTGTACGATTTCACCGAAAGAACGTTGCTCTCTAGCATACGATAAGCGAATTCGAAAAATCTCCATCTGGCCAATTTTGTAAATCTGCTTTCTCTAGGGGTGTGGCATGTCATTTAGAGCCATGAAGAAAAACTAGCTCGATCAGGGTCCAGACGGCAAAGTCTCAAGGTTACCTTCACCGTGACTCTGCGTCGGTACCACAGTGACGCGGCCGTCACGGTACCTGAACGGCTCGGTCACAAGACGTGATTGGTACAGACATGATCTAAATCCCACCCTAACTTTGATGTGCTACTCATGTTTTGATCGGCTCATCTCGAGGGTGGGTGGCCGCAGACATCTTCGAAGGAAGTGTAGGATTTCACCGAAACGAACGTTGCTCTCTAGCATACGATAAGCGAATTTTAGAAAAATCTCCATCGGGCCAATTTTGTAAATCTGCTTTCTCTAGGGGGTTGTCATTCTAGAGCCATGAAAGAAAAACTAGCTCGATCAGGGTCCAGACGGCAAAGTTCTCAATGTTTTACCTTCACCGTGAACTTTGCGTCGGTAGTCCACAGTGACGCGGCCGTCACGGTACCTGAACGGCTCGGTCACAAGACGTGATTGGTACAGACATGATCTAAATAGCCCACCCTAACTTTCGATGTGCTATTCATGTTTTGATCGGCTCATTCGAGGGTGGGTGGCCGCAGACATCTTCGAAGGAAGTGTAGGATTTCACCGAAACGAACGTTGCTCTCTAGCATACGATAAGCGAATTTTAGAAAAATCTCCATCGGGCCAATTTTGTAAATCTGCTTTCTCTAGGGGTGTGGCATGTCATTCTAGAGCCATGAAAGAAAAACTAGCTCGATCGGGTCCGGACGGCAAAGTTTCTCAAGTTTTACCTTCACCGTGAACTCTGCGTCGGTAGTCCAGTGACGTGGCCGTCACGGTACCTGAACGGCTCGGTCACAAGACGTGATTGGTACAGACATGATCTAAATAGCCCACCCTAACTTTCGATGTGCTACTCATGTTTTGATCGGCTCATCTCGAGGGGGTGGCCGCAGACATCTTCGAAGGAAGTGTACGATTTCACCGAAACGAACGTTGTCTCTAGCATACGATAAGCGAATTCTAAAAAATCTCCATCGGCCAATTTTGTAAATCTGCTTTCTCTAGGGGTGTGGCATGTCATTCTAGAGCCATGAAAGAAAAACTAGCTCGATCAGGGTCCGGACGGCAAAGTTCTCAAGGTTTTACCTTCACCGTGAACTCTGCGTCGGTAGTCCACAGTGACGCGGCCGTCACGGTACCTGAACGGCTCGGTCACAAGACGTGATTGGTACAGACATGATCTAAATAGCCCACCCTAACTTTCGATGTGCTACTCATGTTTTGATCGAAAAACTAGCTCGATCGGGGTCCGGACGGCAAAGTTCTCAAGGTTTTAACTTCACCGTGAACTCTGCGTCGGTAGTCCACAGTGACCGGCCGTCACGATACCTGAACGGCTCGTCACAAGACGTGATTGTACTGACATGATCTAAATAGCCACCTCTCTAGGGTGTGGCATGTCATTCTAGAGCCATGAAAGAAAAACTAGCTCGATCGGGTCCTGACGGCAAAGTTCTCAAGGTTTTACCTTCACGTGAACTCTGCGTCGGTAGTCCACAGTGACGCGGCCGTCACGGTACCTGAACGGCTCGTCACAAGACGTGATTGGTACAGACATGATCTAAATAGCCCACCCTAACTTTCGATGTGCTACTCATGTTTTGATCGGCTCATCTCGAGGGTGGTGGCCGCAGACATCTTCGAAGGAAGTGTAGGATTTCACCGAAACGAACGTTGCTCTCTAGCATACGATAAGCGAATTTTAGAAAAATCTCCATCGCCAATTTTGTAAATCTGCTTTCTCTAGGGGTGTGGCATGTCATTCTAGAGCCATGAAAGAAAAAACTAGCTCGATCAGGGTCCGGACGGCAAAGTTCTCAAGTTTTACCTTCACCGTGAACTCTGCGTCGGTAGTCCACAGTGACGCGGCCGTCACGGTACCTGAACGGCTCGGTCACAAGACGTGATTGGTACAGACATGATCTAAATAGCCCACCCTAACTTTCGATGTGCTACTCATGTTTTGATCGGCTCATCTCGAGGGTGGGTGGCCGCAGACATCTTCGAAGGAAGTGTAGGATTTCACCGAAACGAACGTTGCTCTCTAGCATACGATAAGCGAATTTTAGAAAATCTCCATCGGGCCAATTTTGTAAATCTGCTTTCTCTAGGGGTGTGGCATGTCATTCTAGAGCCATGAAAGAAAAACTAGCTCGATCAGGGTTCCGGACGGCAAAGTTCTCAAGTTTTACCTTCACCGTGAACTTGCGTCGGTAGTCCACAGTGACGCGGCCGTCACGGTACCTGAACGGCTCGGTCACAAGACGTGATTGGTACAGACATGATCTAAATAGCCCACCCTAACTTTCGATGTGCTACTCATGTTTTGATCGGCTCATCTCGAGGGTGGGTGGCCGCAGACATCTTCGAAGGAAGTGTAGGATTTCACCGAAACGAACGTTGCTCTCTAGCATACGATAAGCGAATTTTAGAAAAATCTCCATCGGCCAATTTTGTAAATCTGCTTTCTCTAGGGGTGTGGCATGTCATTCTAGAGCCATGAAAGAAAAACTAGCTCGATCGGGTCCGGCGGCAAAGTTCTCAAGGTTTTACCTTCACCGTGAACTCTGCGTCGGTAGTCCACAGTGACGCGGCCGTCACGGTACCTGAACGGCTCGGTCACAAGACGTGATTGGTACAGACATGATCTAAATAGCCCACCCTAACTTTCGATGTGCTACTCATGTTTTGATCGCTCATCTCGAGGTGTGGTGGCCGCAGACATCTTCGAAGGAAGTGTAGGATTTCACCGAAACGAACGTTGCTCTCTAGCATACGATAAGCGAATTTTAGAAAAATCTCCATCGGGCCAATTTTGTAAATCTGCTTCTCTAGGGGTGTGGCATGTCATTCTAGAGCCATGAAAGAAAAACTAGCTCGATCGGGGTCCGACGGCAAAGTTCTCAAGTTTTACCTTCACCGTGAACTCTGCGTCGGTAGTCCACAGTGAGCGGCCGTCACGGTACCTGAACGGCTCGGTCACAAGACGTGATTGGTACAGACATGATCTAAATAGCCCACCCTAACTTTCGATGTGCTACTCATGTTTTGATCGGCTCATCTCGAGGGTGGGTGGCCGCAGACATCTTCGAAGGAAGTGTAGGATTTCACCGAAACGAACGTTGCTCTCTAGCATACGATAAGCGAATTTTAGAAAAATCTCCATCGGGCCAATTTTGTAAATCTGCTTTCTCTAGGGGTGTGGCATGTCATTCTAGAGCCATGAAAGAAAAACTAGCTCGATCGGGGTCCGGACGGCAAAGTTCTCAAGTTTTACCTTCACCGTGAACTCTGCGTCGGTAGTCCACAGTGACGCGGCGTCACGGTACCTGAACGGCTCGGTCACAAGACGTGATTGGTACAGACATGATCTAAATAGCCCACCCTAACTTTCGATGTGCTACTCATGTTTTGATCGGCTCATCTCGAGGGTGGGTGGCCGCAGACATCTTCGAAGGAAGTGTACGATTTCACCGAAACGAACGTTGCTCTCTAGCATACGATAAGCGAATTTAGAAAAATCTCCATGGGCCAATTTTGTAAATCTGCTTTCTCTAGGGGTGTGGCATGCATTCTAGAGCCATGAAAGAAAAACTAGCTCGATCGGGTCCGGACGGCAAAGTTCTCAAGGTTTTACCTTCACCGTGAACTCTGCGTCGGTAGTCCACAGTGACGCGGCCGTCACGGTACCTGAACGGCTCGGTCACAAGACGTGATTGGTACAGACATGATCTAAATAGCCCACCCTAACTTTCGATTGCTACTCATGTTTTGATCGA